>VWZZ01003870.1:0-234092 GCA_013399095.1 Psophia crepitans | reverse complement strand
GTCCCACCCCACGCGTGGCCGGTGGGGCTCTTCGGGAGGTTTCTCCGCGCTCCCTGCGCCGCATCCCTCCAGCCGGGAGGAGGAAACAAAGCGGCCGGGGAGGCGGAGAGGTGCCAGGGGCGGCCGGGCCGGGGCCGTCCGCCCGCCCGCGGACCGGAGCCTTCGGGGAAGGGGAGCGGGGAGGAACCGCGGGTTTGTTTTTGTGACCGCTCTCCTCGTCTCTACTTCTCATCATCCCCCTCCCATCCCCTCGCTCTTTGTCTCTCGCAGAGGCTTCGGGTTCGTTACGTTCGCGGATCCGGCGAGTGTAGACAAAGTGCTGGCCCAGCCCCACCACGAGCTGGACTCCAAGACGGTAGGTCGTGCGTGGGGCTGCCCGGCTGCCCTTCGCCTGCCGCGGCGGTGACAGGCGGCATTCCGGGGACCGGCCCTCGCCCGGTGCCGGGCTGCTGGGCTGCTGCTGCTTGTGGTGGGGTTTTTTGGTGTTTTTTTTTTTTTCTTTTTCCTTGCGGGGCGGTGTCAAGCTGTCATTGAACCCGGACTGTGCATGGATGGGTTTTGTCCTTTTTTTCTTTTTTGTTTTCCTAGAGCCCGCCTGTATACTTAGGAAAGCGGTAACTTTCGTTTTTTAAATCCGAATTCACCCGTACAGACCGATGGCTCCTCCCCCAGCCTTATAGTTTACTGAGCGGTGACATTGAAAAAATTGTGGAGTAAAATCCAACTTTTTTTTGGTGTTCCGCTGCAGAACGCTTTCTGCAGGGAACTTTCTGCTTCCTTTGATTGATTATTTATTTATCGGAGCGTGCATTTCAAGGCGGGAGTGACTTGCTGTCAGATCGTAAAAGCTGCTTCTAGTGTCATTTCCCAAAGTCATTTTTTCGGAGAGATCCCCCTCACCTGTGATGTCAGGGCCCTTATGAAACACACGCATTAATTTATGGAAAGCTGTGCGAGAGCTCGAGAGTAGATGTGGCAGAGAAGCACAAGTCCCAATTTGTCGGTTTTTTCTCCAGAGCTTTTTGCTACTCTCAGTCTCCAGTGGATAGCATAAGGAAAATGCTCATGAGATTCAGCTGATCTATTTTTTTTTAAATAAACATTGCTTTTTTTTTGCTTGGTTTTTTTTTGTTTGTTTGTTTTTGTTTTGAAATAAAACACCCCCCACATGCAAGTTTGCCCCTTGACCTGATACGGCATTTTCAGTATCAGGTCAAACAAAAGGTACCAGGCGTGCGTAGCTTTGGGCCCTGTGTTTTCCCTGCGATCAAGGCCATGCAAAAAGATGAAGTTTTTGTGCCTCTTACTTTGTTGCAATTTTAAGCCTCAGCAAACCTGGAAGTGGGGGGGAAGGACACTGGTAGAGGTCATCGCTTTGGTACTGAGCGGTCTGAAGGGGGTCGTGTTTGGGAAGGGAAGGATCGCGTCCGTGTCGCTGGCAGAGAGCTGCTGCTGAACGTGTCGAATGTGCTCTGTAACTGTATTTTATGGTCTGTATTCTGGATCTTAAAGATTTTATTTTAACACGAGCATGGTGTTAGGAGAAATCCTGTCTCAGTGCTGGAACATCTCACGTGTATGAGATTGTAGTTAAATGAAGAGTAGAAGAAGCAGGGAGCAAACATGAGTGTACGATTCTTTATTTGTTGTTTTAAATGTAATTTCTATGAAAACAAAAAGCCCGAAGCTCTCGTAGAAGCAGGTGGAATCTAGTGTTTTAATTTGACCTACAAATTCTGCTGGGCTTGTCTGAACACGTAGCCCGTGCTTTCACATGCCTTAATAATTTGATTTTAGGTTTAATCAGATATGGTAAGATAACTGATTCAACTGTGCTCCTGAGATTAAACTCACCAGACTTTTCATGTACAGCTACATTCTCTATGTGTTTTTAAAGATAAATTTAGATAAGAAGAACAAAGGCAAACAGTGTCTTGAATGAGGGTTTAAAAAAAAAAAATCATGGGAGGACACCCTGTCATATTTCTGACTATAATTAGGTCCTCCCCCAGCTTTTTTCCTGTCTCACAGCCTAGTCCCTGCAATGTATTAATTTGCTGTTCTCTGGGGGAGGGGTGAAAAGCTTGTCCAGGACAAATTTGCTCAGTTTTGATTGTGTGATAATGATTGAATCAATCTAAATAAGAAATCGACCTTAGAATCAGTTATGCAGCTTAAAAGTAAACCATAGAACTAGCCAGGTTCCCTTTCAGCTGTTTATTTGTAGACATATTATAGTAACTGTTCTTTAGTATAACATAGCATTTGACTCTGTTTCAACGTTCAGCACAGGAGGCAGATCGGTTGGGTATTGGCATGGAAACGTCGCTCTTGTTTACAGTTACGTTAAAAGCTTTGTTTAGGTAATGGCCATTCATATCAGAAATAGTATTATAGTCATTTCCTAGAGGACTTGTAGATACAGTAAGTAGAATTGTACCTAACTAACTAATTTATTTTTTTTGGTAGAAGTTTGGTTTTTTTTTTGTTGTTGTTGTTTAAATAGTTGACAGGGATATGCAAAAGGTATGGATTTGCCATGTTGATTGCCAGTGTTCATCTTCAAATGCTGATGGTGTTTATCCAAAAGGTTTGTGAAGGAAAATTTGGTTACTGAAGAAGGGCTGTGGCGCAAAGAACTCTGTGCTCTTCGAACTGACCTTCAAAAATGAATGTGTTGCGTTAGAGTTTAATGGCTCTTCCAACTTTTTACCGGTGGGACTTTGCAGTGATGTCCTTCAGGGGGGACTGGCGTTCTTTGAGAGAACTTCCACTTCTGAAGCGAACGTAGAAACGTGCATATTTGCCTCCGCCTTTGCGTATCGCTGTGGAAAATCCGTACCTGTTGTATTTCCCCAGTAGACAAATGCCTAGTCAGTGCTGAATATATTTGTAGATAATGTTAATCTCTATGAAAAGGTTAGCTTTCTAGATAAAGAATTCTACTTTTTATGCTTTTTCAACAATAAAGTGGCATGTAATCGCTCATTTCTCAGGTATGTCCTAAAAAAGATATTACATTTGTATCCGATGTAGACAATCAGTTTATCACTCGCACATAAAATGTTTGTGCTCGTTCCAATTTTGACAAATTAATTGAGTAAAACTGTTTTTTAGGAGAGGCCTGTGGCTTTTTAGCAGTGGCAGGAATATTTATCACCACAAGAATAACAATACCAAATGGAAACATCTCCTTTTCCTAATCAGGGTTAGCTCGAAGCCGGGGGGAAACCCAACAAAAACCAAACCCAAACTATTAAAGAAATTTTCTACTTCTAAATATGGCTTAACACAATCGGGATTAGTTTCATCAGTTTGTCATACAGTCAAAGATGACACTGAAAGCAGTCTCAAGTTGCACAGTTAAGGTAGGATTTAGTCCTTTAAAAAATCCTTTTCCAGACTCTTTATTTAGAACATGTCTGTGTGCAGATGCTGCTGAAAACCAGAGGTGAAATCAGCAGCACGCAGACATTTTATCGCAATCATTTTTAAAGCTGGCAATTGAAGATGGGCAGTTGTTTAAAGGTATTATTTTGATTTACATCCAGCCGTGCGTCTGTGGTGGTGTCTTTCTGGTTTTAAGTGATTTTTGAATGGTAGAGAAGAATTGCTTTTTAAAGATGACCCATGTGGAAGTTGTTTTTAAAATTGCAGAATTAGCATTTTGGAATTGCAGAGTGGACGCACTTTAATTTATGCAGCGCAATGGGAGTCAATGCTGCATCTTAAAGCAAGGGAGCGTGGGGGGAAACAAAGATTGGTGTGTTTTTCTTTCTTCCTTTTTGTCTCTGTGGTGCTGTGCTCCGTTCAAGAGTACTCTAGGTAGCTCCTTCATGGAAAATAATTTTTAAGAACTTTGTTTCTTCTGATTTAAAATACCTGAATGTTTTGGCTGTGTCCTGCTCTCCCTCTTCCTCCCTCCCCTCGCATAAATGCCCCTTTGTACTCTTGTATTGCTCACGTATATTCTTTGAGGGTGAGCAGATCAGTAGAAGGATAATCTTTTGGTCCTTCTAATGTTTTGGTTTTAATAATTGAAATGTAAATAATTTGACTTTGTGTTTTGCATTTCTTTTTTTGCGTGGTGTTGCTAGTTGGTTGACAAAACAAAGCAGAAAAATAAAAGAAAAAGTAACCCCAACCTCAACTGAAGGAAAGTGCAGGTGTCAAAACCAACAGGTTAAGATCTTGATCAGGAATGTTGGCTGCTCTTCTGTGCAACCTCCAGAGTACGCAGATAGTGTTTAACGCGCAGTTTTGTGGTAGAGACAGCACCCAGAGACTAGCGCAGGGCTCCATGAGAACCAGCGGAGATTGCTGCCCAGAAGATGATGTAGGAGGTGTACAGAAGAGATGTTTTCTTCCTCTCTTTCTGTCTCCCTCCCCCTGCCAACCCTCCCCAGGCAAACCCAGACTATGATCCATCAGTTCCAGAGTAGTTCTAGATGACTTAGTGTGCTGAATGATAAGCCTGAGAAATGAGGGATTAATAATTCAGTGACTTATTTTTTTTTTTTTAAAAAAAAAGTATATAAATTGACAACAAAAGCTATCTTGTTGATTTCCCCTTTCTTTTTTCTCAGATTGACCCTAAAGTTGCATTTCCCCGACGAGCACAGCCTAAGGTAAGTAGGAGGATCGATAATAGGATTTTAGGCACACAGAGAATCATTGTTGCCAGGCAGTTCAGGTTTCAAACAGGGAATTGGCAATGAAAGCTTTTAAAGCCGGAGTGCATGGCGTCTTAAGGGTATCAGCGTATGGCTGTGAAACTACAGGAGAGCTGCTTTGTGCGGTATTACGTGTCTCCAGTTTAACCGTCTCCTTGCAGAGTCCCGGCCGGTTGCGGCTGGCTGAAGGGCAGTGACTTCTCTGGTTGTAGGGGGAGATTGTTGCCGCATTACTTGTGTCTGTTATGCTATTTTACGCAATGTGTTTTGCATGGTGTTTATGAAGAGCGTTTGGATTAAGTGCAGACTTCAGGCTTGTTTTGAGCTGAGCTTTCAGTTCTGTGGTTGTGATGGATGGGAATGTATCTCTGCCTTCATTGTTTGCAAATTTTCTTTTGTATAACTTCAGAGATGTGTTTGGAGACTCATAAGCATTGGATAGCAAGTTTCTGATGAAGCTCTGAACTCTTCAGGCCACGGGGTATTCTTTTGCAAGAACAGTGAAACAGTGAGCTTTAAGTCCGCTAAGCGATAGGGCTGGCTGGAGAAGTGACCTCCTTCTTCCAGGGCACTCTGGCTATAGCGCGGCCAGTTTCCACGTGGGGACAAAGACGCTGTAGCCATGTGCAGAGGGGTGTTTGTCTGCATGCTTGCTCTGAAATATCGCCGGGTGCCGTTTCTTCTGGAGGAGTTGCTTGTGGACTAGAAGTGGTTGCTGCTCTTTAGGCTGTGCCTAACAAAACAACAGACCAGTTTCAAATCCGAATGTGCAGTCACTTGTATTGGAATTTTGAAAGCCAGAGGCTGAAAGAGAACTTGTAATTTGCTTTTTTTTTGGGGGTGGGGGGGATGGTTTGGGGTTTTTTTTTGTTTGTTTTTGAGACCATATTGGAAGAACTTAATTTAGCTCTTGGATGCCACTTGTGTGCACTCTAATCGTCTCGGTTTACTTCAGTATTCTGTTAAAAACTGGGAAGACAAGGCTGCAAAGTTGTGGGTGCAAGTCAATAGGGAAAAGGGGCTTAAAGTTGGTGGCAGGAGACCACCTGAACAAGTTCAGCCTAACAGTGTTATTGCATATAGCTCCTCATGAAAGCAAGCAGTTTAATAGCGTGTGGGACCATGTTAAATACTGTACAAAACATGCATCTAGGAAAAACTGTGTCTAATTTAAAAACTCTAGGCATACAGCGATAGGTGCTAGTGATTTCTTTAAAAGAAAAAAAAAAAAAGAGGTCAAACCCCAGCAGCTTACTTGCAGAATTTTGAACCAAACTAATGTAGTCAAATATTTAGAGGTTCTTTTCTTCATAGGACATATCTAATAACTAATTAGTGAATAATGGCGTGCCTGGCTTGCTTCTGTGCTAAGCAAAGCGTTTATAGTTTGTAGGGTTTGTGGCTTCTGGATTATGTTGTTGGATTAATGCTGTCCTTAAGATACAATTAAAGTTACCAGAATTTTGAAGGGTTTCATAATTCAAGTATGAAGATGGTCTTGCACTGCGGCTAATGTTTTGTTCTCCCTTCCCACTCCCTTTTAAAGGCTTATTTACATTTAAAACTGTCTTCAGTTACCTGTTAGCTGTTTCTACGGTGTTATTTGTAAAAGTTCATAGCACTTACGACAGGGCTGTTAAGCTGTCCTATGTGATTTCTTCTATAACAGTTAAAAAAACCAGAGCATGTCTTACGCCAAGGAGTTAAATTCTCGTGTTATATGCGAGTTAAGTTTTTGTGTTAAAGAATGCAAAATCAGGTTGTTTTTACAAAGGGATTTTGTTTTTTTCCACGTAGCATTTTTTGTTTGGTGGTTCTTTTTTTGTTTGTTTTGTTTTTGGTAACAGGCGTCTTTCAAGTGTGGGGCAGATCTTGGGACGTGCGCTGGATTCCACTCGTAGCAGGAACTCGCGCTTTCTGGAGAGATCGGCACTGTCTGTTTCTGCTTTTTACACACTTGTCCTTTCTAAAGTGTTGGAATTTCTACAGGGCACTTGAAAAAAATCTTAAGATTGGAAGGAGCCTTATCAGGGAATTGGAGAAAATCAGATGCAGTAGAGAACAGATTTTACATCAATTATGACATATTACTCTGGACTGCATTTCATAATCTGGATTTTTTTGTTTTCTGTTTTTTTAATTAGATACTGAATTAAGGGTTTGGACTTTAGTTGTTCGTTTATCCTAGTTGAATACCGAATGCTCAGCGTTAAAATGTGACTGTACTTTAGTCTAATTAACTAGCTAATGCTTGGGTCTGCGGAGATTAATGGCATTTAATGAAATGTCTCTGTCTCTCTTTAGGTTGGAGGGGAGTGGGTGGTTTTTTTTTTTGTTTGTTTGTTTGTGTTTGTTTTTTTTAATTTTCCTGAGCAGTGTTTCTTCCTGGTGTGTTCAGTAAAATGCAGGTTGGGCTTTTCTCAGTGGTCTTCCTGGCTTTGCACCCTGACGGTGACTGGGTGCTGAGGTGGAAGCAAGGCTGCGGCGCGTTCCCCCCTTTTGTGCAGGCAGACCTCCTGGCAGCGCTTCCCTCCCTCCATCCATCCCTTCCTTCGGGACCCCTTTTGACCCGTCTGGACAGGATTAACTCTTCAGTGGGCAGCGCTGGTTCTCGGGCTGCGTGCGCCTCCTTTGCCAGATCCCATATCGCTGTGGTCTGCGGGGCCATGGTCGCTTGTTTATGCGCACACAACCATTTCTGCTCATTCCTTCCCCCCGTCTGATTCACTTTGATTGGCTCGTGTTCCCCTTTCAAAGTGTAGCCCAGTAAAATGCTTTCTTTCGGGCTTTTTAAACTGCATCTCCGTGATTTGACACCTCTCTGGTGATGCAAATTGGTTACTGAGCAAGAAGTGGCAGGTTGTAACAGCAGAGCATTCTTCCCTGATTTTTTTTTGGAATGACCCTTGCGGAAAACCCTTGGTGATTGCCTCCAGTGGATTACACCATGATGTGTAATCCCGCTCTCCTTGTGAAGTCCAGGCCCAGGGCGACTTGAAGCCATTGTTTTAGGAAATCTGCCGCAGGGGTATAGCTTGTTGAGGTCCTGGTATATGGCTAACAGCGAGATGAAAAGAATATATGTATGCTTTCTCGTAGCTGCTGTTCCTTGATAAAAATCTGTCTTGCTTCCAAGTGGAAGGCGCTCTGTAACTGTTGATCATTTGCAATTCTGCTGACTTAAAAATCCTTAAAAAGCAGCGGTGTAGGGGGGGTAGTAGTTTTGTACCCCCTTTTGTAAGACTACAATAATTTGTCTTTTTAATACACGTAGCCTGTCAGTTCCGACATTACCTGCCATAGGTTGGAGAAGCCTTATCAACAGTAGCATGTTCATTAGGTATCTTCAAATGTAAGCGATTTGCACCCTCAGCCCTTTGCCTTGGAGATTTATTTAAAAACCAAAATGAACCCAACCTGATGAGCAAAAGGACAGCAACCTCGGTCCGTGAAGAAGCTCCTTGGCGATGAAAATACCCACCTGTGACTTACTGGTACAGAAATTTGGATGCTTTGTTGTGCAAAGCTGCGTATGAAACAGAGGCAGATAAAACTTCAGTCAAAGTTTACAGTTAGTGAGGCTACCCGCTGAGTTCTGTTTTGTGCTCAGATTCCTCCAGATTGGAACCGAGGTGCCTGTTCTTCCCAGCACTTACTACAGGAGCATAATGCATATGGTTGGGAATCGCTCCGGCAAGGCAACAAGCTGGAACTGCTTGTAGTAGCATTCGGCGGCATTGGTTAGCATGGCGTGTGTGACCTGCTGACTACAGTCTCTGTGCATCTCTTCAGCAGCTGTGAGATAAAAGGGCAACCTACTGCTGCTCGCTCCTGGAGCCGCTCCTGCCGCTTGGTGGGGTGGGCTGGGGACTGGCTGTCCAGCGTCCTGTCTGCTGATGACCTGGAGTAGATGTGGTTGTCGTCAAGATTGCATGTTTAATTTGGGATCTAATCTACATGAGTTGGGTGCAATGTTCTGGTGACCATTTGGTCACAAAATAGCGAAAGGTCTTTATTTGGTGAGGGAAGCCTTTAGTTTGATAGTCAGATGGTGATGCTGAATACCGATGTTTGCATTAGAGGTGTTTTATCCTGACAGAGGACAGTGCAGGACCGATAACTGGCGCTGGCATCTCCGTGCTCCAGTCAGTGTATCTGCGAGCTGTGTGTACCTTGTCTGCGGACTAGCTGGTTTCCTGTCTGGCCAGGCACGTGGGCTTTCAGAGGTGCAGTTGTGCACATCTGTTCCTCCTTTGGCGAGAAACAGAGTGTCAACAACTCTCCTTTCATTGGAGTCGCCCCTGGTTAAACCCACGTGAAGCCGGCTGTTCCAGAGCAGCAAATGGAGGCCATGCCCTTGTGGAATAACACCCGGGCTAACCTGGGGTATTTTTTTTTTTAAGCCTAACCGGTGAATTTGGATGTCTGAATCCAATTAAGTTAGCTGTGGGTAGGGTGTCTACGTCCTTTGGCTGCCTGATAAGCCCGAGCCAGATTAGCAGAGCGGTATTTTATTCCAAAGCACATGATGGACCTTGAGAATCAAGAGTTCTGTTGTTTTCTCCCCCCTTCTGCCTGTAAACTCCCCCAGGTTAGTCCCACTACTTCCCATCTTATTTTAAGTATTGGGTAAACTTTGAAGTATTTTTCAAAAGAATGAGAACTGAACACACTAGCAGAACTTGGGATTCTTTCCTGCCACCCTTCCTTCCCCATCAGACTGTAAGGAGCAGCAAGGTCAGGCCTTTTCCCTGTGGTTTTTCTTTTATTTATTTATTTTTTTTTAAATTCCCCTGCAGGTCTGGATGGCGTAAGAGAGGAAGCATTTCCTGCTCTTGGCATTGGGCATAGATGCATACCTTAATAATATTGCTGTGTTCTCTGCGTATAGAGGAATATAAAGTCCTCACCAGATGATATGGGGGATTTCTTTTTGTGGTTGATGGCCAGTGTTGTGGTGTCTTGTTAACCAGTCTTGATGTAGATCTGTTGGCCAGGGTAAGCTGCTCCTTGAATATGTCCCCCTCTGGTGCTGGCTGGTCAGGTGGAAAAGTTGATGAGTCTGAGTCTTGGCTAATCAGCCCAGGTCCTCTCAGGCAGTAGAGGATTGGGTGTTTGAAACCCGTTACTCTGGGGCTCAGATTCTTGCTCTCTGCGATCTGCTCGAGGCAGAGCATGATCTCTGTGCTGGGATGCTGCTGGCAGCCAGAGGAAGAAGCGGCTGTGCAAGGCGTTCTGTGGAGTGCAGTGGGTTTTGTCAGAAGCAAGAGCTGAGCTGGATTTTTGTAATTCTGTTGTTTTTGGAGATGTAAACATTCATTTCTTCTCCCCAGCCACTCAGGTAGGTTGCTCACGTTGTCCTTAATCCCCACAGGCTGTCTTGTATTTGTGTAAAACGTATTTATTTCCATTATCATTGCCTAAGGACATATTTCTTGTTAAGAATAGTCCTAATGTATTTTCCTTCCCTTTGACTTACTGCTAACTAAAAATTAAAATTGAAAATCATCTAACTTGGGAATTTTTAATTGAATTTTATTTTAAGGGGATTTTACGTTCCCTTGCTTTTCTGTACTGTGAGATTATTTTTAGTGTCATCTACCAGGTAACTTTTCAGTACCGAGGCCTTGCGACTTTGATATGGCAGGAAAGGCTCCGAAATGAGGGAGGTCAGGGAAATGGAAGAAGCGCGGCACGCTGACACCCTTGTGTGTTCCTCTCTGTTTCCAGATTGAGTACATCTCGTCTGCAAAGTGCTGAGCCTTTATCAGCCCGGGGGTAGGTCTGCTAATGACTGATCTAAAACCATCAAATTCATTTATTTGTCACTGCCAGTGACAGGCCAGTTAATGCTAATGGATTCTTTTTTTAGCCTGTTGACTCTGGTGATAGTCTCATAAATGTTGTGAAATCCAAAGCATTAAGGCAACTTGTAACTTATTTTTAGAGGAGAGCTATTGAAACAGGGTAAGGTGGTGTGGGTAGATCAAGGTATACGTTATGCTGAGAAGGAAAAACAACTCCTCCTCTGTTTCATTAAGCCATATGTAGAGGTCTTTGCTGTTCCTAATAGTTATTTGACTTTTCAATTGTATTTTAATGTTCTCTTTAAACGTGTTTTGGGTCATGCTGTAAAGGGAGGAGAAGCTGTAAATAGAGCCAGTCATCTCATGAAAAAATGGCTTGTTTCAGAAAATGGTTCATCTGCAGGCCCTGAACCTTCTCTGTCCCTATTGTGCGAAAGCACTTAAGCGTATACTTAAGTTGGCATAAGCATGTGGGTAAGTGCTTTGCTGAATCAGGGTGGACTAAAAGCACGTTATTAAACACTTTGAACTATAGAGCCTGTAGCAGGAAAAGGTTAAAAGATTACTTTGTGTGTTTGACAGTACTCTGTATATGGTCAGACCCATCGCTGCTCTGTCAGAGAGAGCCCGTTTTGTCTTGCTGTCATTTTCCCTCTTCCACCAGAGGATCGCTCACAGGAAAATGTTAATCTGCTGTTTCCTCAAAAAAGTGATGGCAAGGTCAGCGTAGCATCGGACTTAAAAAAAAAAAATCATCGCCTAAGCTTAATTTAGTCTCTAGCCCTGCAATCACACATTCTGTTTGCCTTAGTCACTGGAATAATTCTGTAAACTATGTGAGTAGTGTTCAACGTGGCTTAGGTTTCTAAGATGTTATTGCTGTAGAAATTGTGGTTTGCTGAGTAATTTGGAAGTTAATGTGAAGCTCTGTAGTCAGATCAGCATGCGGTATTAATAAGTTACTTCTAAACTTTGGCATTTTGCTACTCTCCTGTTGGAAATATTTCCTTTATTTTTTGAGTGCAGAGAAAATCTGAAGAATTTTAGGAAGTTGTTCTCCCCTGCTCAGTCATTCCTCATGCTGGGACATCTGCAGCTGGGTATATTGTTGTCACCGAGTAGGCTTAAATTAAGTATTAAGATTGTACTTCGGGAAGTTTGAATTACAAAGAAGGGCCCTACCCTGCTAAGACTTAGGCAATTCTACACGTGAGGAATAGTTCCAGAGACATCGGCAAGCACAGTCGAAGGCGGACAAGGCTTCTTAGTAGGTTGGTGAAGGGTAGGTGGCAAGAAGGGTGGAGGAAAGGAAGTATTGGCAGCAGCAGAAAGCGTTGTTCCCTTTACCCTTCCCTCCCCCCAGCAAAGACTTGCATTAATTTCCCATTGACTCTGATGGACAATAGGGAAGAGGTTTCAAGCTGACTGAAGGGGCAAAGGTCCAAGAAAACTACTGTAGCAAGAGCTGATGCAGAGTGACAGTAATGAGGTGGCCTGGCAGGTGGGAGGGAGAGTGGTGGGGTGGGGGAAAGAAACTAATATCTAGTGAATTAAGTAGTTCCCAGGGTTTGAAGTTGTTAAGTCCTGTTGGCTTTATTTTCCTCTGTGTGTGCCATATGACTACAAGGTATGGCTGGAGCGAGGCCTTCTTGGCTGAGAATGTGGGCAGGGTCCTGGTGCAGCTCCAGTCCTTGTGGTTCACTGGGCTGGGTCACTGGAAGTGCTGGTGATGCCCAGAGGATACAAAATTCTTCTGCCACGTCCCCAAACCTGTGCTGTTTTAGTGTCCCTGACTCTGAGCTCATCTTTATGTTGATCTGTGGGTCAGTTTTGCATCAAAGAGAAGGTGAAGAGCACAGGGTGAAGGAGTGTTTTGAAAACTTGATTTATTTAAAATAGGGACTGTGAAGTGCTGGCAAGATTTTCAGTTTCTTGAATGCTGGTGGAAACAGAATGCCTGCTAGATAGAGCATCAGTAGGGGTTGTTATAACAATTGCTGGATAAACACTGTTCAGGAATCTTCCCGAAGGGTGATTTGGTGTGGTGTGTAAAGAGGTTGCAAGGAGCTGAGCGTTTGTCCTGAGTATCCGTAAATCCCACCGGACTGAGAGGTATCGCTCAAATTGGGGGCTTGGTTTGTGGCTAAAGCTTGTCAGCTGCAAACGCTCAGCCCCGGCAGAAGGTTTGTTGCACTGCTGGAAGGAGGTGTTGCTGAAGAAGACGTTGCTAGTGATTTTTCTGCAGTACTTACCGAGAGTCAAACTTCTGTATAGTTTTCCATTTGGCCACGTTATTAATCATTGATGTTCAGAGATGCATCGGTGCTGTTCCCTGCTCTGAGCCTGAGCTGTACACAGAGCCTGATACATACACTGAGCACTTATCCTTTTGCCAAAGGTTTGCAGAGTGTTGTAAACGAGTACAAAGTTGTTAATTTGCTGGTGAAATTCGCCGACTTCTGGTGTTGTGTTTGGCAGACCTACAAAGGCTATAGGAGCGCTGTGTGCTCAGTGAATTGTGGAACGGAACAGAAAATGCTGAAAAGAAATCTAAAGTTAATGCCGAGATGTGAAATATGATAGGAATTTTCTGAGGACACGGGAGTGTCGCCCCAGATCTTGGTGCAGGGATGCTGCTGAGCGCTGGGGTGGATGGTGTCAGGCTGCTGCTCTCCGCCATGGCCTGAGGATCCCTGGGAGATCTCTTGTGTGAGACCTAAGCGAGCCCTGCTGAGCCAACTATGGTGGAAGATGTCGGTTTCTTGGGGCTGGGGCTCAGTCTCCTCAAAAAGTCTCTAGCATAAGGTGTTTGGGTTTGTTTTGATTGATGCGTTTGTACTAGCCAGCTCACCTTCCTCCTCAGCCGCTTTCTGTGGGTCAGCGCTCTCGCTCCAGCCCTGGAGAGGGTGGCCTGCTGACCGCGTGGCATCCCTAACGTTTGAACTCTATACTCTCTTCAAATAGTCCTTGGTGAACAAGCCCCTTGTAAAAGCTGCTGCGATGATGTCTGAGGACCACTGTCAGCTGGGTTTGAGGAAGCACAGCGGTGCTGTGGGTGAGCGCTTGGTCTTTGTCCGCACAGCGGGTGGGAACCCAGTAAGGCCCTGATGGGCCTGATACTGACCCTGCTGTTGAGCCTGGAGAGGCGTGAGTCAGAGGGAACACGGGCGATGGGGGGTTATCCAGAGCTTCTTGGCGTGGCAGAGAACGCAGCCATGTCCTAATGCCCAGGTTCAGTACCGCGGCCTGTCTGACAGAGGTGCTGGCAGCGTCCCTGACGTGGGGGAGGAAGCGTGTGAAGTGAAGCAGTATCGTACGCTGCCGGCTCTTCATGTGACTTGTCTTTGAGGGGTTAAACTGAGGGTTTTTTGTTTTCAACGACTTTTGATTAGAAAGTTTATAAGGGAGGCCCTGAGTGGAGTGCCAGTGTTTGGTGCACAGCGGAGGTTGTAACTGCTGAGCCCCAAGGTTCCTGCCGTACGCTGGGGTTTCCGAACGGCAGCGGCGGGCTGAGGCTTTGGCAAGGGGGAAGCAAGATAAGGACGCCAGGCCCCAGCATGTGAAAGGTAGTTTGTGGTATGAGTTATGGCTAATGCCGGGCATGCGGTGGCCACAAACCGGCATGGGGGCTGGGGAGCAGTGCTTGTGCCCTGGGAAGCCAGGGGGGAGACTGGCAGTGGGTTTAAATGGGCTCAGCAGTGTGTTGCAACACAGGGTTGATCCTGGTGCCCTCAGTAACGAGAGGAGAGGAAGAAGCATGCTAAGCTGCAGGTGTCCTGGAGTCCCTCTGCCTCCAGATAAGCGTTGGCTCCTCGCTTCCCTGCAGAGCTGGGCGCTCAGCCATGCCGGATGCTCCTCCGCCCCCATGGTCCAGCTCCTGGAAGCTGGCTTTCTCCTTTGTGCTGCAGGACTGTACCCGTTTCTCTCTGTGTGGCCTGTCGTTCCTCCCTGTTGGAGCTTGGAGGGATGGCTGTGGTGGTTCCTCCATCTTGCGCAAAGGAGTGTGTCCTGACGTGCTTCCACTGCGAAGCACAGCGCCAGAGACAGGCTGCGCCGTAATTGCGGGTGTCTCTTCCCCCTCTGCCTGCCAAGCGGAGATTTCCTGCTCTAGCCGGCCTGTGATCCCGGGGATGGGTGGGTGGATGGATGGATGGTGGTGAAAGGCACCTGGAGAGTGTCCTGCCACAGTACCTTTGTGCTTTACATTCCTGACTCGCCCAATCCCATGAATTGTGATCAAAGCAGCAGGCTGTACATGCAATGTGCCTGGCAATTTATGGATGAAGAGGGAGTTGTGATCATCTTGTGTGATTTTTATTCCCCCCCCACCTCTTTTTTATTTGGTCACATCCTCTATGTCATTAATCTTTAGATCAAATAAAATGATAGTTGAAAGTCCTCCATAGTTACGATTCCCCCAAAGTTTTGTGAGCGTGGCTTTGATTTTGTTGTAGTTATTAAAGGTCAGTTTAGGTTTCTGGACCTCTGTTTTGTAGGTGTCTCCAGTGGATGTTTTAGTAGGGGCATTTCTCTCTCAATCAAGTATGTGTATGCAACAGGAAAAGAATGAAGTATAGAATAGAAAAAAAAATAAAGCAATTTAGTTACTAGTCCGAAGGTTTTAATGCTAAAGAGCCACAAAGAAACTTTATTGGAACTGTAATTGCAAACATAAGCAGTGATTATCTGTCTTCATGCTTTTATAGTCCCCGTCACTGTCATCTGAACACATGAAGCTGATGGGAGTGTGTGCAGAACGTTATTCAGCTGGTGCTGTGTAATCCTGATCTCTTGTAATATTTGGAAAGTAAAATAAAGTGTCAATTCATTTCAAAATGACAGGGAAAGAAAAAGGTGGGAGAGGACAAGTATCCTTGCGGAAGACATAACCTTATTTCATCCAGCTTGCAGCTGAAGGAATGCAGTTGGCAGGGTAAGCATCTTATGGACATGGTCAAAAGAAATTCTGCTGTTTCTTAATGTTCTTAGAGGTCTTCGGCAGGTGCAGCCCTTCATCTTTGGAGGGTGCCTCCCTTTGTTTCCTTGCAGTGTCCTGAATTTCCTGCAGCTGAGAGAAGGACAACAGCACCTGTTTGTCTTGTGTTCCCGAGAACTGGAGATCGTTGGATCAAGGCAGACAAATGGATGCTGCCAGGCGCTTCTTGAGGTGGAACAGAGATCAGAGAGCAAGTCCTGAATTGCTTGGCCTCATTATTGGTGCTGGTTATGCAGGTGAAAATGTGCTCTGGGCTGTAAAGAGGCAGAGGGAGGTAGAGGTAATTCGGTGGTTGTGTGCAAGATTCCTTTCCTGCTGCTTGTCAGGCCCAGAGACCAGAAATTCTCCGTATTAACTACCTAGTAGTTTTTGGTGAACTCGCTGGGCGATTCTGAGGACTGCACACACGATGCAATGCCGCTCTGCAGAAGGGGAGCTTGCACTGCAGGTACAGTCGAGTGACTGAACTGAACGTGGCATTCCGGAACGGTAACTGGTGCCCATTTTATGAAGAGGCTTTTATGCTTCTGCTGCCCTAAGAAACACTGAGTGAGAGGCCACCTGCTTGGCAGCTGGAGTGGCAGAAGGAGCCATACGTGTAGAGCTCTGGCATTTTGCATTGAGGTTTGTAGTCCCAGGGTAAGCACGGGCTCAGGTGGTTTGAGTTTACCTGATCCAGGCCAGTGTTGCTAGGGTCTGCTTGCTATCTATTCTGCCCCTTGCTGTTGGTGCTTTTCAGGCAGGTGTGTTCTATTGCCTGAATTCAGCTCCTAAGTCTCCTCATTTTCATTGTGGTCACCTGCTCTGGGTGATGGGAAGTTGGTGGAAGAAAGGAGATAGGAGCCACAAGTCCTGTGATCTCCTAGTGAACAGTACGTCCATAGTCTGGGGGTAAGTTTGGGCTGGAAGGAGTTAACTGTATTGTGGATGGTTTTTTGGGTAGGGAAGGCACTTGTTGGACAGGAAAAAAGTCCTATTTTTTTTTTTTCTTCTGAAATTTGGGGGCAGAGACACAGCTATTTTGAAGAAAGAAAACGGCTGCAGAGGAATCTAAAACTTTGAGGTCTGTTTTTATTTGCTCTAGCACTGAATTAGAACCAGGTAAAAATGCCACTGATCATGTATATGTGTGGTGGACGTTTCTGAATTTCTCAGTGCCGATTGTCTTTGCTTTCATGGAAGTTGGCAGGAGTTAACCACTAACCTCTGTTAGAGAGGTCAAACCAAAGCTCCTGTATTGCCTAATACATTCAAGGCCATTTTAAAAACAAAACTGGAAAACTATTAGTAAAGTGCCACGGTCAGTGCCATCTGAGTAACTCTGTTTTCTTTGGTCCCCACAAGGTGACGAAGCTATGTGTGAAGATTACCTTAGTGTTGCATCACTGGAGATGGGCGTGAGTCAGCCATGAAAACCCTCTGCAGAAGGCTTCTGCAGCTCATGCTGGCTTATTAGAAACAGTTGTTGAGAATAGGCCTGGTTTCACGGGGCATTTGAAGCATCTTAAGAATGATGCTAGTGGTGCTCAAAGGCTGAGAGGGCACAAGCAGACCTGGGGGTAAGCTATAATAAAATGTTTAAGGTGGAGGGGTGAGTGCCCAGAACAGACTGAATGCAGCACACCCATCCAACATCTGACCGATGCTTCAAAACCTTTAGTCAGTTGTTGTGGTGTGGGGGCAAGAAAGGGGAGGAACAAATAGAGCTGCTCCCTGTTGGGGTTTGATTCATTTCTGGGGGAGGCTCTGTGTGTTTGTCAATCTGTAGCAGCACAAAGCAGCGCTGAATCCCAGGGCTCTGTCTGCGAAGGTCTGCTGGTGAACTTGGGTGCTGAGGAGTCTTGCTGTCTGCGTGGTAAGGGGAGGGAGCTGGAGCCGGCAAGTCAGCACTGCGTGCTTGTTTCTGAGCAGCGCTTAACCTCTGCGTCTGCTCCCATCGCTGTGAACGCTGCTGTTACAGCCGCCGCTGCTGCTGGAGCTCTGCGCACCCTGCACGTGCTCAGCAGCCCTCTGCCCGTGAAACAGTGCTGCCCTTCTGCACGCAGAGGACTTGCCCGTGTGGCACATCTGTAGAGGAGGAAAAATTGCAGCCCAGGCTTCTGGGTCCCGAGCCGAATACCCTGCAGACCGTGCTGTCCTCCCTCGCTGCCGCTGCAGGCTCCTCTGCCAGGCGTGCTGGAAGCTTTAATTCATATGCTTTGGGATCTTCTGGCAGGCAGCGCTGTAGAAATGAGGAGTATCATTGTGTTTTATTGTGGCTTCTAAGAACGCAGTGTGTTTGTGCTTCGGGGAGCCCCAGGGGCTTTGTTTTTCACCAGGCCTGAGCTATTCTTCAGCAGAGCCTTCCCGGAGCGTGATCTAGTTCTGCCCATTAGGAGTGAGAGACGGGCCTGACTGATTTCTGCTCCCTGCTGCATAATAAATCTGATACTAAAATTAGTGCTGGTCTCCCTAGGCCATAATTCTTGCTGAGATTACAGAGAATTGTGTGTGCAGAGAGGAATTGTGGTTGTGTGTGTTTGCTTTTTTTTTTTAATAACCTTGAGTGTCCAATTTCCAGGTTTTTTACTTAACCCCCCCATCTTTTTCCCCTTTTCCTCTCTTTTGGGAAGTGCTTAGCCTTTCTGTGTATTTTGGCTATTTAAGCCTCTGTCACTGCAGGCAGATGAGTTCCTTGGGAGCTCTTCTGAAGGTTTTGTAATTGAGTCTTTTACCACGGCGACAGGATATTATTAACCTTCAGTAAAGCAATTTATTTCATACTCCTTTGTGGGGATAAGCCTTTTTTCCCCCAGGAAAATATGTATGTGGAAAGGGTTTTACATACAGGGGTAGCTAGACTTGCAGCAGTGATTATGATTAGAAAAGAAAAAAAAAAAGAGAAAAGTAGGCAGTTCTGTTTGTGTCAGTTTAAAAGAAACCTTTGGTCCTGAATGGCTCCCACCCCTGCCCCTGTCTTTTATTTTAAAGAACATACTTTTTGCCTATCAGTGGCTTTGAAAGGAGGTTGTATTTCATTTTAGAGCTCTAGATATTTAGCCCCTGTGATCACTAAAACATTTTGTTTTCATCTCTGAGACGGCCTTAAAAATGAACTGAGAGCTGGAGGGAGGAGTTCCTTGCGGGGTCTCCCTCTTGACTTGGCCTTTACCCTGAAATCAAATGCAGACTAGTCCAGAAGTCGTTAAAGATTGGATAGCTCCTAGAATAGCAATTGCCAGCGAGCAGGCGGGAGTGCTGGATAAGTGGCCGGCCTGGCTGAATAACTTGTATTTTCTATTGAGCGCGGTGACAAAGGCACCGGTCTGGGATTCGGGGGCTCTGGGCTGGGCTGCTACAGGCTGTTCTCTTACTTCATCTCCCTGCGCTTAAATTTTTCTTTTAAAAAGAGGATGAGAATGTTTCTCTTCCCATGTCTAGTTAGGCTTTGCTTTTTACTTTGGTAGACTGTTAAACTTTAAAATAATAATTAGCGACACGCTTGCCTTGGTTTGTGTCTTGGAAACTTTGTGCTGTCACGGAGCCTGCTGTCTAAGGAGTTCACCGTACCTTGCAGTACCAATGTGATCTGTCACCAATTACATGAGATAGAGGTGATATTATTGCCACACTGTACAGGAGAGCTTGGATGAGAGTTACAGTGCTTTGTCCAGAGCTCTGCGTTTGTTAACGCACTTGGGTGTCTTGGCGCCGTTTGTGGCTTTAATTGCAGAGTCATCCGTTTTTCTGCACTACGCCTCTTTAGCGCGCTGAGCTGCTTCTGCCTTGCTATTGAAGCGGGCATCCAGGAGAAGGTTTTGTGGTCTGTGAGGCTTTTAGTGACCTTTGTTAGGGCTGTCCTCTGGAACCACGGTCTCCCAAGCTGATCTTCCTGCCTCCTATCACTTTCTGGTTTTCCAGATGCGCATGGTTATTTTTATCCAAACTTTCTAGCACCTCTTCAGCGGTTCCATCCCTTTTACACAGACGGCCTCGCTCCTTGGGCTGCGTCACAAGGCTGGTACTCTAGACCTGAGGAGCACTTGCCTGCTTTGGCTCAGAGTGCGAGCTCCTGGTGGTGGGGGCTGCGGGTCTGCGCTGCAAAGAGCACCCCCTGCGCAGTGCCCTGGCTTCTGGCAGTGGTGTTGGGTGCCGGGGGGAGTAAGGGCTGCTGGCCCGTCGTGCTGCCTGTGCCAGCCCTGCCAGCTCCAGGGGTGATATGGCGGGAGGGCACAGAGCTCTGCTGGTGTCCCAGCTCCTGTGGGCTGAGGTTGTGCACCATGGGACAGGGTGCAGCGTGGGGCAGTTCAGAAAGGACGGGTCTGAGCCTGGGGATGGTGGGCATGCTGCTTTCTGTAGGATGTCCTGCTGGGAGAAGATGCTGGTGATAAACATGTTTTGTGAGGACAAACCGACAGCGCTTTGCGCACACTGTCCTTCGGTGGTGGTGTGCACAGGGTTGCGGAAGGGGCTTGCCGCTTCCTTTCGGGTTATGGTTGTCTGTGTTATGTTGGTAGCTGTGAACTGGGGTTTTTAAAAACAGAGATAAATGCCCTGACCTTGCTTTTACACTGCAGACTTCAAACGCCATCAGTTCAGTGTGCTGCTGTACCTTCCGACTCGCCAAGCGCAGTGCGATGGTGCGGCTGCTTCAGGGGAACCAAGGGGCTTCTCCGGAGCGTACCCTGTTGTTGATGCCCCTCGTGCCTGGCGTGGGCTCAGCCCCCTTGGGAAAGGGCACTGTCCTTGGTGGTCCTTCAACCTCTGCTAAAATTTCAGAGATGTTCTATGTGCAACAGAAAGTTTTTGTTACCGAAAGACTCTTTTGCCCCTCCACATGCTAGTTTTGTAAAAGTTTGCAGCTGGTGGGTTTATTCTTACATCTTCAATCAGAGAATCTTTCTATTTTAAAAATGCTTAAAGTTCTCTCTCCCTCCCCCCCCCCCCCCCCCCAACTGTTGTTGTGAATGAGCCCTGCAATCTGCAGAAAAAAAATTTTTTTCTTTAAAGCTTCCCCACCAGAGATTTAATTAAAATATTGTGAGAGGCAGTCATTGAAAATGAGAAACCTTTTGAGTGGAAGGCACCCTGATTTCCCTCCGCGGAGCTTTTTGTCACCATAGAGATGAAAAGAGAAGCTCAAAATTGCACTTTCCCCTTGTGTGTTGCTGCCGAGGGGACGTGGCTGCAGGTAGCAGCTGTGCTGGACGCAGCGGGCTGGGGCGGCACGGCTGGGGCTGCAGGCTTTAACTCTTTGCAGGGCACCAGCACTGGCTCGGGATTTCCTTCCCCGGTGGAAGCATTTCTTCTTAGTTTATTATTCTGTTTTAATTTCCTGTACTTCAGGGCTGGAATTTATCCGGGCTTGCGAAGGGAAAGAATGAAGGCGCCCGTCCTTTTGTCTCCATAAAGGCATAACTAAGCAACTTTGTGCGCAGCGCGGCCTGTGGGGTCCGCACCGGAGCTGTTCGAGCGGGCTGTAAAGCGCCGCATTGTTCTTGAGGTGTTTATGCAGAGCGCCGGTTAAGTAACCGGGTGGAAATCTGACTCGGCCTCTTTAATTTGATCAGGTTAGTGTATAAATCAGCATGTCTCTTGCTGCTCTGCAGCAGGGTTCAAGCCTGCCTGATTCTTACTTAAAATATCTAAATGTTGAGGCTTGCTTTGTTTTTTTTATTTTAAAATAAATGAGTTAAGGTTTTTTTCCTTTTCTTCCAGTAACCCCTCTGGAAGTGTAGGGATTAGTAAACCAAAAATACATGCTGGGCGTGATAAAACTGCTCTGATACAGTTTGAAAGACAGTCACGCAAACTGAAGATTATTGGAGGGTACATGACACTGGGCAGTATTATGCTTTTAATCATTTTAAAACAAATTTTTTCTTCCTGATTCTATTAAAAGAGAGTGAAGAGCAGGCTCAAGTGGATTCTTGGCACAAATATCTCAGACAAATGAAAGTAAAATGTATATTCAAGTTGTCTGCTCTTGTATATTTTACACCATACCTGTCTTTGTGCCTCATCTCAAATGGATGTAGTGGTTTAATTTTAAGCTGTTTGAGCGAGACCTGTTGTGTTTAAACTTCCAGATAGAAAATGAACGTAGCCTATGTGATGGCATTATTAATAGGGAGTATTACTAAATTATAATTTGCAAATTAATGGTTTAACTCTGAGATGAAATATACAGCTGTGTTCTTGTGTAATGTTACAAGACAAAATTAGATCAAGTATTTAAAAACAGAAGGGCCTCATCCAAAACCAGCGAGCGTCTTCCCAGGGACTTCACTGAGCTGCGTGCACAGTCCTGCGCTGCAGAGTGGGACCTGTAGCACCAGCGAGGTACTTCAGCGTGCGTGTGCCCTCAGCAGTGGGCTATTGACATCCGACTAACCGAGAGGGCGACGGATTTGGAGCAAAATAGTAAAATCACTTGTTTCTATCATGGTAGTGACTAGGGCCACCTGTCTGATGGGTAGTTTCGGCTTGTACGTGGCAGGCTGATCTAAGTGATGCTGTTGTGTGTATGTATTTGAGTCCCTGCAAAATTACAGATAAATTTGTAAACGAGACAGTATCTGGGAGCTGGGCTCAGCTCTGATGCAATTTGCCCTTGTGCTTTCCTTGGCTGTTGCTAATAAGAAGTGCTGGCCTAAATCAGTGTCTTGGAGAATCATCGATTCGCTAATTGCAGATAATCAAGTCCCTGCTCACGCTGAGACCACTTTTGTTTTCTGCCATTTCGCCAGGATTCAGGCAGCGTCTTCCAGCCTTTGACGTAACCGATAAAGTGGGCTTTGAGCGCTCACGTTGTTAGTTCTCGGAGGTGACGAAGTTATTGGTATTCAGGCTCGATAAACAAGGAGCTATTATACCCCTGACCTTTCCCGCCGGAACGAGACGCGAAGGTCAGGGCTTGCCGGTTGGTTCGGGGAGGCTGCGGCGGCACCGGCTTCCCAGCACTTGCCTCAAGTTAGTGCAGTCCGAAGCCGTTGAAATTATTCTGACCACGTGCAGTAGTTGTCCTCTTTTTTTTTTTCTTTTTTTTTTTTCTCTCCAATGTGCTGCTTTCTGCTGCTGGGTTCAGTTGCTGGGGGTTCTGTGTGATGTAGATTTTGCAGTTTATGTTTAAATGAAGTAGGGACTGATGAAAACGTCTGCATCCTGCAGTGAGGTGAGGGAGGAGGCTGCTGCTTGCCGGGACTTCTCCGAAGCGTCCTGTCCAGGCTGCGTATGGGCGCTCTGTGCTCTCCGCGCGCCCGCTTCAGCAGACCACCCAGCACGGATCCGGCCTTTTTCCATTCCCTGGGTGGACTGAGGATGCGGGAAGAGGGGCAAGAGGTGATAATGACTGGCAGGCTTTCTATTGACTTTATGTAGAACAGCAATTGATCCCAGATCATGAAAAAATGGGAGGAAATAAGAGCCTTTCTGAGAAAGACCCGTTAGCTGTTGGACATGCCTTCTTTTTGTAGGTGGTGGTCTTCTGGCTCAAGGAGAGCAGGGCAAATCCTCTTGAACTCCCTTTGCAGGCAGAGGAATGAGCATATTGCCTTGGTTGAGGCATTTCGCAAAAATGAGGGTTTTCCAATTTGTCCATCTGGATGGGAGCTGACGCTGCGTGCAGGGCCATACGTGCCTCAGAGGTGGAGAGTCGTGTTTGCTTTTTCCAGTGCTTGCTGCAGGGATTTACAAGCGGGACGTGGCATTTAAATGGCAGAGCAGAACCAACTTCGGCCCTGCACGTGTGCTCTTGGGTCGCTCGCCGCGTAAAACGCGTGTTCGCAGATCTTGCAGCGGGGAAGGGAATAATGCGGCGTGTCTGTGATGCACAAAGAGGACGACAGTTGCGGGAGTGCGGGAGGGCAGAGGGGCGCTGGGCGGGCGGTCCCCAGCCCGGGTCCCTGCGGGAGCCAGTTGTCAGCCACGCTGCCGCTTTAAAGCCGGACCCGAGGAACAGATGATGGCCGGACAGCTTAGGTTACATAATCTCTTTCGGGTTTAATGTCAGGCCTCCCTGAGCCCCATCCAGCGCCAGCTTCCAATCTGGCTCGTAATACTCCTGAATGTCCTTTTAATTTTTCTCTTTATTAATAGTTCTCTTACTGTAGTGTGCTCTCTCCCTGGCTTTGTGTGGTATGCGTGCCTCGGAGTGCGTTCCTCTGCTCTCCGAGGTCTGCACTGCCCGTGCGTCCTGCTCCTCCGCCAGCCCGGAGCTTTTCACCTCTGTTTTCTTTATTAGTTCTAGAGATGTTTTCGAAAAAACGTTAGGGGGAGGGCAGGGGGAGGGCTGACCAGGGCCGGAGCTTGCACGGTGAGCTGGCTGTTGCCGTTCATGAATGAGGCCTGTGAGGCTGTGTGGGAGAGTGGAGGCCTGGTGAGCAAAGTCCAACACGGTGGTCGCAAAGTGATGAAGGTGAGGGTGAGAGAGGAGAGACCACAGCTGGCCAGCTCTGGCTTCACCTGGGTGGAATCCCGCTCTTTGCAACCATAGATCTATGAGCTGCACTACCTTGTTCCTGGAATTTAGCTGGCTCATTTCTAAAAGGGCTGTTTTGTCTCTGTATTGAGTCTTCGATTTTTGTAAGTGAAGTTCAGGCTCTTCCCTGTTGTTCTCTGATCGTGTGGGTGTAGTAAAGACCAGCAGTTCTGTGGAGACAGAGCAGTGGGTTTGGGTGCTGACGGGTTGTGTGACTCAGGATGCCAGTGCTTTTCCCTCCGTATGTAAGTAGGTGCCTCTGCAGTTGTTCTCCACTCCTGCTAGGGCTGTCCCTAATTTCTTGTCTGTGTCCCAAGGCTGTTTTTTTCTGCAAGCCCTAGCACTGACTATGGTGATGTCAGCTGTACCTTTATTTAAAAGAATAACATCATTAAAAAAAACCCCATGCATACATATATACATAAATTTGCAGAGGAGAGGAGGAACTGAGATGTTATTTGAGATCCAAGTCTAGGAATCTAGTAGAAGCCACAAAATATGTGTGTTTAGAGCGGACTTGTGATTTAGCAGCAACCTCAAGCACTCAAAATACTTTTGCGTTCACCGAGACAGCTTCTCTTACGTTAGCTGTTGCATAACATTCTTGTGTCAGTTAAAGCAGTTGAAAAATATTGCGGGTAAGGTATTTGATGCATTGTGAACACCAGGGTGTTGTAGCAGCTGTTTAAAAATAATAAAAATAATAATAAAAACATGAAGAGCAGAGAGCAGTGCACAGAGACTGTTTTCTGCAAACACGTTGGTAGCGTCCTGAACCAGGGTGGAGGATTGTGAGCTGTTGGTGTCTCTCAATCTCCTGGGTCCTTGATTTATTTTTTTTCTGCTTTAAATGATGGCTTGGCTAGCAGGGAGGCAGGAACTAGGTGAGGGGAAAAAAGGTAGAGAGGTGGACAGGACAGATATGTTTAGTTTCTTTTGCAAACATAAGCAGGAACATAAGCAGGTGGCCCTTGCCACCTTGCACGCCAGTAGCTAGTACTTCCTAAACTCTGATGGTGAGTAAATTATGAAGCAAAACTGATAATGCCAGCATGATCTTGACTCTAAGCCAAATTGTGCAAAATCCAGGAGTGTGTCTGCCTGTCTAAGAACCCCAAAATAAATCACAAAGTGCTGGTAATACAGTCAGCTCCTGCTATTTGCTGAAGTGGTGGATGGCAGCCTATGATCCCCAGGTGAGTAACTCTCTAAATTGTATGCAGGGGTGGTATATGGCATAGCTGGAGTACTACAGTGTTATTTCGCTGTGTAACGTGAAGGAGCTAGAATCCAGGACTGTCTTGTTTTGTTTGCTTAATTTTTTTTTTATTGATGGGCTTAACATTTTGAGCTGTGTCATTTTGCTAGTAGATATGTGCAAATAGAAGTCAAGACCGAGATGTGTGGGGAACATTAATTTTATTTTATATATAAATATATGTATAAACACACACATATAATGGATGCAAGAATCTCTTACGTATTCGTGTTTGTTCAAGTGTACAAGAAATGTGATTGACATCACTGTGAAAGGGAGAGGGGAAGGCGAAATGAGTTATAGCTTTTGGTTCCTAAACTGCTATTCCTTACTGTATCCTGGAAGAGTTTCGTACTAATGATGCTGAGCAATAAATAACACAGGGAAGATTAATAGCTGCCTATGGTAGCAAATTATAGTTGATTTATTGCACATAATATATACAGGTGCAGCTAATTTAATTAAACACAAGACCTTTTTAATGCTGTAAAGACATCCCTCTCTCTAAAAGCCAAACAGCGCTGTGGCACTGTAATAAGGCTTTAGGTGAAATAAGCAGCATTACAAGCAGAGCTCTAGTTGGTCTGATCAGCCCCTCATGTCTTTGGGGGAGGGAGTATTTTTCCATAACCATTAATGCCACTTTAAGTCAACTTACGCTGTAACAAAGTCCGGTTTAATATACTGATGCAAGTTATCCCATCTCTGCTTCATCATGTAGCAGCAGCTTCCATAAAGCAGCACGTGTAGCTTATTATTTTCTTGGCTAACTTCACGGTGGTGGGCAGGGGATGGCTTGACTTGCAGGGGGAGGAGGGTTGGAGCTCTGCTATGGGATCTCGCCCTGGGGATGTGAACAAATAACAAACAAGAAGTCATAGTTCCCTGGAGCCTCTCCACGTGCTCGTGGGTTGTCTTCTATTCATCCATCATCCAAGACTGAAAAAGGAGACTGTGTTAAAAGGAACACGCTTCTACAAGAGCCTGTCCATAGGTGTACACAGGCACCGCTCTGGGACAGCTTCTCTGCGTGTTTGCTATTTCTGGGTTGATTTTTTTTTTTAATTTTAAATCCCCTTTTACTCCGTTCAGATTAAAAAAAGTAAGAAAGTTGGAGTGGGTATCTGTGTGTGTGTATGCATAAAAATACTACTTTAGCCTGACTTTAAGCTGTTCCCTCCACGCCCTGCTGTTACAATTTTCACATGAGCAGGGGATGGTGAGCTTGCCCTGCAACCTTGCTCAGCTCATCATGATGCGGAGTTGAATGCTTCTCCCTGCATATAATGGAAGAGATGCTCTATGATACTTTGCCACCATTACTTGATTATTTGTGAAAAAGTAAAAGGCTCAAGTAGCTGATTGATTAATTTTTCTCTAAGTTTCTCTTCCCTCTGTTGCCTTCACTTGGAATATGTAATCAGTGAAGGCAAATGTATTAGGAATAGATGGGCATGCATATAAATGCTTAATTTTTTCTAATTCAGGCATTCGTGTGCGCACATGTATCCTGATGCATGCTGTGCTAAACAAACCTCTTCCAGCGCTTGCTGGAGACAGATGAGTGAGTTTCTGTTTTTCTTCTTCAATACTATGGTTTCTCTGTTCTGAAGAAGTTGCTGTTCAGCTGCTGGGGAGTGTGAGGAGCGTCCATGGGCACGACTGGAGGGGGGTGCGTGCAAGGCTTGGTATCTCCTAGCACAAATCAAATATCTACTTGACCTTTTTATCCCTCGCTACTGGGAATAAGTCCAGCAACTCTTTGTCATAAATCTTTCCAGTCCGTTTGCTTTGGTCCAGCACTTCAGTTAGGGCTTCCGGTTTTAGGTTTAAATGGATATTTGTCGTCGGAAGCTGGGGGAGGGAAGTGTGGAGAGATGCAGGGTCACCGACACGTGCGCCGAGGTTGGGAGGGGAAGGGGACGTGGTTCCAGGTAACCCCGAGGCCCTGCAGCCACCTGGCAGAGCGGCGGCCAGCGGCGGTGCTGGCTGGTGGTAGAGCATGAGGTATGCCTGGCTGTGCTGCCACAGCCGCGCACTGGAAGAGCCCCAGGTAGTGTGAATGAAGGTGCAGGAGGAAGAAAAGCCCCAGAGACACCTGCTCTGCAAATTGGCAAAATGCG
Organism: Psophia crepitans; assembly: GCA_013399095.1. Lineage (NCBI taxonomy): Eukaryota > Metazoa > Chordata > Aves > Gruiformes > Psophiidae > Psophia > Psophia crepitans. The sequence goes on along the minus strand of VWZZ01003870.1, from coordinate 206,777 downwards.
CTATTTTAAATAAATTTTCCAAAATGAATGGAATTCCTAAACAAAAGGAAACAAAAACTGTCTCCTATGAGTTTTCCAGGATGTGTCACAGAACATTCCCCCAGTCTTGTGTCTCTGGTGGTATTTGCATAGTGCTTGCATGGAGAGATGTGTGAATGCAAACAGATTTCTATTTTACATGGCTAGAAGTGACGTATTTTCACGTGGTTGTCAAAACTTCAGTGTCAGCTGATGGCAAGTACCAACAACCTGGCTATATGAAAGCAGCCGCTTCGTTGGCACTGTGGTGGTTCCATCAAAGTTAGATCCTTTTTTTTTTTATTTTTTTTAAGTTCTTTTTCTGTGTAGTTCTGTTTCTGTGTGCTTTCTGGATGAGGATCTCCATGCCTCAGTTTCTTATCTTTTAATGGATGGAGTAACAGTCTCACTTCTCAAGGATTCTGTTGTGAAGTGCTTTTGAGAAATCTGGGCTGAAATGTCACATTAGATAAAGCTGCTTGAGAGCTTCCATAAGAACTACTTTTAATCCAAATTATGTTTGGTGATAAAATATTGCAGAATGTATTTCTTCCCTTTGTCTTTTGCTCCTCTCTGTGCTCACTTTTTGTGTTAGGGTGTGGAAGGGAGTGGAGAACTTCGAGCCAAAACCAGAACGCTTTTTGACTGCTTGGAACCCGTACAGTTACGGTTTGAGGGGTGGGGGGGGAATTGTCTGAAAATTTCTCTGAGAGTGATAATACTAACTTTATATTTTAATTTCCCATGGAAAAATTAACACTCTGTTCTGACTGGGTCCAGTATTTGCCCTTCTGTGCTGTACTAATTTTTCTTGTACTTGTAGTTCCGATTATGTTCCCTCAGCTGGTACTTCAGGAAACGTGTTCGTCTTTGAGCATGTCTGGTGACTCAGATACGCGTCTCCTTAGCATCTGGTGAGCGTAATTGTCATTATTAATCTGCCCCATGCCAATCTGTCTTCAGAGTAGCAGTGGGAGGAAGGGAAGGTGTTGCGTGCACATCCCTGTGCCTCTTCTACAGAGAGATGTGGCTTTCAAGAAGAGGTTAGCGAGCAGCCAGGGCTTGGCTGGTGTTCTTTCACTTCCCATCACTGCCCCCAGTACCATCAGAAATAAGCAGTTAGCGCTTGATGGACGTTGTTGGTTTGATGTTTTTTAATTGTATTTAGGGCATGAGTGTATGCAGAATAACTGAAATAGGAGTCTGAAGGGAAGCAGCTCCATGGGGATGAAATGTAAGAGTTGTTTTTAATGTACACTGCTACTTGCTGATTTGGGCTGCAGTGGGAAAATTTCGGTGTGAGCAGTTGCACATGCACACGGCCTCTTCAGAAACTGCAGTGAGGTTTGCTGGATCCCACTGGGGTTTCCTGAAAGCTGCTTAGTTTTTGTCTAAGCCTGTCGGTCTCTCTTACAGAGCCACTGCACGCTGGCGAACGCGCGTATCGGTGCGTGGCTGTGCTCGGTTACAAGCCCGCTTTCCCGGCTCTAGGGGAGGGCTGATTGCGAAGGTGGCTGGCATCGGGGTCCTGCCGCATTCGGACGCGGCTAGCCCGTGCGACCGTGTTCTCATTATGTAATGCTTCTATTTTTGATGTTGTGGGTGAGTGTGTTGTAAGTTAATGTCTGCTTTAGACTTCAGAGTTAGGGATTCATGGGAAGCAGATACAACTTGGCATTATCTCCAGAGTTCTGTGCATTTTCATTTTTACACACAGTTGAATGAAATCTCCCACAATAAAGTCCGTTCTTCCCCCTCTGGTTCATGTAAGGATTCTGCTTTCCCCTGCTCTAACCATAAGGTGGGCAATATATTACTTTTAAAATTATCTTTTTCCCTAAGCCCGGAGGCTCTCTGACAATGCCTGTTCTTATGGGAAGGCTTTACACACTTTTTCTGCTATCTGTCTTCAGTGCTGTAACTCTCACTTCCCAGTTCACATAATCACAGGCTTTTCCTACATTCTTGTTCGTCAGACTTGACTGCCTGCTTAATGCCTTTTTTCTTTCTTTTTTTTTTTTTGTTTTTCTTCCCTTGACCTGGTGATTTTTGTCATTGCTTTCGTAACAGCAGTTTGTTGCCTTTGGCTTCATAATAAATTGGGGAATTTAATAGTGCGTGATTGAGAGCATATACTTTGAAACAAGTTGAACTAGAAATAGGTATTTTTTTATTACTATTAAAAATACCTTTTCTGTCAGTCCTTTTGTTTTGAGCAAAGGGCACATTCTGCTTTAACAATTTTATCATATGTGTGCTATTGTAATTTACATAAATGAATTTTAAATACAGTTATAAGCTGTGGGAAGATGTTATTGTCTCTGCACAATGAACGTGGAGATTTATGCTGTGCATACATCTTGTGTGAGATTAACATTTGTTCCCTCGTCTCTGTTGGATAGTGTGGTGATGGAGTCTTGAAATCTTCACACAGGTACTTCTCAAGCTTGTTTAAAACAGCATTTGAATTACTCTCAGTCCATTCATTTCATGTAAATATGCCTTTTGGATATATTGAGTCAATTCTGATGACACTGACAGAAATAACAAAACTTCTGTTAGAAGGCAGCTGCTGTTAGCACCCTCCCACCCCCCAAACACAAACCCGTTCCCGTTCTGCCGAGGTTTGTGTGTGCGGAAGGCCAGTGCCCGAGCAGTTCCAGTGCTTAAACTTCTGTTGCTCTGGTGGATCAGGACCTTCATCACAGAAATATTCTGCTGTGTTTTGTCTTTTGTCCAAAGCCATCAGCGACAGAAGTTGGTTCGACTCCTGCCAGGATTATTACAGCCCTCAGCAGTACTGCTCGTGACCTGCAATCGAGGAGGCTCTCCACATGGTGAGGTGGAAGCCTTACCCGGGAAGGTGCTAGGTGTGCACACCCTGCGTCGGCACGGAACCTCACGTGCAATACAGCGTGCCCTCTGCGTCCCAGGAGGAGGAGGTGGTGGTGGCGGAGTTTTACACTGAGTTATAGCAATTTGGAATGAGGGTCCGCTCTCTTCCCACCTTTTCCAATTCTTACTTTTCCTCCCAAAGGGAATACAACCTGCAAAGTGGTTGTTTGCAAATGCTGCAAATTCTTTTTCAAGATGTTGTGACGATGAAGTTAAGGTAGTGAAGCGTACCATGAAAGGAAGGACTTGTTTTTGCTGAAGATCTGGGTTTGGACAGGATGGCCACGCGCACCCAAATGAGTAAGAGAACCTTTCCAAACACGTCTGGAGAGGAAAGGTAATGAACTGTAGCAGGACTGCTTGCTGACTTGCCAAATACAAGCCTCTGGTAAATGCTCTTGTGGGGGCAGTTAGCATGCATGTTGTGGGGGAGGAGAGTAACGATTTGACTTGGGGCTGGTGATTATTCTGTTGCAGTGGTTGAATTTCTTTCAACTGTAGTGGTGGTTTTTGTTCTGGGGACAGTTACGAGCTCTTTTAGGTGTGTCTCTATTTCCACAGTTTAAAAATGGCCATTTGGGGCAGATCCACCTGAATAACGTGGCTTTCTTACAAGGCGACCTATTGAGTCTTGGCTGTCAAGAACCAGATCTCAATGCTTCCCTGTCAAGTGGGGGCCTGTTGCCGAGGTGTTCGGAACTGGGCTGTGAGTGTGTGCGCGGACGGGTGTGCAGGAACGGTGTGCACACGTTTTCTGTGCGCACCGTAAGAGGGATAGATTATTATTCTTAATTTATCATCTGCACAAGCTTCCATCTGGGTTATTTAAAGCAGACTTTCTTGGACAGCTGTTGAGTTAATCTTGGTTTGTGTCAGTGCGTTGTCTAGAGAAGGGCTGGCTTTTCGGCTGCGAGCGGCCCAGGCGTGTTGCTCCACGTGCGTGGCGGTGGCCAGGCGGCTGTCCTGGTGGTGGATGGACCTGCGGTGCTGGGGTCCTGGCGCACAGCCGCACGGGCCTGCGGCGAGCAGAGGTGCGTGGCACTCGCCGCGCTGGCGTGCCGCTGGAGCCTGTCCGGCGCTGCCCGTTCGGCCTCCCTGCGGGTGCGGGTACGGAAGAAGTGGCGCTGCCAGGGCTGCGCTGGCCCTCAGCTGAGGGAGGGGTCCTGAGTCCCGGTGACACGTTCTCACTCCCCGGCCCGCCATGCGGGCGTACTTAGCTGCCAAGACTAGTGGCGGTGGTGTTTTTTAACGTCGCAGCTCTTGGTTTCCTGCCAGTTGGAATCTTTTCCCACTGTGATTGAGAGCAATACACTTACCATAAATGTTTCCTCTTAAAATAAAAATTAAAACAAGAAAAGCAAAAAGGCGTGGGGTTGTGCCGGAGGGCTCCGTGGAGCTGGCTGGCAGCTGGCTCCCTGCCGGTCGCCTCCCTGGAGCCTTGCCGCTGGGAGCGGAGAGCCCGCGGTGTCCTGGGTGGGTTTGGGCACCCTCCCTGAGGCTGGCCACGCTCCCAGGGCGGTCACACGGGGTGGGCTGGGGAGCGGGAGAAGAGGGCCGTACCGCCCTGCCGCCGGGGCCAGCCGGCTCCCCCTCACGCCGGGCTCTGTGGGCACTGCGTCGCGCGCTCGCGCCAGCGCTGCTGTCATGGCTGGTGACGTAGGGAGGGCTGGCTGCCGAAGGGGGTGGGGGCCGCTGCTTTGTGCGTGCTTTGAGGCTCTGTTTTTTCAGAGGGCGTGTGGCAGGGACACCAGGGAGCAGTGCCCTGTTCTGTACAACCTGCATTTTCATTGCAAGCTCCGGGGGGAAGCGCTGCCAGCTCTGCTTAGCGAGGGAGCAGTGTTACGCAGAGCCACGATTTTAATGTTTTCAGCTGATTTGGAAGCTGATAGAGGGTGAGAGAGAAGATGTGAATAGTTGAAAAAGTGAAAAAACTATGTAAATAATCCACATATTTTTGTTCTCGCTGTTTTTGTGTTTAAAAAGGAGCTTTCTTGTTACAGGTCTCAGTAATGACCAGTTACCTGTAAAGTAAAATTTCTTTTAGGGGATTTTGTGGGGTAGTGTGTGGGTTTTTTTGTTTGGTGGTTTTTTTGTTTGGTTTTTTTTTTTTAAAATCTTTACTGGACTGAACTAATTCTGCTTCTAAAAATGTATGTTACCGTTTCAGTGGGGTTTAGGGGGTTTTTGTCTGTGTTTTTTATTTTTTTATTTTATTATTCAGTTGCTGCAGTGGGAGTTCTGCATGCTTTAAGCTTGCACTCTTGCTCTGTCTCTTCACTCCTGCTCAGTGTTGCCTTTCACGTCTGAGGAGTGCTGTAGTCCGTCTGTCTTGTTTTTAGACTGTTATTAGCTTTTGTGGGAAAGGCATGAGTACCACTTACTGTTAGGTAAATAGAGATGCTGCGTGGTTTTCCCTGGCAACATGCTCACCTGGAGGTGGTTTCAGCCCTCTCTAAGGAGTCACCTGGAGGATTTGGTAAATGAGTCTGTTGGGAGATGTCCTACTAGGCAGATGTGCTCTGGTGGTTCTGGCATCCCTGTAGCCTGTCTGAAGCCACCTCAGTCAGGGGAGATCATTAACTGGTGGTGTGCGAGCATAGTTGTGTCGGCTTCAGGTAGCTGTTGCTGTTTGAGGTTGGTGCTTCACCACGCATGGTGTCTGCTGCAGCTTCTTTACCTAGATAGGCCATTTGCTCACTGAGGACTATGAATGAAGGCAGCTTTGACAAGTTGCTAGGCCAGAGTTGCAGCCATTTACATGTGACAGTGTTGATTAAGCTGCTGAAGAATAAGTGCCCTGGAACACAGGGATGTTGGTACACTGATGGTCCCTGCCTCGCTCTCCTGTAGTCATTACAAAAGCACGAGAAAAAAATGTTTGCAGTCGGAAGCTTTATCTTCTGAGACAAGGATTGTGCCTGCCTTGCTGCAGAGGTACAGTGTAGATTGGAAAGTCAGAGTTCTGATTGTTGCTGCGGTGGAAACTGTGAAGAGTAGAATAGTCGGAGTGGGGGATTAAAAGGTATAACATTATTTGCTAAAAACCCAACACCAGTAGTTGAAGCTGGAACATACTATCGCACAGCAGAAAACAGGGAGAGTGTCCTGCAGAAATGGATCGATGGGCATTGTATAGGTGCATAGTATGAAACTGTAGTTGCCTTTCTTGAAGCAATGAATTTTTGGTCAGAGCTGAATGCAAAATACAAGAGGTAGGTGAATCAGACGTCTTGCTATGCTAATAAAGCATGCGGTAGTCCTCTTCCCGTTGTCTCCTCAGAGAACTGCAGGAATGGCACGCTTCCCCAACATGTGATGCTTCAGTTCTCTTTTTCTTCTCTTTTTTCCATGTTCCTTTTCATGCTTTCATTGGGTCAGAAGGCACTGAGATCCTTTGTGCACAGGAAGGAGTGTAAAATTGGTGATGGAAACAAATGCTGAGTGCGCTGGTTAGTAGGGTGGGAACCTGGAAGGAAGTTTTACCTCATTTACTTGTACTGCAGTAGTGGCAAGGAGCTGCTCTCGTGGACTCAGCACTAGGCAAGGAATGCACGTAGAACTGAAAGGTGGTCTCCTTTTCCAAAGACTGTTTATTTTATAGACAGGATGGGGATAAGTTGGGCATCTCCAGTTTGACCTTACTTTTCTGGCTGCTTGATTGCTGAGGGAATGCCTGAGCCTTGAAGTCAATGGAGAAATTTTGTTTTGCAGACTGTTCTGTCTTTGGTCTCTTTGAAGGTTCCAGCTGGTGCTTCTGGCTGGCCTCACCCATCCCTTGGGAGAAAACATGAGGTCATTCAGACTCCATTTGCAAGGGCACTGAGCAGGGTAGAAGGCAGTGGTTATTTTAAGCTTCTACTGACCAAAGCAGGACTTGAGACAATAAAACCACTTGTGTTCTGCTGCCCAGTAGCTCAGCTGTCCAGATTCAAGATTTTCTATCACCTGTGTGCAGGTCACTGTCCAAGAGGGGAAAACTGGACACAGAAGTATATTCATGTAATTCTGTATTTTTGGTAGGTATTTTTAAAATCCCTGGGAAAACCTGGCTGTGACAACCATGTGAGGTAATACAGTGTAGTGACGTGCTTTGGGATGTGCTGAAAGCAACCTGTGGCATGTTCTCCATCTCATGCTCAGTAGCTGCTGTAGCTTTTTATGTGCCTTAATAGTCACGTCTTCTCACTTTTGAGTTTCCCTGTGTACAGCGCCTCAGATTCCAGGGATTTCAGGCTGCTTTGCATAGATGATTTGACTATGAAAGATGAGCTCAAGCAATAAAAAGCAGCCGGGGTCAGTGGTCAGCCTGCTGGCCTGGGTATCTGACCTGTGCTCAGCTCCTTCCTATGCATCAGTTAGGGCTTCTTGTGGCCTCTCGGTGCCTCCGGTTCTTTCCTGTCTCTGTTTATCTTGTCTGCTCTCGTTGTGAGCCTTCTGGAGCAGGGAGTCTTGCTCTGTCTACGTGCAGTGCCTTAATGGGGTAGGGCCCTGATCCCTGGACCTCCCTGGGTGCGGGCATAACATGGGGATGACGAAAGTGTCCTCAAATGCCTTTTGACACGCATGCAACTCAAATTCCACTCATGCCAAAGGAAAATATTGTAGGCAACTTAATCCACAATGCAGGAAAATGGCAGGGAGTTTAAAAATTACTGCAGCAAAGAGCCACTGGTTCCAGATGTGCTGGGACTGAGAGAAGTTGTGTGTATTTTGACCATCTTTTGTTTGTTTGTTTGGGTTTTGGTTGTTTTGTTTGGTTTTGGGGGTTTGTTAGGTCACCTGCTGATGTCATTTCAGGTCTTATTGATCCAGGAGCAGAAGTTAAGGGTAGGGAAGGGAATGTTTGCAATTAGCTACTTAAACGATAAACATATATATCATAGTGACTGATCTATCTATCATAATACCATTTCCATCACTTTGATATATTTGGGTGATACTGAGGGGAGAGGAAGCATTCTTTCCCTGAAAAATTAATCTGAAGCGCATGTTAATGTTGTTTTCTGTCCTTCCAGTCTCCTCCCTGGCAGTGTTGAAAGTTTGTGGGGCAAAGTAGCTTTAATGTCATTGCTGTCATTCCTTTGCATCTTCAAACGTTGCTTGTAGCCGCCGTTGTACAGTTTCTTGAGCCAGCACAATGCTGTTGGAACACAGGGTGCGCTCCCTTTTCCAGGTGCTGAGAATCCCTCTCTCCCTGTGGGTGAGGTCCAAGGACCCGTGGGGTGCCCGCACGGTGGTGATTGTGGAGACGGGACCCGTTCTGCTCATGTTTGTGTAGTGCTCTTGACATGGCTGAGTATTTCATGTAAGTGTCATGTCTTGGGAACAGTAGGGATAAGTGCTTCCAGAGTCGCTAAAGACTGCAGGCAGGTTTTTTTTCAAGTGGCTGTAACTTTGGAAGCTCAACCTGTGACGTTTGAAATGTGCCCTGATGCTTAGGAGGTTCAGAGAGGCTGTCCTTAACAGCTGAGGCCAAAGAGAGAATTTCAGGTTTGGGTTGCTTTAAAAAAAGAAAAAAAAGGTGAGGGGAAGTAACTGCCAGAGTGGGAGCTTTGCTCGGCCGCGTGGGAGGGTGGGCTCTCGGGAGAAGGAAGGTCGGCATTGATGCTGAGATTTGCCATTTTGTGTTTGATGTTAAGCAAATAACTTCTCTTCTGCTTGCTGTTTTTTGTGGCTTTTTCCTTGTTTAAGAATGGATGCTTGAACTAAATGTTTACTGAAATCCTGGTTTGCTGGGAGACCTGAATATTTGCCAAAATATAAACATCAGTGACCTTGGGATTTGGAGCCCTTATTCAAGGAGCCAGGAAGGACACGGCCTCTGCTGAGATGTTGACTGTGCAGTAAGCAAGCACTGCCCCAGCTCTTCGCAGCACGAGCTGTAGGATCCAGCCGAACTTCTGAAGGATGTTCCTTGATGCACAAGCTGTGTAGTCCAAAGGAGGAGTTTGCTCCCTGGATCAGGAGGGGAGTATCGTTAAACACATTGCAGCAGAAAGGCCACCTCGTATTGATGAAATTTGAAGGGAAGCTCTAGCTGAAAGAGCTTCTTGAGCTCTCTTGAGCTTCTTTTAATGAAATGTGAGGAGCAACTTCAGCACTTGCTTTAGACAAGATAGCTAGTGAAAATACAAGAGCTTGGTGGCAGGACCAGTGAGAACCGATTTTAAGGCCTTAGTGCAGAGTCTGCGCTCTTTTGTTCCTTCCCATCTTCAGTCACTTAAAAAGCGTGTGATTGTGCCCTGCTTGCTCCAACTTCGTTTGCCCAGCACCAAAGTCTCAGTAACAGAGGTTGTGCACTGCCAGAGTATGGCTTACTGCACACGTTCGTTAGTGGAGAGCCAAGTCGAGCCAGCACAAAATGGAAGAGATTGAAGCAAATCTTCCTACCTACCCCATAAAACTAATATTTTCTTTTCTGTCGTGAAAACATGGATGATGTTGCTCTTTTGTTGACTTTTATAAATTGTGTCTCGATAACGCAGCGGTCTCCTCTTCGATAGATAAGCCTTTGATCATTGGTTTTGCTTTGCTCCAGAGCACCTCCATTGCAGCAGGAGGGGTGCTGGCATGAAGAACTGATCAATACTGACTGTTGTTTTTAAACATTTCTAGTTTCAAGGATGAAATATTGTACTAGACTTCATGATCTGAGGTCATTTTAACCTCCTACCTCTGGACTAAGACAGCTCATCTGCCTCTCATTTTTCAGGCTTTGTTACATATGTGTTTGAAGCCGTATGTAGAATAGTAAAAGCTTGTAGCTCTCTTATGGTCGCAGTTAAAAAAGGGAGGGAGCAGTGTAAGTGCCACGGGCTGTTTGACAGCTAATACTCTCCCAGCTTCTGATTGGAATTCAAAGTAGGTTTACACCATTTGCCTTCCATCTTATTTTACTGCATTAGTGGTTAACCTCAGCAGGACACTCCCATATTATTATTATTTTCTTTCAGGAAAATTGCCCAAAGAAAATTAAGTTCAAGTTGTATCAGGCAGATTTGATTATTTTTTTTTAAGCCCGTAAGGGGAATTCCTTCTGAACGGGGCACTTGTGGGGAAGGAGGAGAGACGTACGACTTGTTTGAGAGAAGTAAATCAGGAGATCTGTCTCTTCCCTCATCCAACCAAAACTGGGAAATGTGATGGTGAAAGAGACGAATATTTGCCCTCCTCCTCCTTTTGCACATCATCTGATGGCATTAGCCAGAGGAGATAAGTGAAGAATATTAATTCTGGTGCTACTGCAGTCCGAGGTTAAGGTGTGAGCTACCAGCTGCTGAGGTTTCCCTGGCACTTAAAATTCAGGCCTTTCTTTTGTTTTCTTTTTCAATAAAATAATCGGCCTACCTGAAACTCCTCCTCATCATCTTTTCTTTGTTTCTGGTGGTTTGGTTGTGTTTTGCTTTGGAGATGATTGTGTAGATCTGATCATGCTGCAGCTGGTAAGTTTATTCCCTTTGGAAAGCGACTGGGAACCTTTAGGGTTAAAAGTCTGCGTGAATGAACAGGATTTTTCTGGTTTCATGCGTGTGTGTATACTTCGTGAGTGTGAGTCTGTGTATTTTTGTGCTCTTTTTTTAACAAATGCATTACATGATGCTTTCAAGGTTGTTTTTTTTGAGGGGCATTCTACAGCGTGGGGTTGATTTTGGGAATGTGATGCTGCTATGTCTGTCCTCTTCCCTCTCAAGGTGTATTTTAGCATTCAAGTAGCAAGCTGTCGTGGACCAATGTTCGTAGCCAAACCTGAGTGCTGCACAGAGGTGCAGGTGGTTTGTACTGATACCTATTTCCATTACTCTTAAGCTGGGTTCTGACTTCAACGGCCAGGTTTTCATGTCCTGAATGGGTTTTGGGGATAGGAAGCACTTACTAGGAGAAGTGACTTGCCGTGCATTTATCTTCTCCCTGAAGAAACATTGTCAGGAATTGCACAGGAAGATTAACCACTTCGTCTTGCTCTCCTAATCTGAATTGTTCTGTGAAAGTTTAGTTTTAAAGAGTACGCTCCTGATCCAAGTTTGCTGTTCCCCACTGGCAGTCAGTTTTGAAAGCGTATCTATAACATACACACAGGATGGTGAGGAGGAGTCGTTTTAACCTCTGCCAAGAGGAAAACACAACAGTTGGGAGAGGCACAATGTAACGATAAATATTTTATTGACATGTTCCAAACATATTGGATGTAAATTTACACACTATCTGAGATTTGTTAAGTTTCCTTGTGAATTTTTATGTTGCTGTAAATCCTGGTTCATTAATTGGCTGTAAAGTAACGAACATCTGAGCCAATCCTTTGCCAGCAAGGAAACCTATGTTAGCTGTGACGGGCGATAATAACCCCCCTGCGAAGACGAACCCCAGACACCCTCTGAGCAGCCCTGCTGCGCGCTCAGCTCGCCCTTCCGCACGTCTTGGGAGGTTCTGGCACGCGGGGAGCCAGTGTGTGGAAACCCTCTTGGCTTGGTTCCCCCAGAAGGCAGGGAAGATGAAATCCATGCCTGCATAAGTGAATGAAGAGCAGGTCAGTAGGAGCAGAGAATTATTTTCTGTCGCCTAAAGAGGGTCTTGGGGGTCTCCAAAGAAATTGAAAGTCAGGTTGCCTGTGTAAACTTAATTTGAAAGATGAAACCTTTAAACCAGTGCCTTTAGGCACTGCCACCATCTTGTTCCCATTACCAGTTAGCCCTGATGTGGTTCCTGTTCTGTCATTTGCGAGAGGAACAGCTCTGGGTTTGGGGCACGGCTCAGCTCTTCAGTCGCTGTGGAGAAACAAAGCAGCCGGCAGCAGAAGCAGACACCGACCCCTCTGCAATGTGTCCCCAGGCATTCTCACCCCCCTAGGACAAGATCAGAAGAACTGGGGGCAGGAAGAGTTAAGGAAAACTCACAAAGAGGTGTCTGGCTGGCACGGCAATCTCGGCTGGGCACTTGGCTGGTAGAACAGTTTCTGGGAAATCTCACCCTCTGACTGCCAAGCCCTTGATAAAGACTGGAGACAGAATTGTCCCTCTGTGGTTTTAGAACTGGGGTGTTGGTCCAAAAGCAGAGAGTAGAAAAATTTTGATCCAGTCTGCAGCTTGCTCTGAATGTTGCACCGAAATGGGATTTTAGAGGGATGCATCCTTCTATCTGCATCCTCATAATTTGAAGGTTCTCCATTAGATGTGCGATAAAAGTTTTTATTCTCACCACATTCTAAAGATGTTTTCTGCTTCCTGACCTTGGATGTTGGCTTTCTAATTGGTGATTGTTAAAAGGGGGGAAAAAAGAGTCCAGGTTTGGATATACAGTTTGGGTCTAAAAGGTTATACAGCATTTATTTCACTGCAGTTCTTCTTAAATTCCTCTGCTGAAGTATTTTGAGGCTTCTGTGTGTTTTAGTCTGTCTGATTAGGCATCTGGGCACAGAGGTCTTGGCTAACTCTGCCACTTGGGCTCTGCCAGTCAGCGCTGTCTTTGATGCCACGAGGAATCCAGAGACAGGGGTGATGTCTGTATTTCAGTGGGTAACTGCAGGGGTTTGTGAGAACAAGTGGTTCAGAAGCTGGGGCTTTCCCTATGAGGGTGGCCTGATTGTAGCTATTGCTCTCCTAAGCTGGTTGTAACATTGGGGTGCTGGTGGGTGTGTTTGTTCATTTCATAGACTTTCAGGACTCAAATCTTTGGTTCAAATCCAAGGTTAAGAAAACAGTTTTTTAAAAATAAGCAAAATAGGTTTATCTGCTTTAGTGAATCTCCTTTTTGGAACTTTGAAATAACTGAGGCGTTGCTAAGTCTTTTTGAAAGACGCCTCCTTAGAAATTAAGATCTTGGGTGTGTGAAGGAGCAAGGAGGTGCCTTGAACCGGGTGCAGAACACCACCCGTTCTGTGGTGTACATGTGCACACGCATCACTGCTGCCGTCGCAGGGGTGCTTTAACTAACCCCGTCTGCAGCCACACCTTCTAAATACCAAATCCTCCAACTTCTCTCTCATCACCTCAGGAGAGTACGACAGGAAGGATTAAGGCTTCAGTAGGGCTTCCAGGAGAGTGCTTACAGACTGGAACACCTGTTCTGGTTAAAATTTAGATGCTGATTTGTTAAAAGTAATTTTTCTAATGCATACTGGATTGTCACAGGAGGTAGGCAGGAAATCCGTATAAACGTGTCTCTTACCCTTCATTTAGTAGCATGTTGTGCATTAAAGGTACTGAGTGAGAACCCATTTGTTCTGTGTTTACTCTAGAGCTTTTTTGAGCAAATGTTTTGGAGACTTCCCCTCCCCTGCACACCCCTCCTGGAGACAGCAGCACGTGTGCTGCCCACTCGTGCAGCAGGACCCCAGTGGGGCAGTCCTGTGCCCGCAGTTAGTGTCCTGCTGTCATGCTGCCCTTTTCTCACTGGCTCCGTGAAGTTCTAGGTGTGTCCTAGGCAGTGATGGGAGAACAGACAGCATTACTTTGGAGGCCGTTCTTCTGCCACTGACAGAAATACTGTCGGAGTCCTGCGCTGTCACCTTTTTGCCTCCCGCCTTGCAGTTCACTTTTTGTCTCATCTCTCATTGGAATGGCTCTTGGGTTAGATGTTGGCGATTAAGGTCTCCAGCTCGACCTTTTGGAAGGAGGACCTTCAGGGTAATCACAGAACAACAAAACAATTAAACTTGCCAGTAGCCGTAGGAAGTGTTACTTGAAGGAAACAGGAAACACGAGGTATCTATTATTATTTTTACCTACCACCTGGATTAGAAATGCTGTGCATCGTACAGTGTCTGTCTCCTCCGTACCCACCTGGATCTTACGTAGTCCTATTGAGGGTATGAGTTCCTGTGCTAACACCTAGCAATGTAGTTCACAGCTAGATCTGTAGCTCACCAAAGAAAATTACTTTAAAAATTCTGTCGAGGAGGAAAAAGGGCAAGATCAAAAGGAGCCAACCTTTTGTCATCTCCTAACAAGCAAAACGCTCTTCTCAAATGTTAGTTGTGGAAATACCGCTTTCATGGAAAGGAGTGTAGTCCTGCCAGCGTTGTGTGTCTAATCTTCACTTGACCTGAGCACAGGAAGTCTTTATACACATGGACTTTTTTTTTCGTCCTGCATCTGCTTTTATCTTGCCTCAGCTCACCTGGCTCGAGCCCGTCTAGTGGTACGTGTAAATGTGCCAGTGCAGATGTGGTGGGACTTGAAGAGAGTTGCAAGATTAGCTGAGCAATGCTTTTTTTCTATTTTGCCATTTTAATCTTGGTTAAACCTCTTAGTCAGAGGGTGATTTCCATTTCATCTTGAGTTACATAGGGCTTCTGTGGCTCATTTCAAGCTCTAGCTTGCCTCCTTAAACTTCTGATGTAACCCCTATTCCTGCATTGCCCCGCTGGCTGCGAGGAGCCATACCTGTGCCTGGGTATATAAATATTTTCTATTCTTTGCCTTCGTTTGTTAGACATTTGGGTTTGGTATGAGCATGAATGGAAAAGTTTATTCTTGTTTCAGGGGGAAGGCAACAAATGTTTATCGGAATGATCAAAGCAGAATTATGGGGAAATGCAGTGGAAACTATTCCTGGCTGTTTAGGAGCTGATGTGCAGGAGTGAGCCAAGAGGAAGAGAAATGAGTGTACTCAGTTCACTTTTTCTGAAGTCAGACTCCTCCTGGGCCTTTCCTGGTCCTGAACTGCAGTGAGTTTCCACTGAGCAAATGTGTTTTCTTTATATGTGTTTAATATTTGCTGTGGATTCATGATGTGCAACAAGGGGTTGTGAAAAGCAGTGGCCCTACTTCTTGAGATGTGCTACTTCAGCGGAGCCATGGGAAGCGACGTTTTTATTCCAAAGGATTTTACTGTGTAGTATTTTACTCGTTTTCACTGTCCTCCCTCCGCTCTCTCTCCTCCTTACCTGACGTGGTGATGTACCAACGCTGGCTCCAGGGCCAGGCGGACGCTTGCCTTTCCTGCGCTCTCTGGGGCAGGCCCTGTCCCTTGCCATGGTTGCTCCACTGCATTCCAGGTTAGTGACCCTAAACGTGTATTGGAAGGCTTTCATTTTGTGTCTCATCTAAAGCTTGCTCTTCCTCAGATGAGGATAGCGTGCCTGGCCCACTTGACCAAGCTGTCGTCATTGCAGCCAGGTTGCTTATCTTCTTAGCTGTAATGAAGTGTGACAGCCTGACAGGCTCCGCTGGAAGGGAGCCGGGTCTGTAGGAAGTAGGGGTTCAGGTATGCGCGTGACAAGGCTTTAGCAAATGTATTTCAACACTTTAAAATGTTACAATCAGTCTAAGGGACCTGACCTGAAGACACGCTTGCCATGAAGTTGCAGCAAGTCTGCTGGTGCAGCAAGTCTGTAACTAAACCTGGTTCTTTCAAGTAGGGGAATTGTATACTCTCTTGTCCTCCTGTCACTGCATCAGGGAAGCGGTAGGTAGCTGGTAAGCTGATTCTGTGCAGCCTCTCAAACAGCAGCAAGGTGGTTTGTAACCCTTTCCAGTCCAGACCTGTTTGGAATGACTTTCCATATACCGGTGGTTATCTGTGTGAGACCTGCTGGCCTCCTTCCTTGGCTTTGGCAGTCCGTGCCCTCTCCCTCATTAATGCCTCTTGACTTCGTGGTTGAACTTGCTTATTCTTGAGGAAAACCAAGTGCGTGCCCGTGTGTAAGGCTCGTTGGGTAACAAAGCCCGTGAAGTCTTACTGCTGTTTCTTTTACTGTGAATTAGAATCCATTAACTTGAGCCAGCCTTTGGGGCCAGAGGCACGAGACCCTCGGCCACCACAGAAGGGGCTGTAACTTACGTTTCATCTACACTGATCTCTGAGTGTGGATATGTCAGCTCTGTCTGTCTCTGCTTTCTCAAATACTTTTCCTCCAAGTTCTTGAAGAGCTTAGTTCTGTTCAGCCTGCTGGTACTGGATGCATCCCGACTTGCCCAAGGCAGGAGCATTTAGGGAATATTTGCTCCTTTATTCCTTGCAATGGCGCTTTCAGGCTGTTGCTGGATGGCAAAGCCCTTCATTCTTTAAATGGAAATCAACATAGTTAATGTCCTGCCAGCTAAAGCTATGCTGTTTTTAGAGGACTGTATGTGGGGAAAATCAAAAATTTGTGGAGTTCAAAGGCTTCTTTTGCTTTCTTCAAATCCTCTAGTCCCCTCTTTCATGCTGTTGTGTTTAGCGATAGGCCTGTATAGCTTCTGAGATCTTGCAGAACTGCATTCCTGTTGTAGAGCTCATGTAGGCCGTTTCCAGATGGATATAATGCTTACACGATGCTGAATACATGAAGAGTGTGTTACAGAGTGGGAAGAACACGTAGTAGTGTTTCATGTTTAATGCTTTCGTTGTCTTTTAATGGCAGCTGTAACGGGTGTGTCAGTGGGTGGCATCTCCCTTTGGTGTAGAAGGAGTCTGAGCCGGTGCCTGAGAATTGGTAGAGGCAAGACCTGCCCTGCCTGCGCCATCTGGTTCTGCCCAGCACTTTGCAGACCTGCCGGCGCAGCAGGACTCTCCGCCACCTGCACCGTGATCTCTTGAGTACAGCACCGTACAGCAGTCAGTTGTAGCCTGCTGAGCCAAAGGCTAGCTCGCAGCCTTTCCAAATCCATGGTCGTACCATCTCGTTCCCTCCCACACTTCGCATTTGGAACAGCAGTGTCCAATTATGGCCAGGAGACGCTGCAAGAGCTTCACAGAAGGGTCGTTATTTTGTCACCTAGGTGACAGTTTGTTACCCTGCCAGTTGTCTGGAGTGCAGCAAGCCACTTCACGTACAGCTGACATGGTTTAGACACTTTTTAGTGAACAAAGTGGGTGGCTGTATCCGTAGTCCTCATCTCTTGGAACAATCAGTTTCCAACTGTTGCATCTGTGATGAGGCTGCTTTGAATTGGTGCGTTTTGCAGCAGTTGTCTGCTTTGTCTCTTTTCTGCTCGAAAATGTGACGTGAAGAAGGTCGCCCTGATTTAGAAGTGCTTTTAGAAACATGAATATTCAGAAGGCGAGGGAGATAGGAAGGTGCTGTTCCTGTTTCTTAGGCAGGTATACTGAGATGTGGCACTGTGAGTTGTGCAAAACTGCCAGAGGCCATCCAGACATTGCCTGAGACTAAAGACAGGCTTTGTGTTTATATTAACATATATTTATAATACCTCCCTTTAAGAGGGTTCTCCAGACTGTCCACTGTGGATTTATACTGCAGATCATGAATCTCAGAGCTGGGAAACTCCTGTTTTGAGATGCCAAGTGTAGGTTCAGTTTTTAAATTCTCCTTTTAAGTTGGATTTTTGTGATGCACCTTGGTAACTAGTGCTGAAGTTTCTTCTTTACCGAGAGCCAAGTACTGAACAACCATTCCCTGCTATAGGGGGAAGAAACATCATCTCCGCTGCGTGCCTCTTGCTTTTCTTCAGGGTTGGATTATGTGTGTAGCATTAAAGTTGTGTTGTACAAAGCATGTTAAGCATTTAACTGCTCTCATTGCCACAACTTGTGTTTTAAAGAAATCCTCTGCTCTCTTGCAGGAGGAATGAGATTAATGTAAAACTCCGTTCCTTCCATTTTAAGCACGGGCTTAGGCAAGGCTGCGGACTGGGTAAGACTTCGCCTTGTCCGCTTTTCAAGCCGGGCTGCTCGTGCCAGCATTTAGAAGGTCTCCTAGAGCGCACCCATCCTTGTGCTCTCTGCAGTGTGGGGGCAGAGCTCCCACCGAATGGAGCCAGTGAAAGAGTAACCCTGGGGGCAAATAGAGCTGACAGAACTTGCCGGCTGACTTTTATTAGTGGTCTACCCTCTGCCACCTTTTGAGGAGTTGTTTGTTAACAAAGGTACTCTCAGCTTGGGGAGTGCACTATAGTCCTTACAAGTCATTTAAAGCAGTGTAGGCAGTTAAAGATTAATTTTGCATGCAGTGACCTCTTTATTTTTAACTGCTTTGCCTCCTGCATCTTTAGAAATAACAAACAAATGCTCCAAACATACCAACCCCCTTGGAAGACAATGATTTCATTGTGGCTGTGAACATGACATACATTACATAAATATTGGTGCTTACATGCCTGCTGATTCTTTGTCCTTGGATGCTGAGTCTTCCAGCCCCGCTGGTCGTGTTTCGTAAGAGCTTCAGGGGAAACAGTCAACAATTTAAGACACTGATGTTACTGGCTGGTCAGGACTGCTTTTCTGTCTTGGTCTGCTTAGCAAGGTGGATGTTGGGTTTTTTTTTTTTTTTTTTTTTTTTTTTTTTTTTTTTTTTTTTTTTTAACAACTTTATCGGACTGGTTTATCTGTCAGTCCAGTTTAGCAGACCACAGCTGTCGTTGCACTTTTATGCATTTTTCTTGAGTTTTTAGATGTCTTTATGTTGGTTATTGCAGGATGCAAAAGAGCTGTACAAACACGGTTCAAGCCGTGTGTGATCTCTGGAAGAAGAGCAGCAAAGCCTGAGCCTTTTGATGGCAGGGGGAGGTAGAGGAACGATGCCCAGAGAAATTGTCCTTGTAACACGCTTGTGAAGTGTGTTGCATTATGCCCCTTCCTCCCACGTGGCTGCTGTGCACGGGCAGCAGCATGCTCCTCCGGCGATGCAGTCATGCTGCTCTTTTAGCTCGAGTGATGGGGTATTGCGTTAAGGAGCTGCAAGTCTCAGTTTTCAAACCCTGCTGATGGCTGGTGCTGGAGGTAGTTTTCATTTCCTGA
This sequence comes from Psophia crepitans, assembly GCA_013399095.1. Classification (NCBI taxonomy): domain Eukaryota; kingdom Metazoa; phylum Chordata; class Aves; order Gruiformes; family Psophiidae; genus Psophia; species Psophia crepitans. The sequence continues at coordinate 188,189 of VWZZ01003870.1, read as the reverse complement.
AGACTACGTATAACTCCAGCTAAGGGTTGTTCTCTGCTTGTTTCTGTAGCTAGGCCACACTTCCTTGCAGAGAACGAAATCTAAATCCCGACATGATCTAACAGTTGTTTCCTAAAATACAAAGAAAATCAAAGAATGAAGAATGTGTGTTGTTCAGAGCAGCTTGAGAAGCTGAAATATTGACTGAAGTAGCTGAGAGAAAAGAAAGTGGGGGTTTTTACAGGGTTTTTCTAGATTGTTTAATGTGTTAAATTAATCTTTGCTAGCAAAGCCTTTTAAATTAAGTCAAAGTAATTGTGTATATGTGCTCCTGTAATTGTAAGGTCACTACCCAGGTATAGGCACCAGAGAGGATAATTGTTGGTGCAGTATCTCACTCCTTGGATCAAAGGGATTTTATAAAACTGAGGTGTATTGTGTAAGAGAACTGTAAATGTAACCTGCGTACAGAAACTCGGGGCTGGAGGGGGAGCCCAGTAGACTTGTTTAACCTTTGAATGCCTCTTGGCTCAATGGCCCTTGGATACTGCTACTTCATGGAAAAAGTTCTAAATATAGTGCTCGTTTGTTGTTGAATAATAACTGTAGAGGGTGGATGCTAGAGCTTCCAGCTCCTTGCAGGGCGTAAGCAGTGCAGGAGCTATATACTGTAAACGAGACCCTTAATGAGTGTTCAGCGCAGAAATACCACTGAGCACTGACACAATTTACTGTTATTTGTAAATATTCTGTTGAAAGTCTGTTTGTCACAAAAAGCTCTCCAAGATGAAACCTGAGGCTCATTTTTGCCTTTTGCATTGCCTTCTTGCCTGGTACGTACCAGCTGCCAGGCGTGGGACCTCGTCGTCCATGTGTCTGCTGGTAGAGCTGAAGAGATTTTGAAGGTAAATAGAATGGGCAGAAAATGTTTTTGGGAAAGGGATCAACAAGATCATTTTGTCCTGGAAAAGGGAGAGATGAACTCTATGGAAAGGTGAAGAAATTTGCCTGTGCTCACCCAGGAGGTCTGTGGTGAAGCCGGGATCTGAAACTCTTGTTTTTCAGAATCCGGTCTTTTAACCAAGATGCCATCCTTTACTGGAAGTTCAAAACCCCCCTTGGTTTTAACCACCCAGTGAGTGAATCTGCTTCCTTTGTTGCTCTGTTCTCCCAGAGCTTTTACCTTAGAAGACCCTGCCATCTTGAACAATTTCCCTGTATAATGCTTCCTTCATTGCTGTTCCGTTTCAGTAACTTTCACATGAAAATCAGATGCTTCCCTATCTCTTCTTTTTACTTCCTTATACAGCTTTTCCCTCTTGCTGTTGCTCATTAAATTGTGCAGCTGTGTGTTATTTAACATCATAAAGCGTTTGGAGATATCATTCATATAAAAGGATACAAAATGAATGTGCATTGTAATTCTAGTCTCGAGGTAGCAAACTTCTGCGTCTGTGTGGCGTTGTGACTTTTATGGCTTTGTAAAAGCTTTTACTTTTTTATTTAGTGCTTTTCTGACTTAATGATTTGTGTGTAGGTAAATATATTTATAATGCAGTTATTAAGTAATCTGCATGTTAGTATAGGTATGAAGTTGTATTGAAAATATGACTTATTTTTCTTTCCACGAGTTCAACTGGATTGCCACGCGTTGGCACGACTCCACGCGTGTGCCCCGACCCGTGGTCAGAGGCTGCCTGTTCTGCTGAAAACTGTTGCAAATAAAAAACCCGTACCCTCCGGGGAGGCAGGTGTGCTGGAGCCAAGGGGCTAACCCCAGAGAAAGAGGGGAAGATGGCAGAGCTTTGTTTTTCAATTACTTGGTAATGAGAATCTTGCTGGAGTTTGGCAGCCCAGATTGGAAGCAGCCGTGCCAGCTCTTATGTATTGGATTGGGTATTCATAACCCATGACTGAAAAGTAGCTGGCTTTCGCCTCCGCTTTCTTTTTTATTTTTCTTTTTCAGAGCAGGTTACTTAGCATTTGTGTGTCTAGGCTTTCTCTTCTGCGCCGCGGAGGTCATGTATTTCCTCTCCAGGAGCATGGAGAGACTCGATTAGTGTCAATCACTTCCGAAGCCAGGGATGATACCATCAGCTCTGCCTGTATCTGATTTTCAGGATGGTGTTTGTGTGTGCGAGTGTGGTTTGTTGTGTGGACTTTTTGTTTGTTGTTTTTTAAATTCAAATACTAATTTGGGGGCCTAATTGCCATTGTTTCCTTCTGTATTCTGGATCTGTGTCAAGGAGTTTGCTGGTAGCTCAGCGGAGCAGTTTCTGAGAGGGGAGTGCTTGTCTCGAGCCTCGGGGGAACAGAGGGGCAGTGAGGCAGGCGAGGGCTGCGGCGTCGCCCGTGGCTGGGGAGCTGCAGCCTTGCCCCTGGCAGGCAGACATACCCTCTAGCGGTGCTCAGCCCCTGGGGTGGTCGGGGAGCTTGGCCGTTGTGCTTGTAGGTATGCCTGTACAAACTTGTGCACGTTTTCAAGGGCAGAGGAAACCGTCGATGTAGAAGTGTGTCCCAGGGGGCACAGGCACAGTGCTCTGCTCTTCTGACACTGCTTTTGAACGTGTGCTTGCTTGTGTTTCCATGAGAGCTGGTTGGCAGATCTTTTACCTGGCAGTGGAAAGGTCTTTAGCTGTGGTGTGGGGGAGATGGCTCTTCGACTTTGCTGTGTGCATCTGAATGTGATGTTGTCAGCTGTATGTCTCATAGACTGAAAGTAGGGTGCCTTTAGGAGTGTCCATGAGTCTTGCAGAACATCTTAGTAGGACCTTTTCACAAACCCCTTTGAATAGTCATTAAAAGCTTTTTCTCCCCCCTTTTTTTTGTTTCTTTTATTTTTTTAAGTATCCTGGCTAAAGCAAATAGGATAAGGAATTAGAGCAAGCTGAGGCTGGTATAATATACTAAACCATGACTCTAACAGCAATTAACGCAAAGGAATGAATGTTTTACAGTGCCCTGCAGTTATCCTTAGTTCTTGGTGGTAAACTGAAATAAGCCTGGTATCTCTGTACTTACTAGACTGCCATTTTTATTACATTACATGGTTTATTGCTCGTTTTTTCTTCCATTTTCAGGCTTCTCTCAGGCTACTCACCTTCCCCTTTCATAGTGACCCCCAAAGAAGGATATTATAGTTAGTGCAGCTGGGTGTTGACACAGTTGAGTTCTGATACTTGTCCATGTACAACTCCACATCTGCCGATATTGCCCTGCTGCCAGGACTGGAGGTTGGTAAGAAAGCCTGTTCCCTCGGGTGGAAAGGGAGAAGGTGTGGTACGCAGAGCGTTCGCTGCCTCAGGCGTGTGTGAGCGCATGCCTCGCTTTAAGCTCAGGATGGTCCCCTAACCTTGGAGCTGTTCCTGCGCTTGGTCGGGTCTCCATCTCGCTGTGTCCCAAGTCTTTGCTCAGTGAGGAAGTCTTCCCACTCGATATGCTGTACAAATAAATTTGTTCATAGCGACACGCTGTGCTCCTTTCAGAAAGATAAGGTAGCTGTACATTATTGCTATAATGTGTGTAATATTACATGTCCAGGCTTGGACTGGTATAATTTTCAATAAGAAACCGGCTTGCTTGCTTTTAAGACATAAAAGCATTAATGCCAGCTTAGTTTCTTTCCTGTTTAAAAGGTGCCAGTTGTACCCCGTTGCTCTCCCACACTTCGCCTTGGACTCCCTAACTTGTAGTAAGTTTGGGGTAGAAAGTGTACAAAGACCAGCACACTGGGGAACCTGTTTGGGTTGTGGCACCCGTGAAACAGATAAGAACAAAGCTGCTAGTGCTTCCCAGGTCAAGGTTACCGCGTCTAGCCCCTAAGCTTTACCCCTTGTTTACGTGGAAAGGAGGAGACGGGAGAGAGCCCGAGCGTTAGCAACTCGCTGCATATGTGTAATATTGGTGTATGAAGAACATCTGTGTGCAGACTTGAAGTAGTACGCTCTGCAGGCAAGGAAAAGAATGTGTAATGTAAGAAAACACTGTTACTTAATACATTCTTTGCTTGGAAGCTATAGTCAACACATGCTGTAATACTTCTCGCTCGTGTGATACGGTAGCAGCATGACACTTGAGATTTATTACTGTTGGTTTCTCTTTAAAGAAATCCTGAATCTGGAATCAGAAGAATGCTATTTTTCTCTTAAGCTAGAGAAGGGAAAAAAATTCAGAATGACATAAATCAAAAATATATTAAAGGCCAACAAAACAGATGAAAACTTTTTTGGAAGATTGTCTATAATGTTTGGCAGAAGATACTAATGTGCTGTGGTTTTTGGCTGAATCTATAAATGTGAAATACTCTAGAGTCCATCTCTTTGAAATGAGCTATTTTTATGTATTTATCTATTAAAACAGCAACAGAGGTGATGTGTGTGTATATAATCTATGTATTGACGTGTGTGTAATTCATGTTAAGTATATAGGCTACATTCTGTAAATTCAATGACAATTTTGTATAGAATATTGAATTACAGAATTATTTTTGTAGTGCTAACCCTCAGTAGATAGTTCTATCTCAGCCAAGGAATTCTGTGTCCTGTTGACTGCAGGGCTGGCAGTACATAGCTTCTCGTGTAGATTCATTTCCCTGACATGGGTACACACCTCTCTAGAAACATACAACATACTTACGCTAAAGTGTATGTGCTCAGCCTTTTTTTGGTAAAGTGCACCATCCAGTATTTGGAAGGATGCACCAGGGACTTGTGAGGAAAGCCAGGAGTTCTTGAGGCTTGCCTTGCGTCTTGTAGCAGCCGGATGGAAGTAATCAGGCCAAGTGGATCAGAATGAGTTGGCTTTGTGTCTGTTTGCTCTTCAGTAAACTTTATGACATGTTTCTTCCCCTTTTAATGCATTTTTAAATTTAGTTATGTGGTTATGTTCTGTGTAACAAAGTCATACCGCAAAGGACGTAGTGTGGGATAATCAGTTAAAGCCGCTGCTTCCTCCTCTGATGCTTTGGCCTTCTGCCTCTGATTTCTGGGCTCTTTTGGGCACTTTATACAAGGGCCCTTACTCTAGTCACCCTCTAGACTGCTGCTGGTCACTTATTAATCTAAGGAGGTTGTTTTTGAGTCAGCAGTTTCTATAGCCCTTTCTCCTAGGCTGGCAATGTGCTATGCTCGCTGCCCCGTGATACACGCCGCACTGTGCGTTACACAAGACAGATACCGTTTTTCCCCTTTTTCCCCTTTTTGTCTGTTTCGCCCTGAATGGAGACTGTGAAGTTTTGCAGGGGAAGAGACTTGAACCTTGAACCGTCCTTTTTGGTTGGACTTGATGATCTCAGAGGTCCTTTCCAACCTTAGTGCTTCTATGATTCTATGATTCATACCCATGTCACTTCAGTGATGCTGTCTGGCACAGTTCACACTCGTACACTCGACTGCTCAGGTCAGCTTAGAGAGGCCTACAAGTTTGCATTTTTAAAAATACATCTTCCCATATAGAAATGCTTGTGTGTCTGTGTATATAACAGTTCCTAACTTGTCATTGACACTGCTTAAAGTGTTTACAAAGAGAGGGCAACACTTAAAAACTGTCCATTAGAAATGACTAGAGCAATGACAAAAGATGTGAAAACAGTTATCGGCTTGGTTTCCAAAATCAATCTTCAGGCTGACCCTCCGGGCATGGCTGCTGGGTTTGGAAACGACAGCTCTGGAGGAGCTGAAGCCTTCCATCTGCTGCCAGCAGGGGCTTCAAGGTACCAGCCGTTCAGCGCGAACTCTGCAGAAGCCAACGAGCGTGGTAACCGAGCGGACGCCAAAATAGCAGAGGCTTATCTTAAAACCTCGATGGCAGAACGTAAGCAGAGTGGTTAATACTGGCGAGGCCCTGTGTTGTGATGGGGAGGTGGGGGAGCGAAGGCTGTGGTCGAGCCTGCGGCCTGGCCAACGCTCTCCTCTTCAGGGCTGCCAGCGGGGCATCTTCCAGGATGCAGTGCGTTGTAAAGCTGGGCTCCGACTCCACATTGATCTTGCTTTCCCCTATAACTCTTTCCTAGGTGTAGTAATGCTCACAATGCTTCCGAGTTTTGCTGTTTGCAGTGGGGACATAACAACGAAAAGCTACGTGTAAACAGCTTTGTTGGCTACTTTTACTTTCCTTGCCTATATTGTACACCTTAAATGTGCTGTTTCTTTCGGCATAATGGCAAAATCGCTGCTTATGGGAACTGCCGTAGATAATACAAAAAGCTCTTTGAAAAGAGCTTTATCAGAGTACAAAGTACTTGGAATTGAAAGCCCCTAGAGGGTTGCTTTATTTTCCCCCTTCATTCAAACTTGTAGTGGTGCAGGATCGAGATACATCATGCCCTATTTTCAGCTGATTTGCATGTTAGAGAGAACGGAGTAATTGGTGTTTAACCAGAACAAAAGAGGATCTGTTTGCTAAAAGAAAAAGAATTCTTGAAGTAGACCCTAATACATATACTGCCTTTGTCTCTTCTCTCATTAAGAATTGAATAGGATGGCCTAGTAATTAGAATGTGGAAGGCATTGCTTTGGTGTTGATGCTTTTTGAGCTAATTGGTTTGAAAATTATATTTGATGTAGCTCTAAGGGATGTTGGCACAACACCTTCTTGGGACATGGACATCCTGTACTCCCATTTAACTGCAGAAATAGGCACTTTGAGCAGGGATTTCTCTTCCACGGGGTTTTATTTATTAAAACCATATTTACCTTCCCTGTTGAATACACAGGATGCATTGGCACATGTAAATAATTCTCTCGCTGGTATGAAAACCTTGAAATGACCTTGGAAAGAGATTAGTCCCTCTTTTCCCAAATAAGTACTTAGTTCAGACTTTCCTAAAGCAGAGATTTGAACTAAACTGGGTTTGTATTTCTGCCTTTCCGCATTCTCGGAAAGGTTTTGTTGACATTGGGGTTTTTGTTTTGTTTTTGTTTTGACAAAAAGATGAAAACAAATGTAGTTCTTGAGCAGACTGGAACAAAAGACAGGTCTGGAAACAGGCAGGAGGCTTTCTCTGGGTGATGTTGGTGCTCATCGTCTTCAGTCCCATCTCTTATGGTGAAGACTTTAGGGATGGATTCTGAAATAGGATCAGTTTGATCCAAAAACTCTGAAACTCCAGAAAGTTTTTGGATCTCTTGAATTGCTGAGGGAGTCGTTCCGTTGGACAAGCCCGCTGGACAGCCTTTTGGTTTGTGTCCTGTGTGTGCACAGTGGATTTAGGGTGGGTGGAGGTACCAGGACATTCAGTGAAGGACAATGCTTTTGTTAGACCGAGAGATAAAGTTAACAGTAAAGATTCAGCTGTACAGAGTTTAACTGTGTTCTGTTTGATAATGCTCTTGTTTTGTGGTACAAATTGAAGTCTCAAACCTGTTGGTTCTCTACAGAGTCCTATAACGTCATCTTAATAGTATTACAGTGGGGTGGAGTTGTTATTTTTCTGAGGATGAAGTCTAAAGTTTCCCTCAAGGTTTCAGTGATAGAGAATGCTTTTTTTTTTTTTCAAATGGCTTTAGGTTCTGGGGAGTATGAATTCAGCAGAGCATTTGTTATTTAAATGGATTCAGTCTTGCAATGAACAAAAGTTTGCTTTTCTTTACTTTTCAGGTATGCCTTTCCTCCCTTCTCCTGGTGGGTAGGCACGTGCCTTCTCCCAGTGTTTTTGCTTGGCTGCTTGCAAGTGTATGTCAAGTCAGTACTAAAGTTGTGATCCCGCTTTAAGATTTGTGCATTTACTGCACTACAACTACAATGCCCTTTAATGTCTTTCGGCTTTGTCTTTAAATACTGTTGGTACCAGATGTCTTGGATACCTTATCTTTAGATGGCTGTAGGTGACACTAAGCTGTGTTGCAAGTCTTAAGGAGCTGGGTTAGGACTGATGGTCTCTGAGGCTTGACTGCATCTGTGTCCCAGTGAGGGCCATTGCAAGGCGTCGCTCAGAGTAACTGTCTACTCTGGTGCCCCTTGGACCTCTGCTCTTCGGTGTTCTGCCTGGCCGTACAGCGAACCCCTGCGCAGGGAGCAGTCTGGATGGGAGCTATCTATTAGTATAACTTTCCTAACACAGACACATGAATGCTGGCTACAAACTGCTTTTGCAACACCAACCTCTGTTTCCTCCTCCATCTGCGCACATCAGTATGTCAGGCATCTGCCAGCTGGGCAGCAACAGATACTGAGGCTCGTTTGGGCTGAAGCGCTGTCAGCATAAGATCCTTCCCAGCTCCACGGCTCCCTTATTGCTTCTTTAGTAAATCATTCCCTTCTGCAGCCTGAAAAGCCGCTGGCTGGTGGTCCAGGCAAAGACTGATGGATCTGGAGCCGCCGTCAGCTGTAGTGCCCTTGCCACGCTGGGTGCGGGCAGCGCTAGTCCTGGGCGGTTGCTCCAGTTGTGTGCCCAGCGTTCAGCATTCAGTACTAACCCAAACAAGATGGGGTGTTTTAATTAGCTGCGTTGTACATAAATGCTCTTCTATTTTGCAGTATACAATGCTGGTGGCTCTGTGTGGCTTGCTGAGTGGGCTGAAGTCTGGAGGTTCATGGTGGCACCACAGTCCTGCTCATGGGGACCGGGGCACCCAGCAACACCTGCAAGTGCACCAGGGGGAGCTTCTTTCATAAATAGTGTCTCCATAGGATGGAGATGGGGGGGAAAGGGTAGGAAGAGAAACTTGGAAGACCAGACATGAATTGGAGGCCACAATGTTGATATTTTCTAAAACAGACTTCCATTTTTTTTCTTATGAGTTCTGCTTATTTAGAAATGGGCCTAAAAGACAAAAGATTTAAAAGGGGTTAAATAAACTGAAAAAAATGCAGTGTATTTCCGTTCAGAGTTAAAACAAGATGTTGTGGATTGACTCAAAATGAAATTTTTCTTTTTTTTTTTTCTTTTAAGTTTTGCCAACAAACTAACCCCATATTTTTTTTAATCAAAGGCAAATTTATCCTCCTGTGTTTTTGGTTCTGTTTTGTTTTCAGTTTAGCCAGCAAATTGAAAAATGAAACTGGTCTGCCAGCGCTACTTCCAGTGAGGGTTGCTCCGAGGAAGCCATGTGAATCTCCCCCTTTTACACTTTATCTAGGAACCATCAGAATCTGCTTGCTGATTAATACCTTGGAAATTATAAATTAACCATATGGAACTACCTCAGCTTAAGTAACTGGTATGTTCTGATGATAGCTAATCTCCTTAAAACGTGTTTTTAATGACCAGTTTGTTTTCACCTGAGGTCATTAAGGCTCTAAAAGTGGCTGTTAACTGCACCAAAGACTCTTTTTTTTTTGCCCAGGGAGGAATGCTGCTGTGCACCATATTTAATGGTCTAATACATTTTATTCCTGCCTTACCTTCCGGATATGCTGGCTTTTTTTTAATGGCTGTATTGGAAAAAAACTGTTTATTTTCTGTCAGCTAATGACCGATCTTCCAGCCAGCGATGTGAAGCGTGCAGTGCAATGGAGCAGCGGTGGGAGCGTGGAATGGCTTTGGGCTCGGCGCGCGAGGGAAGGGGTGCGCAGCCCACTGCCTGCTCTTGCAGCCCGCGATCCTGTGAATCATAAAGTCATTAGGAATGTTAAAACTTCAGACAATGGGCTGTGGTAATTCTCCTGCCTCCTTCTGCTTAATTTTTGTGCTAATTTATCGCTCCTCTATATTCCTACTTCTGTCACCTAAATGCAAATGCACTGGCAGCCTGCTTTATGGATAACACTTAAAAAATAATGGTGCAGTAATGAATGGTGAATTGCAGTGGAGATCTTGCTGAAGTGCTTGCAATATCCGCATTAATTTCAAATGAATTAATTGCGGTTAATACTATTGTATTTAAAACCTGTCAGAAGCCATAACGATGATTAGGGTGTAAGTGTAAAATGTTATTTCAGAGCAGCACCAGCGTGTTTTAAAACAGCAATATATGGTGTAAAAGTGTGTCTGACCTAATGGCCGTCGTCACCAGCTGTTGTGCTAAGCCAGTCTGCAATAGATGGCTCCAGAGTATCTAACTGAGAAAGAGAGGGGCCGTAAACCCATTCATTTTTTCCCCAGATCAGAAGCAAACAGGTCCTTACCCCGGTGCTGTAGTTAAGAGTGATGGCAGGGTGAAGGAGGGCTTTTGTCAGACAGGGCTTCGGATCCTGTTGATCTCCAGCGCTGGGCTTGCATGCGCTGCCGCTAAACCTCATCTGTCACCAGGGGGTGGTTCCACCGCGGAGGCAGGGGAGAGTAGAAGCAGACCGCGTGTAGCTACAGAAGGAGCATTTCTTTAATATTTATTTCTAGTCCTTCAGAGCAAATTGATGCTATGGCAAATACATTTATTATTCAGCCGTTAATACTCTAAAGCAAAATTGCCCCCAGTGCCTGGCCTTTCACTTGAGCCCTTGTTGGCGACGCCTGGAGCATCTCCCGCAGGTCTGTGACTTTGCCCCTGGGGAATGCGTCTTTGCTGGAGAGGTAGATGGGGTGGTCGGTACCCAGGTGAGCCAGGTCTTTGTGGGATGAGCTGACGCTGCGCTGACTGAAATTATAACGCCAGCAGTGCTGCTGGGCTTCTGGGGGGAGTTGCTGAGACTTCTTGCAGGCACATCCCACTGCTCCTTGTCTGCCGTGTGAGAGGCCAAGACGCTCTTTGGCTCCTGGGAATGAGGCAGAAAATTGCCTGTCTTGGTACGGGCTGGGAGCTGCGCGAAGGTGATGAAAAGTTAACAGCACTTGGTGATTCACCCTGCGAAGTGGGTGAAAGCGGGACGTGGGCTCCAGTCTCTGTGCTTCCGGCTGTTCCCCCCCCACTCTGGCAAGGCGGCGTGGCCCAGTTTGAGCACCTCGGGAACCAGAGGGAAAGTGTAAAGAAATCTGCAGTGACACCGCAGGGAGGATGCGCGGTGAAGGGGCTGGTGCTGCTACATCATCTTCCTGATTACGTTTTTAATAAGTTGTTGACGGTTGCAGCAGAAGTGCGAACCTCCTGCGCGTCAGTTCGGATCTCTGCGCTCCGGCCCCCCGCCGGCATCTGCTCTGCTGGCGTTGGCCCGTGTCCATAAGGGCGGCCCTTGGTCCAACTGCATCTCCGGTCCTGCTGCCTGCAGTGAAAGTTAGAGCTGGAATCCTTCCCTGGGCATGGCTGGTGGGGGATTGGGGCAGTTTGGGCAGTTAAGGTCAAAAAAAGGTGAGTCTCTTTTAAGGTGAGGCAAGTGTGAATGGAACTTTATTTAGCGCTTCCCTAGGGTAAGAGCTGTCAAAGGCCAGACCCAAGGACACGGTAGCGCACGGGCAGAGGACCTCTGCTCTGCTGCAGCTTTGTGAAACCTGGAGCGCCAGAAGAGCAGGGAAGCAGAGCGAGCTGCCTCTGACGTCTGCCAGCCGCGGTCTCGTTCCGTGCTCCTGCCATGCGGTCAGAGAGGCTCCCACATCTTCACACCTGGCCTAGAGAAACAGGCATGTAACTTGTTTCAGTTTGCCCACTTGTATTGCTATTTTAGTTCTTGGTGTCTGGCTTTGAAGAGCTCTACACCTGCAGTGTGTCTGCTGATAGGGGACAGTACAGAATATAATCTAACAGATTAAGACAGCTGCGTTTTGTTCATCTCAAGCATGAGTTCTGCTTGATGATTTGTAGATACAGTTTCCATCTGACACAAAGGCAGGGACTAATTCTGGCATGGGTGGAACTGATAACATTTCAAGTTTGTTTTCTTAAAAAAAAAAAAGAAAACCCCCTTGATGTTTTACATAGTTCAGTAATCAGTTTCCAGGGTCTTTAATTAGATCTGTGCTTTAGCTGATTTAGCTGCATGTCTCAATATACAAATGATTTATAAAGGGAAAAAAAGTACGTGTGAATCTCCAGTGAGTGATACTCTGTGCCGAAGCCACTTTGCACTGTATTACATACGCTACAGTATTCTGTCTTTGCTTTAACCACGAATTTGACTTAAGTTTTAAAAAGGAATGACAGATCTTTACAGTTGTATTGTTAAAAGCTTTTTATTGATGTAGATATGTTTACATTTATATGTAAATGTAATTATTTAGTGCAGATTAGCAGTCAGTTGAGGCCCTAGCTTTCCATTTTGTGTGTTACTAGTCATTTGCAAATTCATTTCAGTGTAGGTCAAAAACTATGGTTACCGTTACGTGTAACGCAGGAAGTAGTCCTGATTCACCATTTCCTTGGACAGCCCCTTGCTGCAAATTTATCTGACTTCTTTCAGAAGCAGCAGAGAGTTCATCGTAGTCTCTCCTGTTCTTAATCCATCCCTACGTGGTAGTTTTGGTAGCCACTTCCTGGTGAAAAAGTCTGGGCCATGAAACCTACTGAAACCATAGATAACTCTCCATTTAATCAATTAACTGATAGTGGAGGCATTTGGAATGACATTAGTGTGTCTGGGCTCCGAACATCCGTGTGGCGTTGGGCTGTGCTGCCTGGATTTACGCGGTCTGATGGCTGTTGGCTGGTGGAGTTCCTTGGTGATCAAAGAGCACAAGAGCTTTTCTGTTTGCAGCGCGCGTTCGCTGTGTGTCAGCAGCGTTTCCCTTCCGTGCTGCAAGGCCAAGCTCTGCTGGACGCGGTCCACATGGTGCTCCAGGAGGGACCAGAACTACTCTGCTTCCTCTGCTCTCCCTTCTCCGTAGTTAGTATTTGGGGCCTGAGGGTATCCTGGCTCCTTCTAGTAATTGCATCATTCCCACTATTAACTAAAGAGAGCAGATTCTTTTATTAAAAAAAAAGCTTCCTCATATGCATTCTTGAGCGTTGTTTTAGTTTGCAACTACTCAAATTGGAATGCATCCAGATGCCAAGTCCTTATGTTTCCTCCATGTCCCCAAACTCTCTTATGGGTAATTTGCATTTCAGCACTGCTCAGTTGCACTTTGCTCAGTTTGAGGGAGGGAAGGTCCGGGCGGGAGCGTATGCTGATTTACATGTGTTGCTAGTACCAGCTAATTGTAATGTGGATGCTTTGCTTCCTTCAGGCAACCAAATCAGGATATTTTTGTTGTAATATCCTGTTGGTTTAAGGTGAGAGGTAAATCGGAGCTTGCTCTGCTTGATTTACAGCTGGAATCTTGGTCTGAGGTTTGGTGGTAAAGATCTGAGACGCTTGGAGAATGCGATCAAAAACTGCTGAGCTGAAGGGTATTACTTTAAGAGCTGTTGCAAAAACTTAGGAAAATTAACTTTGTGGTTCGCTAACTGAAAATAATAAAGGAAGGACAGAAACACTGCAGGGCACTGTGGAGTAGCAGCATGACGTGTCATTTGATGTTTCAGCCTTTAGCAAACACTGCGGCGTCTCCAGAACTCCGCTGCATGGCAGCCAGTGCCTGCGATAGCCAGCTGCAAAGGTTTGCCATCAGATCCCAGAGGTCTGGTTTGTTGAAAATGTACACGTTTCCAAGTAGCAGATCATGCTCCTTAGTCTTCTGTGTTTTTTAACAAAATCAAGATTGGAGCGGGAAAGATATTAGGAGAGGAGATTAAGACATTCCAGCCTGCTGTTTCCTGGCTACTCGCTGGCAGCCAGTGGAGTCCTGTCTGAACTTGGAGGATTTTTTTGTTGTTTTTGCAGTAGAGCTGCATTGATGCAACTGCATCTTGTCGTGGGCCAGCGTGCCTAAAAAACACACGCAAGCCAAGAACCCACGAGGCAGTGTGCAGGCAGCACGGGTACAAATCGTTTTTTGCTTTGCACTAGTTTTGCACCTGCTGGAAGGTTCTTGGAATGTGTCAAGCTGAGACCTGCCCAGATGAGCCAGCCCAGGTAAGAGGTTTCTGCTCCTGCCCGTGGTTGTGTTAGATCAAATGATTCCAAAGCCCCCCCTGGAAACGTGTGCCCTGATTACTTTTTGAATTTGGGTTTTCCCTGCCAGAACTGGTGGCGTATCCTGGTTGCTCTTCTGTGTGTGTTTTGTAGCTGCAGTGTGACCGAATGACAGAAAAGAACCTCGTGCTGGAGCAGAGCAAACCTCGAAACAATCCTAAAGCGGTGCTGCGCGCTGCCCACAGCGTCCGTCCCCAGCGCCCTCGGAGGCTTTTACAGGGCTGTGTTCCAACTTTGGTACCAGCAAATACCCTGTCTGTGTTTTGAAATGCTCTTAACTTGTGCCATTTGGAAACGGACATAAAAATAAAATGGGACTGCAAAGAGATGTCAGGTCAAATTTTGACTGTGTGGCGAGGGCTGCAGATGGTGATGGCACGGAGCAGCGTTTTGGGCCTTGCTCATGCTCCCCTCCAGGAGAGCTCTGGAGCGGTTCCCTTACCAAAACGCTTGGTTTGATGATGGTGATTTGCAGAGCTGGTGAGTGAAAAGTTCCAGACGGGTGCCCCACGGAGGCGAACGTGCCTGCTCACAGTGCAGGGAGAAGATTTCTTGCCCGCAGGCCTTGTCGCACGTGAAGCGGCGAGTTGGATGCGAGGCTCCGTGCAGCGTTTTCTTAGTCAGACCTTGTGCGAGGATGTATCCAAAACCCAGCGCCTTGTGTTAGGAGGGTGCTTACAATGAGGTGAACGCGAGCTCGGTAACTGGATTGAGCTTTCCAGCTATTTTGGGGTTTTGGTTTTGCATCTGTGTCTCGTTTGCTGTGCGCAGGAAAGGCCTTGGCCCGGTCGGCCTGCTGGCTGTCAGCGGGGAGCCCCTGCCTCGGGGGGAGCAGGCCGATGGGGCTGGAAGCCTGTGCCGTCGGAGCAGCGCATCGCTGGCGATTGCCGTGTGAGTCTCCACAAACTGGATGCAGTGCTGCCTGGATTTAGATACAGGATCCTCGTAGCAGCAAAAAGGTTTCTGTGTGCCATGACTCATGAAGCTGATATTAAAGAAAATGGGCATTTTTAAAAAATCCTATTTTCCTTCCATTTTCACCCTCCTTTGATGAAAACACTTGAAACACCTTTTTAACTCTACGTTTTAAATGCTTTTTTTATAGCCATGAAATACACCCTTGTGTGGTTTTCAGGTCTTTTTAATTTTTAAAAGCCATCCTTATTGCTGCTGCATAAGAAGAAATTTTTAGATTATGGGGAGAAGCAAATGTGACATTCTGTTCCATATTAAAAGTTAATTTAGGGCAGAACTGAAGACCAAGAAAAGTGTCTTTTCTTTTCCTATATCTCCTTGTAATGTAATTGACCCCTAATACCTCTGCAAGATCTGGTACTCAGGCAGTGGAAACTAACTGCCCAGGGGCATGGTGCCAACACAGCTGAAGGAATGTGCCCCACCGGAATAAAACTTGCTGTATTCAAGGGTTTTCAAGCAGGTCTGTTAAAGCATGTTCTTCCCTAAGCAAAGCTTGTGGTCCCAGGCTCGGGCAGCAAGCGAGGTGACGCAGGTTCCCAGGGAGGGCACGGCAGGAAGGGCGCAGGCGGCTTTGCACGGCTCGGGAGGAGCGAGCTCGGCACCGGCCCAGAGCTGGGTTCAAAGCCTGCCCCTGGTTAGTCTTGATGTCAACGGGTAGCTGGCCATGAGGATGGAGGAACCGCTAGGCCGCTGGGCCTGAGTGCAAACTCTGTTCTTTGTTACTGGGAGCCATAAAAACTGCCATGCCCTGGCGGTGCCGGTCCCCCTTGGCCACATGGTCTGATTTGAAAGGTGTAACTCCTGCTGGTACCACGTCTTAGCCCTGAGCTGGTTTGTGACCTCATCTCTTACAGGAATACTCTTGTCTTGTGCTGACTTTGGGCATAGCAGACTATTAAAAATGACAAATTAGTTCTGATTGTGGTCATGGAAACAGGATTTTTTTCCCTAGGACAGCTCTTGTCACTGCTGAGACTGATAAAAGCCTTTGATACCATGAAGCTGGAGAGAAGAATAGGTTTGTGTAAAGATATAGGTAGGAGAGATCCAGGATGGTCTCAGCCTTGTGGAAGAGGAAACACAACTTTGCCGTATCCCTCGTGGTTCCCTTCCTCCCCCAACAGTGTGAACCGGAACCTTTCTCCAAGGCTTTTTGCAGGTCCTGGGCCAAAGGAGCCACAGGTGTCCTCAGCCCCCGCTGCGGTCCCTCCAAGTTAGAGCCGAGGCTGTGGCGAGGGCAGTCCGGCTGCTCCCTCAGCGCTAAATGAGCTGTGTGGTCTTAATCAGAGGTAGCAACTGGAGGGTTGCTACTGAGACTTAATTATGCAATTGTAATTTTCTATAAAATGCATCATAAAACCTGTTCATGCCTTACATTGGCTTGAAAGAGTTATTCCAGCCTCTCCAGTTGTAGAACACACACTTTAGGAACTGCCTAAATCTGTATTTTTCTTGGAGCAGTGCTAGTCAGCCCCACAGGTTGCTAATAAATATTTCATAACCTTCCATGAAGGATTGTTAAAATAACTTAAATACCTAAATGACTGGCTCTCCTTGGCCCAAGCAAAGCCCAGGAGCGGGCTTTGGTTCGCTTCTGTGACGTCTCTTGGTGTGCCATTAGAAAGCCCTAAATTGTAGACCCGACATAAACACTGACTTGTTCTTACTGACTTTGAATTTCTTCTGCTATTAAACTGGATTTTTTTTTTAACACTAGTAGGTAAAATGTATTTTTCTATTTCCGCTACACTTAGAGCGATGGATTAAAAAATATCTATCGTGCATTAATTTGGTGTGAACTCCTTCCTCAGGGTTGGGGGAACACTTTTCCCATTTCGGCAGTCCGAGGGGTGGGAGGAGAACCCGTGTTTCCACCTGCCGCGGTTCTTACGTTGTGTGTCACTCCTCCCACTGATACAGCAAACAAAAACTTAGAAGGGGACCGAGAGAGGCTGACACAGCCATCATCACAGCTGAGAAAATGGGCAAACACGCCATTCATTTCCTACGATTTTTAATTTTTTTTCCAGGCTCGACCTGCCCCAGTGAAATACACTTAAATGGCCTTTGACCCCTGAGGGATGCCTTACACTGCTGTCCCATGGCAAGGCTCCCGGGGACGTCCCCGAGAGCAGCGCCGTTGCAAAGTCATTGGTTCATTACACCAGAAACTGGCGCATTTTGCGATGCGCTGGGATTGCCTGGGAGCTCTCGCCCTGCGTGTGGGGCGAGGTACTTACTGCTCAGCGCGGGTGGATCTGACAGCCTGGCTCCTCTGTGTGGTGGGGTTACTCAGCAGCAAGTCGTACGCTTGATGGTATTTGTAGGCTTTCAGCTCTCTTCATTCTGCTAATTTGACGTTATTGAAGTTCCATTTCCCAAACTCTGCTGTGGGTTAAAGAGAGAGTGACAGCTTGATCTTTATTTGCGTGTGCAATATTTATGTATGTAAATTACTGGTATGTTTGCCTTTATCTCTAGATATAAATACAAGAGATGTATACAAATATAATGAGGAGGCACAGGAAGCTCGTTTTGTTTAAGCAAAACGCAGCACATTAAGCCGTCATGCCCTGACACTTGTTTCGTAGTGGAAAATAAAGAGAGAAGCATCTCGCTTTTGTTGGGAGACAGGAAAGTTGCTGCGTCTTTACATACTGGGTATTACCGCTTTAGCACGCTAGAATCATTGGGGTTTTTCTTATTATTATTTTTCCTTTTGGTGAAGACTGAAAAAAAGATGGAGACTAAAAATAAAAAAACATGATTTTTGATATAACTGTGGAAACATGGTTAGTTCTAACACAGCAGGTGGCTAAGGGACTCAATCGGCAGAAACCAGCAGTGCTTTCAGTGCAATCAAAGTTAAGTGCAGAAATTTAATTAAATGGTAGCAAGGCTGGCAGAAACTTTGTAAAGCAGCAGTGCATTGTCAGATTCAACAATTATTTCAAGGAACACAATCCACAGATGGCGTCTAATTGATAAATTAAGGTTCTGGTGCCCAATTCCGCTTACATTTAAAGGTTCTCTTTTCTTAAACAAAACCTTAAAATTTTAAGGCTTCATCACTGTTCTGAAAACATAACAAGCTGGCTTGTGTTTGTGGATTGAGCAATGCACGCTTTTTGTTTTACATGGAGGTGTTTGGTTTAGATTTTCCTTGTTCGTGCTTCATTCTGGAAAAGATGTGGCATGTCTTTGGTAAGGCACTTAACTGGAACCTCGGGTATTTAGAGCTCAGCCTCTGTGCACCACCCCTGTGAGCTGGGGCAGGTAGTCAAATAATCTCTTGCAGCTTTTAGAAGCTTTTCAGCTGTCCTGACTGTACCTTAAAGCTGTTTGTCGACTTTTGGACCTCATTATCAGCAAATGCAAATCCTTCAGAGCTCGATACCCTGCTTTGCGAGTCCTTTCCAGCACTACGCTGGCCAGCCTAGGGGCCAAGCCTGGAAGGATGGTGCTAACATCTTACTGCCACCGTCACTTGCACGTATTGTGTATCTCTCTTTAGGGGTTTCTGGACTGGGTTGGTGTTTGTCCCCTCGCTTGGGTGTTGCTGGGAACTCCCACTGCTTTGTGTGGGTGTGAGGGAACCCAGAGCGCATCTCCAGGGGTGCTGCAGCAGAGCTGAGAAAAGCTTCGCGTGACACTCCGGATGCCTGTAAAGTTTAGTAAAACAAACAAACAGGCCCTGTTCTCCGCCTTTTTAAACTGAAGATATATCAGGGATATTTTGTCTCTGTGTGTTTTTGATTTCCATGTGCAAATACAGTTCCCTTTCCAAGGTTTAGTGTAGCACTTCAGAGAAGGGGCCGGAAAAGATTGAATCCAGCTCTTCAAACACGCTTTGCATGTTGTCCTTTAAGGCTGGAGAGGGCCTTTTCCCTAAGCTAGTGGCACGCTCCCTCTCAAAGTAAGTGCTTTGAACGAGGATGGGAGTTGAGAGAAAGACCGTCAGGCTACACAATAGGTGTGTGTAGTAGGTAGGTGTATACATGCCTGTATATACAATTTCTTGCTAAAGAAAAATAAAATTGTTGACCTTCCAATTTAGGCATCGTTAGAAGGCAGATGCAAGAGGGAAATGACTGTTTCATTGTGTATGTTGTAAACTAGGGGCGCAGATTCCCTCGTTGCTCTTCTGAATGCGTTATGTGTCTTTTTTGGCCTTGCCCTTGTGGTAGTAAATTCTCCATTAGCCGGATTCTGCATGATAGAGCTGAATCCGTTCTGAGTGATGTAGCTGAATCAGAGCTTGTTATTTTTGGTTACTGACAGTGTACTTGAATTCAGTAACTCGTCTGCTTCTGCTCCCTTCCCCCTTTCTCCCCTCCTGTGCCTAAATATATCCACCCAGTCAATCAGCACTGGCAGGCATCGGTGCTACGGCTGTCAGGTTGAGTTAGCTGGGGATAGCCTAAACTACTGGCTTGTTTTTTGGGGGCTTGAAAATGTATTCAAATAGTGGCATGATAATTTGACTTGCAAATAAGTACAGTCTGGTAATGGGGCCCTTGTATAGAAAGAATGATGCAGCACTTTAGACAAATATATGTCTCCTTCCCATGAAGCAGATTAGAAATAATACAATACACGCTGATGTTTATGGCTGCACGCTCAGTGAACAGAGACATTTTTGAATTTTTATTAATGGTGGATTTGATAGTTTTTAATGCAACAAAAAAAAACCCACTGAAAATCAAAGAAATGCTAATGCCTTCCTGGGAAACTCAGAATAACATTTGGTTTAGAGGCAAATGTGCTCTGGTCGTCATTTTCTTTCTTAATTTTTCCCCCCTTATCTAGGCTTGTTGGTTGTTTAAGAGCAACACTTAAGCCAACACGTTCTCTTTGTTGCTGCTTCTTCCCAAACTGGAGGAACTGGCCTTTGCTGGTGACGGCATAGCTATTTCCACAGCAACCAGGCAGGATGTCACAAATTCAGAAGTGTGATTTTACATGCAGAACAGCAGCAGGAGCAGATGGATATTGGAAACAAAATCCCCACCCCCTCCCTTTGCCTTCTTACACTTCTTCCGAAAGAAATAAAAGCACTTCTTGCAACGTCTCCCTTTGCAGGTCTTCCAGTGTGCACCATAACTTTCCCAAACTGTTCCTGCTGTAAAAGCAGCAAGTGCTGGGGTGCCGCATGGTCACCCTGTTTGTGGCAGCACTGCCTTGACAGCGTCAGGGTGCTGGAGCGAGACGTGGAGAGGAGCGCCATGTCTTTTTGTAACTTTGGGACTGATGTAGGGAAAATGAGCTCGCTGGGGAATTTGGGCTCAGGTTTAGCCTGGAAGTTGTTTCATTAACTGGTAGTGGCCTAATTCTGTTAACCCTGACCTTAGCAGAATGAGCAAACCAACCAGCCCTCGCCCTAGGTATTCAGGCACATTTGGTAGCCATCTCGCGTAGAAGTTTATCGTAACACCCACCCACCGTGTGGGCAGAAGCCTCAGGAACATATGCTCAGTCTGTTTTCTCAAAAAAGATAATACTGGAAACAGACACAGAAAGGGGGTTGCACTTAATAAAATTCAAGGTCAGGGCCTCTGGTTTGAAAAACACGGCATTGGTTCAGTGTCCCAGTTGAAGACTCTCTGGGCAGCTTGCGGAAGTCCCCGTGGGATGGATACACACACCAAATAAAGCTGGGGTACAGGAGGAAACCCACCGAGTTGTTCTTTGTGCTCCCTCTTGAAGCCTGACAAACACATGAGGAGTGAAGCCAGATGTCCACCGTTTGCTTATCCCACCAGGTTGTACAAGTCGTGCTGAGGAGATGTAATAAGGTGTTGGGACATCCTGTGCCGAAAGCCTCGCACACCCTCAGGAGGAGCCGTCTGTTTTGTGCAGGAGGTTTGGTCTTTTCTGGGAGTGATTGTCCCCACTTGCCCGTGGGCTAGCGCTGTGCAGGGGCTCCAGCCGGGGGTGTGTACAGCCCCTGGGGACCCGCACTGTGCTACCCAGGTTTCCAAAGCTGAAGCTGTGGGTGGTGAGGAATCACGGCTGGAGCTGCAAAGCACCCACTGGGTGCATGGCCTTCTCCTAGCTCCTGCTGCTGTCTTCCTGGTGGGGAACGCACCCGTGCTCTGCCACGTGTTGTGCTGGAAGTTTGTTTCAGAAGGCACAGGAAAGGTAAGGTTGGTTCGAGTAACACCAAACCAATAGCTATTTGTACGGCTTGATCGAGGGACTTGAAGTGCTCTCCCAGTCTCTCAGAGTAATCTCACAATTTAACAAGTTTTCCCTCATATCAAAGTTGCATCTGCTGTACTGCAGGTTCAACTCATGTTTTCCCATACCCTCAACCCCTGTGGACTCAGAGAATGGTTTGTGGCCGCTTCCTTTGTAAGCGTTGTCGTACAGACTGGAAGACAACTGACTTTGTCAAACTTAAGGACTTCTCCTCACTAGTGACCACTGGGGAGCTGTGGATAACAGATCCCACGTTGCCAGCATCACTCAGTGCTCAGCCTGTTCCTTCCCGAGTTGCACGACAGCGCTCATGCATCAGAGAAATACCCTCCTGGTGATGGGGTGAAGGTGGTCCCTCCCATGCTGATTCGCAAGCCCCGTCCTTTGTCATGGCCACCTCTGACCTTACATTTCCTCCTGCTGTCAAAGTAACCTTGTCACTTTGTAAGCCTGACTGATCTCGTGGTGCTGTAACAGAGGCCATCGGGCATCAGCGAGTGTGCCAGACCCTTGCAGATGTCAAAGGGACGTGCCCCTGGGGGCTTACCATTGAGGAGAAGCCAGGTAAACCTCAGTGATTTTCTGCCTGAGCTGATTCTTGGGGCTCCTGCAAAGCCTTGAGCGGACTGTTCTGTCAGACTTTCACTTACTAGAAAATATTGGGCACTTGTATGTGTTACAACCACTTAAATCTGATACAAGAAAGAAACAAGACTCGGAGACTCCTGGAGCCCAGGTTACTGGCACAAACCGGGCCATGGGTCTGCGGCGGCTCCGTGTTGTGGTGGGAATTGTAGAGTCTGGTCCAGTGGATTGAGGCACTCTGGAATTATGCTCAAGTTTAAAGGTTCAGGGGAGTTAGGTGTCAAACTTGCACTGACTTGAATTTCAGTAGGAACTGGGTGTCTATTTTAGTCTTGTAGCAGTAGGGTTGCAGACCAAGAGCCCCTTGTATTTTTATTTTGTTATTTGACTTTGAAAACACCAGCTGTGATCCTCTATCCTATTATTGGTTTGGATCACATGAAATTTTAATTAGTTTGGGTGAAGGGAAGTTCTGGTAATTGATTTAATGTACAAATGCCCCACTGCTTGCTTTGGTTTATGTGCTGGAAAGATTGTATTAGAAATTTTTCTACTACAAGGGAGATTTAAATGTGTTTTTAGGATTTTCTTGAAATCAAAAAGTTAAGTGCCTCTAAACTGTTTAGATGAAAGGTACTATTGATATTTCCGTGTTTCAGATAAAAGTAGATATTATTATTACCTTAATGGAACCAGTCACTGGTGGTGCAGTTTATGTAGTCAGAGGTGACTCCACAAGTCTGAGCGCTCTTTGGTTCAGCCAGTTGCAAAGCGCAGTCCCCTTGCCGTGGAAGTTACAGCACAGGTTTTATTAGAGAGGGGTATAAAGTGTTTTTGTCTCCTGCATGCAACAGGAGTTCATGGATGTAGTGTCCCATTTGTGAAACGCAGCCTGACGTTAACGTTGCGGTCGTTCCCCACGCCTGAGACCAAAGCAGGAGCACGGCTCTCCTGATGACATCTGGGGTGGCTGCTGAAAAGTCAGCAGCGCAGGTAGTAGTGTCGGTAATGTGTCATCTGAGAGGTGTCCAGAATGTTTTGCTGGTAGCTGATGTATTGATGAGGTTTTATGCTCGATGTCCCCCAAGGGGCAGTGCACTGGGTTATAGTTAGTCTCTAATCAGGTACTTCCACCATCAAATGTGGAAACTTCTAAAAGTCAGACTGTTGTCAGAGAGCAAAATTGAGCTGCTCCAGGAACGGACATTTCATAGCTGATACTAAAACCCAATAAAAACCCCACCACCAATATTTCATATCTTTAAACCTGGAACTATTTTATGTGCGTGGTAAAGGGCTACTGTACCAATATACCTCACTTGTTAAGAGGAGCTAGCTTTAAGTGTTTGTTCATCATCTTTGGTGAGTTGTTCTCCTTCGGATGGCACCCAGCGAGATGCTGCTCAGCTGTCATCTGCACGGAGGATCCCAAACCTGAGACGTATTTAACCTGCAGCTGTTTGCAGAAGTTAGTCATCCTCTTCCCTTTTTCCTTCTTCAAAACATGATGGGGTTTTCTTTTATTGTGGCTTTCCCACAAAATTTCTTGTGAAAAATGAATTTTTTTCTTGGAAAAAAGAAAGTATCAGAACCAAAATGCAACCGCCAAAACCAAACTCCAAGCCCACAGGGCTTTGCCAGCAAGAAAGATGACCTGCTCTAGTCCCTATCTTTCTATAGAGGACCATTAATTAAGCTGCTTGGGTTCCAGAGTGCCCAGAAATTCCCGTTTGGGATGGGGAGATGTCTTTGATGCTTTACGAGGTACAGCCCGGGGGCTGGAGAGCTTTCTCACTTTGGGAGATGCCCTGACAGATGATGGCAGGGGGACTTTGCTTTTTCATGCTGATGCTGTAGTTAGGGGGCTGCGCTTTTAAATCAGGACCTGTCAGATCCAGATTCCTGTTTTAGGAAATTATCCTTTGCTTCCCTGCTCCCCTGTCCTGGTCCATCTAGGATTCCTCTGGAGTCCCACTCCTTTTACTGGCATTTCATTCTTCCTCCCAGTTAATTGACTTGGGAGATCATGCTAATTTCTCGTGACTGGGGCTGCCACCTTGGCTTTCTCCGAATCTAGCGTGCACGTATTCCCTGTTCGCCTGTGTCTTCAGTTCCTAAAAGTCTGTAGGCAGATTGCTGGGGCTTCAGAGAGAAAAATCCAGGCACGTGACAGCAGCTTCTGCAACAAGTGGTTGTGTCTCTGTGGACTGACTTTCTCCTGAAGGCCAGATTTTATTTCTCAGTGCAGGCATTACTGTCAGCAGCAGGACTTCCTCTGTTTACCTATTCAGAGCTCTTGGTCTTTCCTTTTACCTCTGTCCCTCATGCACCCAAGTTCTGGTTTTCTTCTCCGCATGCTTTTCTTTTGTGCTTCTTGAAAAAACAATGAAAGATTAAAAAATCCTCCAAACTCTTCAGGTAACTGTAAGAAATACAGCAACCCTGATATTAATACCTGTTCTATCTGGGGTAGGCTGTTAGTGCTAGAAATGATCTCTATTCTCCCCCAGTATTTTACAGATGAGCACTGAAAAACGTCTTTATTCAGTTTGACTGTTGCTATTATGTGGCGAGGCATTCAATAAAAGTTGTGATTTATGAGATGTGTGTGGCCGTTGTTGTTTTTTGCTCTGTCATCTATCAGGGAGAGAAAAGCCAGGCCTGATAATTCTTGGCACATAGCTTTTTCAGTTAAGAATGTCAGCTGTCAGGCTGTCAAGAGAAGTTATTTCTCTGCGTTTTTTTTTAAATAGGCAGAGATCCTGCTTCTTACTGCGCTACGTTGATAAGGGAGTGCTTTCTGTGTTGCTGAAAAAGTGTGTCCCATGGTAAGGCCCTCGGTGTATGCCCACTTAAACTTCCAATGCTTTGTGTTTTCAATGTGTGACAGCACTTGATTGCTTAATATAAAAATGCATTCAGTTTCTTTTCTGCAGCTTTTATGTGGGGTTTTTTCCCTTTCTCTCTTACTGAATGGAATGCCTTTTTTTTTCCCTTCTCTGTGACTAGGTATTTTAAAAGTGCTCTTTTGCAAAATATGTGCACGTTAGATAATCTGGTGTTGCATAAAAGCTCTTTCATATTTTGGGGGCTTCATGCATGCATAAAGTAGACCTAATTGAAGACAGAGGCCATTTGTCACAAATGTGAATATAAGGAGGGGGGACAGAGGGGAAGAATTATGTTAAATGCCAGGGTGATGGGTTTTTTTCCTTATTAGTTATTTGCAGAAATGTATCAAAAAGTCATTTTGATGCAGTGTACAATAGTATCACAAACTTGTGCTTTGCATCCTAAGTGCCTGGTTAGAGCACAGTTAGAAGCTGAAATCATTCCTCGATTAGTCCCTGGAGTCCTATATAAGTCTTTAACTCTCAGCATGTGGTCTGTGATTTAACAATGGATGAAGGATTGCTGAACTTGAGCTGAATGTATAACCTGAAATTTTCAAACCTGCGGCCCCTTTGCTTTCTCCTCTCCCCTTCTTCCTGGAGAAGATCCATCAAAACCTTGCCACAGCTGGCAGCGTATTTGCCTTCAGGGCAGAACTTTGGAGCTAGAAAGACTGGCAGACTGCGGTTCATAAAAATGGATAGCAAATCACTCTGAAAAAGAGGCAAGAAAGGTGTCTGGCTGCCATACCGTTCTTGGGTGCTGCGTTAGGGCTGTAAGGTCTGTTGGAGGACAGGAGGAAATTGGTCCCGACTTACTGCTAGCTTCACGTGGCTGTGGGTGCACCTTATAATGACCTCCTTATTAAAACATTTCCCATGCATTAATTCAGCCTGGACAGCTCAGTTGCGTACTTCATATCGCTTTGAAGATACGGGGCTGGAGAGGTGGGATGTCAACCTCTATGAAAGATTTTGTTGTTAGCCTGTATGAATTATTTTGATGTACGGCACTGTGTGTGTAGCTTAGAGATGCTCACGTGGTTCATAGGTTATTTCTTACAGACACTGGAGTGGACTTTAGCCCTGTGTCTGACTCTGCAAGTCAAGGCACGGAGCTTCTAGTCTTACATTAACATTTCCAGCGTAGTTACAGACCTTGCCATTCCTTGGGGGGAAGGAGGTCTCCCACCACCCTGCAGACAGGCAGGCGGTGGCTGGCGTTCAGTTTGTATGCAGTTGGGAACATCAAGCTGGGGTTGGCTTCTCCAGTGCTGACAGCACATCAGCCTCTTGACAGGTGACCCATTGGGCAAGGGTGTTCCTGCTTTCCTCCCAGTACTGCATCCTCTGAGTATCTCTTCTCCTGTGAAAGTGCAGGTCTGCAGCTCAGTCCTCATGTATCAGGCAGGAGGCAGATGTTAATGGCGTTCAGACTTGGCTTGAGTCATACTACACAAGTGGCTGTCCATGGGAAGCTGTCCCAGGTTTTCATGTCCTGCCAGACCTGGAAATCCAGTCATCTCTGTGACTTGGCCTTTTTATGTGAGATTTTTGGCAGTGTTGTAATTATCTAGGTACTTTCAAGTCTGTAAGTGTATTGAGCTGTGATAGTCTTTGATACTGGCAGAGTTCTTGTACAGGGAAGAACGGGGAAGGAGTGTATTTCCAGCCAAATGCTTATTTTCAGTAACTTCATTATTATTAGAGACCTTTGGTATTATGGGTTGGGTAAGAACGAGTCCCTCTGTTATAGCAGACATTGCTTTGGGAGCCAGTAAGACACTTAGGCAGCACTGCGCTGTGCTTCTGAGCCATGGTGGGGAGGGAAGGAACCGGGGGCCCCTCTTCTTATCCTCCAGTAGGTAGGAGGCTAAGCTAGTGACCAAAATGCCACAATTCAGTGATTTCTTTGAGCTCTGCAGGTCTTTCAGCCCTAGGGAGAAAGAGATGACAGGACTGTCAACGTGACAACAATTTTCGTTTAATCCAGTATCTGTGCCAAATCTTGTGAGTGCTGGAACAAGGGGAGCCTCACGTTTGAGAGCAGAGAGGCCTGGTGCAAAAATGTTGGTGGTATGATGTTGTGACACGTGGGGAGTTTGTTCTTGCTGATCTTACCAGAGGGTGGGTGAATGTGCCTCTGAAGTGAGGGTCAGGCAGGCTGGGAGCTGGAGGTGTTGCCTGGTGAGATGCTCAGATCGTTTGCATGCTTGGCCGAGAGGGAGCAGGGAGGCTTTGTGAGTGCTGGTGTGTTTGCTGGCTCTCTGCCTCCTGTCCTGGAGCCTCCACTTCCATGTCATGCCTTTCTTCCCCCCAAATCCACACTTTGGAGAGGGAGCTGTGATGGGGTCATCCAGAGGATCAGTGGTTGCAGCCTGGTTAGCAGCACAGAGCTCAGCAGCGCGCCTCGCTGCCTGCTGGGGGGGCTGAGGGCGAGCCTGAGCTTAGTTACGTGTTACTGAACTTGGGACAGGCTTAGTTGCCTCTCCCTTTCCTGAGTCCCCTGAGCTGCGGTGGGGAGTTGGGTGCTGTAAGGCTGAGGCCGGCGGTGCGCAGTTCTGGTGGTCCTGGCACAGCCCAACATGGGAGGTGAGAAGAGAGCGTGAGAGTTGGCCTGCTCTGGTGGACAAAAGTCCATCTGAACCCATCAAGGTCTTGCTTAGAGATGGTCTCGTTAAAGCCTGGGTGCTGAGTCACACTGTGTGTTCTGCCATCCAAATGCCAATGTATAAACACATCCGTTTTCGCGGAATCTCTTGCCAAGTACTCGGGTTTACAATGTTAACAGCTTTAAATAAATTCTTCCTGGAGATAACTGATTTATTAGGCTCCTACCCTTCTGAAGGCAAAGCTAGTCACAATTAACAAACAAAGCAGCATGAGGCAGTTATCATCCTGGGTAATAAATCTTTCAGTGTTGGGTACCACTTGCTAATGGGCTTTGAAAGTAAAACTGTGCGTCAGTCAAAGCGTGCCTTCGGCCTGGGCAGGCAGCACGCGCGCAGGCGATGCGTGTGCCTGTAATGTAATAGCTGCTGATGGGGCGCGCTAACGATCTCCGTTTGCATGGCAGGCGTGTGGGGAGGGTGGGCGATGGGTTTGCACTTGGCAGGAGGCAGCTGTGCGGTGCGACCCCCCGCAGCCGTGCCAAGGTCCTTCCTTGCTCCGGTGCTGGCGTTGGGGCGTGCTGCGGCGTGTCGGGCTGTGCTGCACGTGGTGGTTTCGCGGCGTGTCTGCACGCCTTGATCTGGGCAGGACTTACAGGTGTGGAAACCAGTGGTGTGTTTGCTTTAGCGGTGGTAGCAGGGGAAGGGCAGTGGGTCACTGGTTTCCTTACTCTGATGAACGGAAGAGGTGTGTTGGCTCTGGGGTTCAACGTGCTGTGGATAAATGGGCCGTTTTGATTCTGCTGCCGTTGTACAGCAACTGCTGCACAAAGTTTGAGGCAGATCAAGCTGTCTCTTATGTTGCTTTGGTTTTCCTTGGCAGCAGCTAGAGTTGGATCTACTCACTTAGTCCTTTTCCAGGAGTACTTTTTGCATCTGGTTCTTCAGAGGCTTTGGGGTGTGCTGGCTGTGGGGCCCGTCTGCGTGGAGGAGGTCCGGGTCCTGCCGAGGGGGAGCAGCAGGAGCCGCTGAACCGATGGGAATGAAAGGCCTTTGCAGGCAGCTTGTGTTGGTGCCAGATGCGGCCGTTGAAGCACACTGGTGATACTGTGCCACCAGATGAGGTGTGGTTGGCACCTGACAGCGTTAGTAGCATTGCAGGGTGGTCTTAGGAAAACGTGTCTGGCTGGTACTGCAGGAGCCTCGCTCTTCCTCCTGGGCAGTTCACCCCCCTGGCGCTGGGGCCCCCCAGCCCTGCTGCACGGAGCAGTGGTATCGACCTGCCTTGGAAGAGAAGTGCTCTGGACACAAGGTGGTTGCCATCTATTTGGTCATCTGTCAGCTGTGAAATGGTTGCTCGGTGGGGCTTTGGGGGACTTGGGGCCCGGAAGAGGAAATGGCTGTGCACCGTGAGCGGAGCAGGGGATAACTGACTGCAGGTACCTGCTCTCTCCTGGGCTCTCAGGGGTGTAGCAATGGCCCTCGGTCATACAACCACAGAACCCCAGACTGGTTTGGGTGGGGAGGGAGCTCCCAGCCCACCCAGTGCCACCCCCTGCCATGGGCAGGGACACCCCCCACCAGCCCAGGCTGCCCAAAGCCCCATCCAGCCTGGCCTTGGGCACTGCCAGGGAGCCACGGGCAGCCACAGCTTCTCGGGGCACCCTGTGCCAGGGCCTCAGCACCCTCCCAGGGAAGGATTGCTGCCTCGTCTAATCTAAATCTTCCCCCTTTCAGTTTAAACCCATTTCCCCTTGCCCCGTCACTCCCTGCCCTTGTAAACAGGTCCTCAGTGCTTTCCTTTGGTTTTACTGGCAATCCTCCCCCACTCTTTTGCCCCTTTTTCTCACGCTTCGCCCCGTCCTGCCCTGCCCCTCTGCCCTAACGCTAGCTGCTGTATCAGCCTGGCATCCTTCTCTGGCTCTTAGTCTTGATGGTACGTGGCTGAGAAATGAGCCCTCCAAGTTTTGGTCAGTATTGTTGTTCCCTGACGGCATCTTTGTTTGGATAAACAATTGGTCCAAGACCTGTTAGCGTGGTTTCCAGCATTGGGGAGATATTTCTTGCTGGGTTTGTAAAAATGATCTAAATGGATCCGACATCCTGGCTATAAAACATCTGTAACATTACACATTTAGTTATGTTACTAGAGACTTGAGTTCATTTTGATGGGTAGTATTTTATCTGCTACTTTTCCCCTTCTGAAAACAAAGCTTTCTGTAGAGGAGGATTTATAGAAATATATTTCCAGCACAAAAAAAAATCATGCACATTAAGATGTTGGAGTAAAGGAGAAATAATGTCTCTTTTTGGAGACCTTGGCTGATTTATCTCTTGCTGGGTAGTTTGGGATGACCTTCCTAGCAAGGAATAATATTTTTTTATTCTTCCTTTAATAACAATAATGTCAGCAACAATGTCTTGCACTATTCCAGCATCTTCAAATCAGACTTTCAGCAGGTTAGACATTTAATGAGTGAAGCCTCACAGGCTCCACTGAGCTGTGGGGATATATTTTTGTTCTTCTTTTCGTGGAAATCAAGGCACGTAGCACTCGATTGTGCAACGTACTCAACCTAATGAGGCTTCCACAAATGCTGCAACTTAAAATGTATGCTTAAATGCTGAGCCCTGCAGTCTCCAGCTGAGTTTCTCCCAAGACTCTTTGATACATCAGCCCTGTGGAGACTAAAATGACTTGCCCCGTGGTCAATAAGTGAGTAAACATCACACAAGGGAGACAAGCTCTTGTAGCTGCGAGGTGCTGCCTTCCTTTGGAAAAAGTATGAATGTTTTCTCTTGTCTTGCTTCCACTCCTCATTCTCGATGCCGCTCCTCAGGGGCCCTTTTATTCCTAGTCAAGGGTTATTTGATCCGCTTTAGAGCGACAACTATGTTGCTTTCATAATGGCTGGTGGGTTCCCTCCCTGGCAAGGGAAACATCTTTCTTTTGTGAGATGAAGGTGGGAGTACTGCAATTCTTGCAATTCACCAACCCATTTGTGTGTGGGGGAGAAGATAAAAGAAAATACGGTGTTTCATAAAATTGTAAAGGTATTTCAACAGCAGTTATAGGCAAATCTGGATATTTTGCAAGATTTCAGTGGTCTCGCATCAGAGGAGAAGATCACCCTTGTGAAAAAGCCGAGCAGCGTGTTGCACAGACATTAGCTTGACTCAGCAGATGAAGTAAAACTTGCTCATCAGTAACTGATTGCCATGTGCATCTATATTATGTAGATGAAATTAATCACGGCTAAGGGTTAAAGTTCCCCATTTGTTCTTTTCAGAGAAATCATCTGGCGTATGTTGGGAGGGAGGTAAATTGCTTTACACATTTCTTTTCTTTTCCTTTCCTGTGAATTTTTCTTGTTTTAGCAGAACATTATCTAGAATCTCAACAGAGAGCTCTCATTACTGATTTGACAGGGTTATCATGAAAAATGAGTTGATACAAACTTCGAAGTATTTAAATTATGTCTGCTTTCTGCACTGTAGAGGCAATAAACTTGGTTTTTGGAGTGACCTCCGTGTTTGGAACTGGAAGAATTTATAAACTCTTAGAGAATGTGTGCTTTTCCTAGTCTCTGAATCGGACTGTGCTACTGGATTTTGTTAAACACTGTTACACCTCCAAATACATTTCTTCCTTCTCCTTTTTATAAGTGTGTGCTTAAAGAAAGGTTCATTGACAGCACCGCAAAAGCCGTGCTAGCTGCAGGGCCGCACGCGTGCTGACGGAGCAGGCTGCCCGCGTGCTGAAAGGTACGGCTGGCTGAGCAGTGCCACTGCCGGTGCGCGCTCCCCGGACTGCAGAGCTAAGCATGGAGCTGCCAGAGGAGGGACAATGGTAGGTTTTGCCTATGGGATGAGGGCACATCCCCTGCAAATGGGTTGCCGCCCGGCCCTGGGGCAGTTTGCCCCGCAGCAGCGCCTGCCGCTGGGAGATGCCCGTGCAGGACCTGCGTGCTGGCTCCTGGCTGACAGCTGTGATGTGGCAAAGTGACCTCGTGGGCTCGGGCACCCTCCTGGTCAGTCAGCAGCAGCAGCTCTGGATTGAATGTGACTCTGCCTGAGCTTCCACGAGCCGCTTGGCTGGAGGTTGGCCACTGGGAATGTCTCCCCTTGTGCCTGCAGCGCCCGGGAGCTGGCCGTGCTTCGGGCAGCCACTGCCGCTGTGTGCAAATACAGCAACGATCGAAGGTACTTACTAAATTCTGCCTACTGCTTTTGCTCTAACAGATTTATAGATTTTTAATTGGGTTGATATGACTTAAATCACACAGATATTGCGAGGACTCTTGGATGAGAGTTTTGAGTCAGTAGGAGCTGCAGGACCTGGAAAAATTAGGCCACTTAAGTGCCTCAGTATGGATTTTGACATCCAACTCCTGGCACACAGCTTTTGAAGTTGTTGGCCTTTGTGAACAGCTGTCCTCTGGGTCAGGCCCTCAGCCACTCTTGGTTGTAGAGACCCCGCACCGATGTCTGCTTCCAGCAGGTCTGCCACAGTGCAGCCTGGACAGAGGCAGAAGACGACTCCACTCGCTGGCTCTGTCCAACCTTGGTGCAGTGTCTGTCCTGCTGCATGCCCCCTCTGGGTTTGGAAAGCAGGGACAGTTGATTGTCTTCTCCTTGTATTGTTCCAGAAGAATAAACAAGGACTTGGGTATGTTTTGGGAAGCTGTTGAGCTTGGTTTCCCACACTGACCCACTTTAGTGCACCCTGCTTCACCTGTAGAGCCTTACTCCAAATTGACCTTGAACATGCCCTTGTAAACATGTTCTTCACAACTGTGTGTCCTGTTGGAGGACACAAGTTTTCTGCTTGTATTTTGGATAAGGCACATAATGTTTCTTTCCAGAAGACAGACTATTATAAGTAGAGGAATTGGCAAACATTGTAATGGTCTGTTAATACTGTCTTCCCTTCAAATACTGCAGCCCTGTCTTTGAGTTGAGGTCCCTGGGCAGAATGCCATCTCCCCCCGCCCCCCCGTGAAGTTTCGTTGCCAGTAACCTGTAGATTTAGGACCAGAGTCAATTGCTTCCCACCGGGAGCTTTGTCCCTGCATTACATGGGCACCGCAAAATCCTGCTCCTCGTCCGTAGTCACATTGGGTAGTGATCTCCATTTGTGGTCCTGACACGTGTTCCTTTAAAAATAATTATCTTCTATTTAAACATATTAATGCAGTTTTTAAGCACTGCTGAACAGTAATCAGGCAGGGGGGTTAGGTAAGTCGTCTGCACTCAGCGAATGTTGAGAGTTACCTTCCTTACCGTCATGTGCATGAGAGGCTAAAGCAGCCAGGGGGATTTAAATAGATTTTCTCTCTGCTCCCCCCTTCTGCCTCTGTACCTTGCTTCTGTAACCCGTAAGAGAGTTAACTAGAGCGCAGTGGAAGGGGGAAGCCCTGGGGGCTAGGATATAACTGGTTATAGGGAGGCTGTGGGGCTGTGATCGGTTCCTGCTCTCTGGAGGGTGTGAAGTCTGGCTCTGGTGAATTTTACTGTGTCTTTTGATATGAAGCTTGAAGCCAGGTTGTGCTCACAAAAATGCTGAGCTCTCACAGCTGGGGCTAATTTTCAGGAGATTGGATCTCCCATGAAGGGAGCTCTTCTTGGAGAGGCTGGAGAGCAGGGGGTGGTTTGGGGAGCGTACAGGATGCTCCTGCCCAGGCAGCAAGCCCTTCCTGGGGCGGGGGGGGCACGCTGCCTTCCTGGGGGCATGGCTGCGGCCCGTGACTGGCTGCTGTTGCTTAGCTGTACCTGCAAGGGAATATGGGGCTGGTCCTCCTGGGGGGGGCAAACGAGGGTCTTAAACTGGATTGTAGTCAGGAAGGTGTCCAGGAAGGGCTGGATCCAGGCTGGATTTGCTTGTGAGACTCCAAGGATGGCTTTGGCAATTGCTGCCAGTTCAATCTGTCATATGAAAATCACTTTGTGTGTTCTGCCTCCTGCCGACACCATAGTCATCGAGGGAGGGAAATAGAACACCAGCCAAAACCCGGCCCTCCCAAAGTTAACAGCAGAACCAAAGGCAGCCAAAAACCAGGAATACAGCAGGGACTAAGTTAGCAGCTTTCGTTTATGAATGGACTGGGAGAATAGAACCCATCTGTATTTTCCATGGAAATGAAGGGAACTGATTGACCCTGCTGGGAATCTGTGCCGCTTGTTTGAATTAAAGAGCCCTTTCATTCCTGCATACCTTCCTACAGCTCGGGTCGGCTCTCACAGGGTGACGTTAGCTTACACAGGGGTCAGGCACAAGGTATTTGCACTGTTTAAGTCTTGCTGAAATCCTATTTTGAATGCTTAAGCATGTTGTACGTGGCACATAAAGCCAGGCTGCCTTTGCACAGGATTCTGTTCCTCTTGCTGTCGCGGAGCTCGAGAGTCTAATATTTGCCAGCCGATGGGGCGCAGTGCTCAGCAAAACACGTGTGTCGTTTGTCAGCCGTCCGGTCGTGTTGGGGAAGGGGATGGTTCCGGGGTGCTCTGCTGCCTGGGGAGTGGAGGAAGGTTGGCAGCCTTCCGTAAACGTCGCCTTTTTCATCGTGGGCTTTGCATCATGTTTCCGTTTGTTTTTTAATAGCTTTTTGGAACTTGCTGTGAGGATCCCGGAGGCAAAGAAAAACCTGGAGAATTCTTGCTTATGGTTTGTGCTCTGCCAAAGAAGCCTAGCAATTTAGTTAACAAGATCACTTCCCCTATTACATGAGTTATTGTTGTTTTTAATTAGAGGTAATGCTGTAGTTTGAATGTACAACACAATAGGGTGTAAAATGCAGTTCAACATATAGACCAAAGATGATTTTTCCAATTATAAACCTATTTAGAAGGTGGATACATTAGAAATGCTGAAATGTCAAACTGCAGATTAGGTGAGCAAGCTGGAATACTCATGCACCCACGCAGGCATGCTATCGTACGAGGAGGAGGAAAGTGCTCTGGAAAACAGCTATATATGCATAATTAGTTTAATCTGAAATTAATGCTAATTTCAGCAATTTGCGATGCAGATTCACTATTAGTACTCTAGTCCACTTCCAGCGTATTGAGAAGTTGAGGATGCAAAGCCTTAATGAATTCCACACAGGCGAGCAGCAGAGCTGGCTTCGTGCACCGGGGTGTTCTCTGGGCCTTGTGTGTTGGTTTGCTTCAGCACCCGTCTCTGCCTCTGGCTTTTAGACAGAGGGTGGTCCTGTTTCAAGCCAAGATGGGATGGCATGCAGAATATCCCGGCATTTGTGACTCTGCTGCTGCCTACATTTGCCCAGGCCGTTTTTAACTGCACCTGCACCTCTGGATAACCCAGTTTCAAAGCACATGCGTTTAACTTTTTTACTTTGCAGCGAGACCTTCCAGGGGCACTCAGTCTCCTCTCTGTGCTAGCTGGATGTGAGCGCTCGTCCTTCCCAACCTCATCATCCATGCCTCCTAAGCCAGGAGCTCTCCACGGGAAGTGGGGGGGTCAGCAACAAAAGGCTGTGTAAAGAATGGTGGGAAATGAGACTTAAAACCGTTACCCTGAAGTCAAATACGTAACTCCTGTGGTAAAGACGGGCTGGCCCTTGGCTCATCTGAGGAGAGCGGTGGAGAGGTTTTGAAGTTCTGGAAATTCTGCAAAATATTTCATGAGCTTAAAATTCCCGTTATTAATTTTTAATAGTCATGATAAGACGACAGTTTCAGTTGGGGAAAAAAATAACCAAGAAAAAGAAGAGCAGAGTCGGTAGGTGAGCCTGAAGGCTATTAACAGACCCCGCACTGGAGGCTCTGACTTGGCAAAACCACAGCTCCTTCATTTCACCCAAGTCGGTTGGTTTTAGCTCATGTAGTCTCATTGGAGTGGGACGGGATTTTTGCATCTTCAGCCTGTTGTTTAGAGAAGATTTACCTGGTAATGCCCCAAATTGATCTAATTACAGCCTGAACCTTGCAAAAAATGATAGAAAATGAGAAGCGTGGTCTTGCTCAAGCAGGGTGCTTTTTTCCTGCTTCTGCACCACCTGAAGTGTTTGCTCAGAACACAAAGGCGACTGCGTTTTTCAAAAGCCCAGCCCATAAAGAGATGGTAACCTTGACTGACTTCGCAGGAGCAGTCACATGTGTTTTGATTAACTGCAACACTGACACAGTGTACAAACAAAGCAATTCTGCAGGTACTTACAATTAACGGACTTTATAACCAGCGTTAGATCTGACTCTCCCTTGTTGATTCCTTCTGCAGCGAGAGAGTGTACAGAAGAGTATACAAAAGCTCCAAAAACGTTTAATATCCACATTTTGCAGAGCCCTGCAATAGCGAATGGTAGATACATTACAGTGCAAACTAAAAACAAAGACATGAAGCTGGAAGCGTTGTGTTTTCTGAGTGACTTGGACCTCTTGGAGTCATTCATAACACACGGCTGTGCGATGGATTCACGCAGATCGCTCCCTGTGACCCAAACTCTGCCATTCCCACCTCAGGCCAAGCAGGGATGGAGCTGCGGCCCGCGGGGCCAGGGCCGGCGGCTGCCTCGCTTTGCTGCCCGCGGGAGTGCCGCGCCGCAGGCAGCCTCCAGAAATCCTCCAGGAAGCAGGTTCTGAATTCGCTGGGGGGGAGGATAAAGATCCTCAGTGACTGTCATCGCAGGGACTGCAGGCTGGGGGCTCTCAGCTTTGGCCTTTTTATTATAACTTGTTTTTTTAATAATGAGTGTTTTTCTTAGATATATACATACATGTTTTTATAAAATTGTAGGGTTTTGTGTTAAAGATACGCCGATTTATTTTCTGAGCCGAATGAGATGTTTAGATTTTAAAAAAACTTTAATTTTTAGGAGAAACTCTTCAGTTGCCTCAGTTCTTTTTGCCACTGATCGCTTGTCATCTTGAATGTTTATTAAGCAGCACTAAGTGTATTTCATTAAATATTTATTAAACCTTTGGTCCCCCCCCCCCGAAACAAGCGCAGATGTCGGGAGGTGATGATGGCGGATGTCTCCTCAGATAGTAGGAACACCCCTCACCAGGATGAACCAGAAGCCCGTCGGTGCCGGTCTCAGACTGCGGTTGGCCGAGGGTCCCGAGCGAGCTGTTAGGTGGTCTCCTTGAGTGCCGTTGCGGCTGTCGGCAGTGGGAGTTTTGGGGACTTCCTAGTTAACCTCAGTTTTCTCAGCACCCGTGTGTGAATGTGCCTGGCCCTGGCGATTTTACGTCTCTTGGCTGCCCTGTCGTGTCTGGCTAACGTGTCTGCAGGCCTTTGGCTATTAGCTCCAGGCTGACGGTCTGCGCTGGCTCTCCGGGCTGTGGGTCCGGTGCAAAGCTCCGCTCTGCTCTGCTCCCCGGGAGCCCCGCGCAGAGCGAGACCAAGTGCTCTTTGGTCATCACCTTGATGAAGTCTTGCCTCGTAACTCGTCTGCTTGGCTAATGAGAGATGATTTGCAGGTTAGAGCAGGAGTTGGAGGCTTTGTTTCCAGTTGGTCTGAGTCCCGCCGCAGTTAGCTAATAACTGAAAATTGGTGAGGCTGTGCCAGCGCGGACAAGCCAGCTGCGTGCAGCAGTTTACCTGGTGTCACTGTTTGAGAAGGAAACGGGTGCTTCCCGCACAGACAGCCGTGTCTCTGGCTGCTGGGGCTCTCCCGGGCGCCCCGGGCTAAGTCTGAGCTGAACGTGGTGCTGGCCTTGGCACCGGCCGTGGAGCCCGTCATGGCACCACGCTGAGCCGGCCTCAGGCACACGCGTCCAGCTCTTTCGGGGGGAGAGGCTGGTTTCCAGACCTGCGCCTCTGCCGTGGCCGTGTCTCCTGGGCTGCGGGTGGTCCTGGGGCCGTGGGAGATGGGGGTGAGGAGGTGGCCCCGCACTCGCCACGGGCTCACGTTGGGACCTTGTGCCAGGGCTGGAAGGAAGGCAGCGAAATCTCCTGTTGAGACATGCCAGGATGGGAGGAATTACTGAGGCTGCACGTTAGTTCTGCTCTTTTCCTGAGGGGAATGTGTATAACAAAGCAATTGAACCATCTCTTCAGGAAAATGTAGATTGTAAAAGCAGACTTAATTTTGTGCTTCACTTTGGTACCAAAGAGCTGATTTCTGAAACCATTTCCCAGCTCGCAACACATCTCTAGGCATTAAAATGTTGTGAATTTGCTTGTCATTACCAATATTTTCTTTGACTGAAGCTATTGAAACAAAGTAGTATTTTTTTTTTTCCTTTAACCTTCAATCTTGCTTCTAAAAGAGGTAGCGCTCTTTTTCTTTCTTTTTGGTCAAATATAAAAATGATGATAATTTCAAATATTGCTTTAGAATAATTGCTTTCCTCCCTCTTTTGTATGACAACAGAAGCTTGGCCTGATCTTAAATCAGATGCTGGCAGGCAGAGGGCTCTTGACAGCCCTGCGAAATCCTTTAGTTACAAGTCGGCTTTAGCCAATTCTTTATTTGTAAATGACAATTTTCTACAGAAAAATATATGCTTGGACTTCAATTTTGGAGTCCTAGATTGCAGCCAGGAAAAAATAATTGAATTTTTACACTATTTTTCCCCTTTCTTTTCTTCCTAACTTTAAAAAAAACAAAAAGTGTGAAGCTCTGGAGAGCACGGTTAGGGGCCGATTGAGGGAAAGATCTACCCTGCTTAACGTGAGTGGCAATGGAGGCGGGAGCGATGTTTAATTTGTCCTGTGCTGAGAGAATTTGGGGCCACTCCAAGCGTTTTGTTCGGTGTCAGTCCTGCGAAGGCTTTGCCATGGGGGCACGGCACGGCTGGTCACCGCGGCAGAGCCCAGGTGGCTCTGGGGAGCGGGACGGGGCTTGGGGCAGCCGGAGGAGCGCGGCGGTGGCACTTGCTGTCTTCGGGCGATTGATTATTGTTGAAGAACTGTGCAAGTTCCTTTAAACTGACCCATGGAAAGAAGCTTAATAACATCGCGTGATTTGCTGTAATTACCTTTTGCCTGGCAAAGAGCATGCACTCTGTCTTTAGGAAGAAAGGGGGAAATGGCACATCTTTTTGAGGCGGCAACTATGAGGATACGACACTTGGACTCCTTTTTCACTTATATTTGCATTGAGAAGCACAATAAAAATCATTTATTAAAAAAAAATACCCGGGGGCTAGAGTTGTTATTGAGTTCCTCTACTCAGCCATTTCTCAAATAAAAACAAAACAAGACAAAAAAGAGAAATATCTAATCAAATAGAATCTGAATTGCTTTTGTAAAGAAATATTCTCATTAACTGGGTTAGGGATGGCATCTGAAGAATATGTCTTGTTTCCACATATTTTTTTAAATAATCTGGTTAAACCTTATGCTTGTCTTGTAATTTCTTACAGATGGTCACAAGAACAAAGAAAATATTTGTAGGTGGATTATCGGCTAATACGGTAGTGGAAGACGTAAAGCAATACTTCGAACAGTTTGGCAAGGTAAGTTCCTGCCCAAGTGAGCATGACGTGTTTTGAATTCTTTTTTTTTTTCCTCCTTTTTTTTCCTTCCCCTTTCTTTTTAAAGTCTGTTTTGAAAAACAAAAGTGCAGTGAGGCCCATGCTCAAAGGGGGGGCACATTTTTTGCCTTTCTGTATAATTTCTTGAAGCCGCTGGAGTCACTTCTGGAATTCCTTTTCCATTTGTTGCATGTGTTATGTGTACAACACTGCCAGCACTGTTTACCTTCTTTAAAGAAACAAGAATCATGGGGAGGTGAGTTTGTGTATGTTCAGCAAGAGCTGAATGGTTACACAGTTGTCTACTCTTTAAGATCAGCCTTCTGTTTGACCCTGATTGCAGTGGCAAAAGGAGCTGATCGACGTACTGGAGAGAGCTCATTAACTTGTGAAAATGCCTGAAGGAACCACGTGAACGACAAGAGTAATAGGGAAGTCACTAGAATACCCATTTAATTTCTTAATAAAAAAATCCTTATGCAACTTCCTTGGGAAATACATGTAGAATCATGACGTTATTTTTAAAAAAGAAAAAAGTTTGTGAGGAAGGAAGCTTGAACCTTGCCAGAATAGTCTTTACAGTGGTGGAGCAGCTCAGACCCCACAGTCCCAGCTCTGGCTGAAGCTTAGTGCCACCAACTTCCACGGAGCTCCCTGGATCCCCAAGGCCTCTGGATGCTTGCTCAGGAGTCCAGTGAGGTGAAGAGCTTGCAGAGCTGTGTGCTTTGGATGCAGCTTGTGGTACCACCTTCCATGGAGGCTCCTGTCAGCTCCCTTGTCCGCAGGGCTTAATACAGCTCGGTTCCTGTCTTCTGGAGTGCATCAGTTGCCAATTGCACGAAGACACAGCAGGATATCCCAAAGCAAAGCAGCTCCTATTCCTTGTAGTTAGTGTTTGTTTCTTTTATCTGCCCTGAAAAGCCTTAGCCAGGCAGTATTTTGTTGAGGGCTGAGGAGGGCAGTTTATAAATTGTTCCTGTGCTGGATTCATAGTTGTTTTGCAAACCATTCATTTTATTTTCAGTAATAATCTTCGATTCCAGCAGGATTTTTACAGCCTGCTGAGCCTTTTATTAAAGGATTACAGGAGCTTTTGGATGTTTCTTCTGTAGTTACTTCTAATTGCAGAACTCCTCTAACCTGTATTCTTGAAGTTAATAATAGTTTCAATATAAGTGTTTTGCATATTGTCTGGATGCCGTCTTAATATAGTCTTTTTAATTTCACCATCTGGTAGTTTCATGCTTGCAATTTTACAGTCCCTGAGAATGCAGACAGCTAGGCTGCGTTTTTCAGTAGTGACTAGTGATTCGGGACGCTTCAGTTCTGCTTTCGTGCTCTGCCTTTCCTGAGATCGCTTGAAAGAGGTCTGGCTTTCCGAAGGCGAAACTTTTGGAAAATCAAGTATTTTTTCAAGTGTCTTAATTTGAAGGCTAGTAGTTAAGGTGATGAAAACAACCGCACAAGTTGCACCGAGGCTGGAACCCTTTTCTCTGACGGTAGAGCTGGGGTAGGTCGTTAGTACGCTGCAGCGTACTAGGATGCTGCGTTCAGATGTAAGGACCTGGCGTGGGCCCTGTGCGACCCTGCAGGAGCTGCTTCCGTCTCCTCTCCATTCCCCTTCCCCACCTTTCCTGGGCTTGCTTGCTCAGACTGCAGGCCCTTTGTGGCAGGGGCTGCTGGTCGGTCTGTGCACTGCTTAGCACACAAGCCTCGCTCTCCTGGCAAGCCATTGCGATGCAAACAGTGCTTCACGATCGATTGGCAAGGTTTGCATTTGCTTAGCGCTTTCTTAAAATAAAGAAAATTGCATTACATAATTAACGCATAGAGGAGCCGCCCATGTTTGATAAGAGCATCTCAGGTGACTTGCTCTTTGAAATGCTGAGCTCATTTACTGGTGTGGAAAAAAGCGCTTACCTACTGCTGTGATTCTTGAAATCCTGTTTGTACTTGCTGCGGAGAAGAGCTTTGCAGCCAGGGGAGGTTGTTTTGGTAACTCAAAATACCCGGCGTGGTTAGAGCAGCTACCAGCTTTGGGGCCGGGCGGGCTCGGCGGGAAAGGGCCTCGAGAGCCGAATTTGAACCTGCAGCTTTGTGAAAAGTAAATGCTGGAACCTTTTTCTCCAATAAACAGAAAACTGCTTTAATATACCCTCTTCCCTGCCCTCGCCAGTGAAAATGCCTGCCTGTCAGAGCACCAAAATACCTGGTAATGATAACTCCTGAGACTTTGATTGTGAAATTTCTGATAGTGATTATTTTTTTTTCTTCCCCTGTAAAGCCCAGGATCTGTAGGAGTCCCAGCCTTCATTTTGCACAGACGGGCATCCCGAGCCGCTGTAAGCTGCGGAGGAAGGCTGGGGAAAAATTACCTGAGCAAAGCCAAAAGGCCTAACGGAACAAGCACGAAGCAGTGTGATTAGCAGCCTGGTGGTTGCTGACTGCTCAGAGCCGGTGACGCTGGACCTGGGCACATACAGCTGTTGGGGGGGGGGTCCCCCAGAGAGGCTGGAGGGGGTGTGGGTGCCGAGGAGGGGGCTGGCTGGGTGCAGACGGCCAGGAGCACAGCCCAGTGCCTGCCATAGGGGTGTTGTGGGCCCAGGGCCAGCAGCCGGTGGGAGACGTATCTGGGCGAGGGTTTGGGGTTGAGGCTTCTCCTTCCAGTGGTTTCAGGGAGCAGGATCCCCCGGAGGACGTGAGGAGGCTAAGCCAGGAAAACCAAACTCCAAACTAAGTCAGAACTGTTTACAATCGGAAGAAAAAAACCCCAAGCCATTGTTTTACTACCTAATCCTGACAGTCTAATGCAGTTGTTTCTTGCAAACAAAATAAATTCGCTGTGTTGACCCGCCCAGGGTCTGCACCGTTGCCCTTGTGCTGGTGTGTGAAAAGCTGGCTGTTACGATCAAGATTTAAAGGAATTTGAATGAGAAAGTGTTGGGAGCAAGGAGATGCGTAGGGGAGCGCGGCTGTGGCTGCGGATCTGCCTGCTTTGTGGCTCTCTGAAGGTGTAAGCAAAATGGTGTGCTCCGAGATCAGGACGTGTTGGAGAGTTTAAGGCTTCTGGTATCATTTCAAAAAGGGAAAAAAAAGCAGCAGCCTCTTACAGCCTCACCCGTAGGACTGTGGCCAGCGGAGGAAAGCCCCCAAACGCTGGTGAATTGCACTTCGCTCGGGACGTGCGTGTGCTGCACCTTTTAAGCTGCACGCAACTGATGATAAGGGGTGTCTTAGGGTTCGTTTTTCACTAGGTAATGCTCCCTTTATGGAGCTCCTGTGAAAGTAGTGTAGTCCTTATTTTGCA
Organism: Psophia crepitans; assembly: GCA_013399095.1. Taxonomy (NCBI): domain Eukaryota; kingdom Metazoa; phylum Chordata; class Aves; order Gruiformes; family Psophiidae; genus Psophia; species Psophia crepitans. The sequence goes on along the minus strand of VWZZ01003870.1, from coordinate 146,376 downwards.
ACTTGCAATTATACTTCACATGGCGAACTGTGTAATTAGTTTGGAAGACTTATGCCTAGTCATTGGTTTATCCTAATCGGCTTTGGCTTTTCCCAACAACAAAGTGAGCTTATTTTCCTAAGCTGAAACAACTCTGCTCCCTTTGTTCCTCTCTTTTATTGTCTCATTCCTTTCATTCTGTTTCACTGCCAAAGTTTTGTTTCATTAGGCCTACAAGTCATTTCCAATCCAGTGGGCTGCTACAATAAGGCCTTTATAACTCAGCTGCCCTGGTTCCCATGTCCCTTCTGGGCTGGAGCCAGGACTTGCTGTTTGACATGGGATTTTAACCCTTTCGGTGCCCCAGCTCCTGGTCCCCCCCCGCTTTGCACCGAGGCCACTTCGGTGCAGTGCGAGCGGGGCTGGAGACGTGGCTCGGAGGGACGGCCTGATGAGCGTACGAGTGCTCAGCCGTTGGCGGGCGTCATGTGTTGACACGTTAATGTGCCTGGGCTCCAGCTACAGCTTTTGACCAAATTATCAAAACAGAATTCCGAGTAAAAATCTTTTTAGTGAAAAAAGCCCCATAATCAGGCGTGGTGGGAACAGCCCTTGAAAGAAAAGGCTGCTGTGTCCTTCCAGCCAGTTTCCAGCACCAGTTCCAGTAGAGGTACGTTTCGGTTGCCCCGAACTGTCAGATTCAGGCCCTGTAGGACTGTTCTTGTAGAAAAATCATGTTTTCTTGTGTGGGAGAGAATACATTTAAATTTACACTTTTTTTTTTAAAAAAAGAATGGTGATTTGTAAAGGAGATGTGTGAAATAGTTTTGTGGACAAACAGTATTTTTATATATTGTTATTTCAGACTGCTGGAAAAGCAGCACTTGTGTTGGTGGCCCAGCTCTTTTAAAAATCTTGAAGGGGCGACTTTGGCTTTATGGTTTTTTTTTTTCTTTCACAGCAATCTAAAATGAGTTTTGGGGAAGGGGGGGGGCTATGGCATTTGCCTTTTATTTTAAATTTTCAGAGGAATTGGAACAGACCAGTATGTGTTAATTGTGTTTTCTGTTCTGGCTTGCCACGAGGTCCCTCAGACAAATTGTAGGCATGTCTCAACTTAGCTTGGAATACATTGTTTCCTCAAGAATGGCTTTTAAAATTTGGAAATTTTGGAACAAGACCGGATGTCTGAATTACCTCTCTGGATCCGAAACGTTTCGTACAGTCGTTTGTTATTTCCTGTGAGACGCAAAACAGACCGGTGCAATAATAATATCTGGTTTCTGATGTTTTAGGGTTTTTTTCTGTGCGATTGTTGAGCTTTTGAAAGATAGTAATTTTCTCATATGTTCCTTCTGTAGCTGTGGTTTATTGTCTAGTGGCAGCTGAGTGAGAGGAGAATAACTTGTCCGAGGCTGCCCCTGCCCCGGGCGCACCTTAGAGAGCCACGGTGCTGCCTCGCAGGAAACTGAAGCCGAAAGCAGCGAGGCTGCGGGCAGCAAAACGTGAGAAGGAGAATTTCCTCCTTTGGATGTACAATGTCGTGCATTATGACACGGACAGTGATGCAAATAACGGCCAGTTTAACCTTTGGGAAAACAATCTCTTGTGAGTAACAGACAAAAAGTCCCTCTGCTTTCTCTGTGTGTGTGTGCCGGGAGGGGCGAGAGGGAAGGAGGTGTGATCCACACGGAGGATTTCAGCCTAATCAAGTGGTTTACATAACTTGCTTCCTACATGCTTTCCTCTCTGACAGCTGTGAAAATATAAATCAAGAAAACATGAGAGAAAACTCCTCCTAGTTTGGCAAGGCGGTCTGGGTGTGAACGAGTTAATGCGCCGTTGTAGTATTAAGCACTCCAGTGGTTTACTTTTCCCTGAGACCTTGAGTGCGGCCTCTGAAGATGTTATTACAATAGAGTTGTTAGCATGAGAAAAGGTGGTTTTCTGCCATGGGTTCATTTTGGGGGGATTTGGAAGCCTGTGCGGAGCTGCTGCTAAGGCCGGAGTCAGGAGGTGCAAGGAATTTTGCTTGCATGAAAGTGAAAGCGTAGTTAATTTAGACTTGGCGTACAGTTTGAATTGTATTGTTACAACTGTTGGACATTGATATGTAGATTTTATGGTCAATAGGATACATGGATGGTCTATTCTTAAAGTATTTGCTTTGCAGAAAAGTCATTTTTTTATTTGACAGGTTCTGTTAGCCTTTCACATTTTTCAGCACTATATTTCCAGATTCAATATTTGTGAATTGGTTACATTTTATGAAATGGAGAGATTTTGAGTCTTATTTACATTCTAGTCTGTAATAGCCAGAGTTCCCAAAATGTTTGTAATATGCCGTAAACAGAGAATGCGTTGGCGTTCTTTTTAACTGCTGCTGACCTCCCAGTTCCCTTCCAAAGCAATTCTGAGCTCTAGACCTGGCGTTGGATAGAAAGGAGAATATAATGAGCCATTTAGGTTACCTGGGTGTACCCTGGGAGGAGTTGCTTAATGTGAATCATTGCACCCCCCTAAAGAACGAGCGACAGACGAACATGTCGGCGTTTGCAGCTTCTTTAAGTCTGGGACAGGGGCGAACACCATTTGTGGGGGCCGCTCTGCTACGGCGTACGGAACAGCATCCAGCCTCGCTCATGCCACTGCCTCTGCCCTCGGCGTGTGCTTCCCAGTTCCGGGATTTCTGGGTTTCCTTGTTTGGATGTTATGTCCGTGATATTCCAAGGGATAATGAATATTCCTTAAAACTTTTGCTTTGGCATGTGACAAAGGGATCTGGGATATAGTGGTCTCCCATGGCCTAAAGCACTTTTTATTATTTCTTCTCCCTCCCACGCATGCTCTTTTCTTCTTTTTATTTATTTTTTTTTAAACAAACTGAGAAACTCAATCGTTGCTTAAAAAGCAGTGAGTGTTTTCATCCTGTCAGTGGAAAGCTGTACACAGGCAGTCCGTTTTTAGGTGGTCTGCAATACGACACCTGCTTCGTGGAAGTGGTTTTGTTATAAATTAGATGTTGGTTTCTACCTGGATTTTATGAAAAGAGGAAATGTTAGGGCAGGATTTGTGGGCAAGGCAGCTGTATCAGAACTCAGCAGAAGTTTGAAGTATGATTTTGTTTCCTTTTCTGCTCCGGTTAAATGAAATGGCAAGGAAGCTTACCGTAACCCGTGTAAGATGAGGTAATTGTGGTGGAGGGTCGGGGCCCCGAACATCTGTCTTCTGTTTCCCACTGTGCCACCCGCCTGCTCTCTGACTTTGGGCCAGTGGGTTATCTCCCCTTACGTTTCCGTGCCTTTCTTCCTTGGTCAGCTCTGAGGGGCAAGAGAAGTGTAAATACGCCAACGGTCAGGTCGCTCGCAGCCTTGCCGTGCCCGGAGCAGCCGCCCCGGCCGCAGTGAAGTGGGCTGGGACCGAGTTCCGTGGCGGCACCGGGCTGGTCCGGGTGCGGCCTGGGGCACCGCCAGCTCTGGGAGCCGCACGGGCAGGGCCTGCAGCCTTTGGTTGCGATGTAGTTAGTTTAGGACAACTCAGCTCTATAACTTTAAGCCAAAATGTAAATCAAAGGGTGCCTAGTGCCCTATATCCTGTCTCACTTCAGTAATAGCAGGGGAGCAGGGCTGATCCCGAGCCTGCAGAGCATGGTATGCCATTGCTGAGCCAGAGTCCTACCAAGAGCCCAAAGGAAACCAGTTCTTAGTCAGCAGTCCTGTTTGGGGAGAAAAACATTGTAAGGAAATATTTGTTTCCTCTCCAACAGGTGTGTGAATGTTTGTTTGTATCGGTTCTGTACGAGCCAGCCCCAGGGAAGTGACCTGTATCTTTGTGAGACCCCAGGGAAGTCAGTTTTGTTTTTCACCCGTCTTTATTTTATGCAAACACAACAGGTTATACAAAACACTGAACAAATGTAGTTAATCATGTTTGGTAACATCTTTAAATTATCCCGGAGTGTTCTTGGGTTCAGCCCCAGTGTGGCTGGGGAGTTGTAGCTGTAGAACTTCTCTGAAAGGAAACGATTTGGGTTTGTTGTGCTGCGGGGGCGCCTCGGGGCCCCTGTGCCGGTGGCAGGGCCCGTGGGGCTGGTTGCCGGGCAGAAAGACAACAGCGAGATGCACTCTGCCCCAGCAGGCTGCATCAAAACCAAAGGATAGTGGTGGTAAACCACAGCAACAGGAGTGAGGTAATTTTTTCTGATGGATATTTCCAATATATGCTGTGAAATTGCATCAGATTCCACTTTGACACTTGTCTTGAAGTGCAGCCTGTTGGACTCTCCAGGAAGGTATTTATAACCGTAGGCACTGCTCCTGACATCCTTGGAAGTGATACCCTGCGTCCCGAACATCACTTCTGTTCTTCGAGGAGCTACAACTGAGGGTGTCAAAGCTTTGCCTTGGGAAAACTCATATTTTAACGTGGGTTCTCTAATGACAAACTGGCAGCAGTTATTTAAAACTGTGTGTGGTGTAATTGAAGCTTGCACTGTTCTGCTCACAAGTTTGGGGTTGGCTCATCAGCTGAAGTGAGCTGGTTAAGACATAATTGATTGGAGAGTTAGCATTTGATCATTGTCGTCATACTCCATAATAACTACACCGGTATCGAGTGATAGGGTGTGAGGATTTTTTAAATGCAGCTCTAAGCCTGGGCCGTTAAGAAGGCGGCTTTCAAAAGTATCCATGAGGAACTTCATATGAATTGTTCCAAATCTGGAAAAAGACCACGCATTGCTGGAAGGAGGTGTAATAATGGTTTTTTCCACATGAAAGTAAACGGCCACAGTCGGTTGCTTGTAACATGTTGGGCTTGCACTGCACGGGGCACAGTGCCGGTGGGTGGGAGGTGCCCAGCGCTCCCCCCCCCCCATCCCCAGGAGTTGGGGACCCCATGCCCAGTCCTGGGGCTGCTGAGCTCGCTGTACGCCCTGCACTCATCAACCCACCGTCGAGCACTTGTTCCAGCCACATCTGCCTTTCACCCGGCTGTACAGTGTTAAGGAAATGCCTGGTTTAATCTGCAGCTGGATTTTTAAGAACTTAGATTTTTCTGATGGAAATTTTGTTTTTAAAGTGGAGGGTTCTGTGCAGAGCCTGGTGGTTCTCATTTGGTTTGTGCGCTTGTTTGGTTTTACTTATTACTATGATTTTCTGTCAGGGTGCTAAAAATCAGCACCGTGATTTTCAGTGAGTTCTAGAGGTGAAATAACCGAGCTTCGTTCAGACATGCAATATTGAGGTATGACCAGCTTAATTAAACTTATGCTAATTCTGCAGAGGTAGAATATGAAATTCATTTGACGTTCATCTCACAGGTGTATATCTTTCTTAGGAGAGCTTAGTATTTTATTTTCTGGGGAAAAAAATGTACCCAAGCATACGTTGGTAGAAGTGGAGAGGCAGCCGAGCACGGCAGGTCAGGCAGCGTGAGCCCTGCCTGTACTGAGGCAGCGCTGGGTGGTGCCTCCAGCCCTGGGAGGGAGATCTGTGTGGTTGTACTCGGGGTGTGTGGTACAGTCTATGTATGTATAAATATAACTTCAGAAACGGGGACAAGGGCAGAGTAGCTCAGATGAAGAGCCAATTAAGATAATCTAAGCAGAATGAGGATTAACGGCCTCTTAATCTGAAGGATACCTAAAATGCATGTGGCCAGGTTAGATCAAACGTACGTTTGTCTCTGTCAGGGACAGAGGTTTGGGATGAATGAGGATTGATAATGGTGTTTCCAGCTTACTGTCCAGGGCAAAACGTTCGGATGGTGGTGCGGGCTCGGCTGGGCCTGCTGGCAGAACATGGCGCAGAGTACGCTCTGTCTGTAACGTCATCTCCCTGGCAGTTTGAGGAAGGGAGAGTGTTGGGTGTATGGTGAAGAAATGATTGCTCATATCAAAGGAGTTCACATTTTGCAGTTTTTCTTTTTACAGAAAGTGGAAAACACGAGCGAGTCTGTCAGAAGAAGCCGCTCTGCGTTTTCTTTAAGTGAGTTGCAGTGCCCGTCCTGACCGGCACTGCGGCTCCTGGTGCTGAGAGACTGGTCTGAAAGGAGCCGGTAAGGCCCGCTCACCTACCGCCGGCCCGTAGCGAAAGTGAGATTCCATTTACGCCCCTGCTCCAGGGCGTCGATTTTTAAATCTGAGCAAATCTGAGCGTGTGTGAGATTCCCCTTTGAGTATCTGTTTATTTGAAGGCCGGCATTACAGAGCGCGTAGGCTCTGTGCCGCCTGGAGGTGCTGGGCCGTACGCTTGTTCCACTGGTGCTTAGGGCAGCAGACCCCCGCTGTGGCGATGCTCCGTTCCTGGGGAGGTTGCTGTGCGAGCGGTGACTTTTCAGGAGAAGGTCCCTCTGTTGACTCTATTACTCTGATGAGTGGTTTAGCGAGTTCAGATTGGTGCCATGTTAATTGTCAGGACTGGGAGGGTGGGAGCAGATTTCACCGGGGGCAATGGAAGAGATCCAATGAATTTCCACTCTGTTTCCCTGCTTGGCAAACCAGCACTTACTGTCACTTTGCATAAATAGGTTTATTTCTGAGGGTCAGCCGTCACCACTCCCCCTCTTCCCCTCCCGGCCCACCCTCCCCTGAAGGATAGGAGGCCGACGAGCATTTAATTTCCCCAACAGCAGGTGCTTGTCATCCATCTGAAGATAGCTGCCAACATCTGGTGCAATTGCCTCAGCAAACGCAGTAACAAGGCGGCCTGCAGTTCAAACGCAGAGAGAGCATTGCCTCTTTAATGATAACAAGCTGTTGGCTTCCCCTCCGAGATGAATTCATCTCACAGATGTTTGTCTAGTTTTGGCAATCTTATCACTATAGCTTTGGTGATTATGCTCAACTGGAGACTATTACTATAAAAGAAGTTTGAACTTGTTCCATTTTTGCATTATTTATTTATTTATCCATTTATTTCTTTGCTTTCTGGATATAATTTGTATCAACAACTGTAATGTTGGTCCCATTACCCAAGTACCCTTTTTTTTTTTTATTGCATCTGCTGAACAGTAGCTCGCTACTTGACATTCACCACTGGCAAATGTCTTTCAGCCACGCTGACATTTTTAACATTCCCCATCAACAGCTTTGTGGTTTGAACCCTCTATTTAACACTACATTTTCTGGGATTACTTGGCGCTCACTCTGTCTGTTCTCTCTAATAACTGCAATACACTTACTATTTCTGCAAAGCGCGAGTTGCCAAGAATATTCTGGATACTTCCTTTTGGACGGTAGCACTCTGGTGACCTTGGCAGGGCTTTGTAATGACTACGTATGACCATCTTCATTGTTACATCTTAAACGTTTCCAGGCTCAGCATGATTGTACGAAACATGGAGACCTGCAGGCTGAAGTCTTCGGCGCTTGTTTGCTGCTGTTTGGTTTTCTAACGTGCCTTTTTGTCTGTTGTTTGTTTTTAAGGACACGTTTTCTCCTGAGCGTGTAGGATTTAATTCTGGTAAATAGGATTTATTTTTGGAAATATGCTTGTGAATAGGTGACTCATGCCTGAATGAAGATGTGTCACTGTTGGTGGGGACACCACGTATTAAATTTCTTAGTCTATAAATAGATGTCAGTCCAAGTATTGGTGGCATGGTGCTGCCTTGCACTGACTCGTTAGCTGCAGAGTGGCTTCTGAGGAAAGTGTTTAGAGTGTCAGTCTCTCCTGCCGGAGCAGTAATTTCTGCTGATGCTTAAGGAACAGACATCAATGGCTTTGTAAAATACTGGGAGTACTTTAATTGACACAACAGAAATCAGACACGTTCCCGTGTCGCTGTCGTGGGGTGTATTCGTATTGCTTCTCTCCATTGCGGAGCTGGAGGAATGAAGTTGGGGAGTTTGGCCACTTGTGGAAGGCCGGGGGTATCGCCTGCAGGGTGCGGAAATACAGAAACTCGCGCGTGGCGCTGCCGTGCCTACGCTGATTGCTGTTACTGAGGGAGATTTTCAGCTAAACATTCCGGATTAGAGATCACTACTGTTGTCAAATACTGGAAGTAACAGTTCCTTCTTCCGTCCCTGGTGCTAAACTGGTTACATGTTGTTGATGTTTGCTCAACGCCATTTACCCACCAACACAGCACATATGGTTTAATGTCTGTCGCTTTTTCTGCTTCTGCTGTAGTTACAGTATTATTAAAAATCCATTAAATTTTAATGTACATCATAAAGTGTGTGCTCCTGTGAATGCGAGCACAGATAATTATTTCTGATGAATAAACCAAAAGGACAAGTATGTAAGAAGTTCATCCTGCAGCTTTCAATTTTCATTATATACATCTCCTGCAGGGGCAATCGTTGTGATGTTGCAGCTGGTTATTTCTGTGGCCTGGCTCTCCCCAGAGATGGCTGATGACAATGCAAACTTGAACTAGCAGAAGTGCCAATGTTTTTGTGGGCATATTTGTAGATAAATGGTTTACCAGGGGAGGTAACCCTCTGGAAGGCAGAGGGTGTGAAGAGCACAGCAGCAACTTTCTCAGAGTTTTTGTTCAGTGCATATTGGCTTTGTGGAATCTTGGATAGTAACCCAATTATTTCTCATTAAAATAATCCAGAAATCTAGCAACAAGCAGGGTGTCATTGCTGAAACCCCACCAGGAAGCTGGGCGAGCTGCTTTTGGTTTCCAGGGCCTGAAGCAGGCGAGGGAATCATTAAAAATAATGCATTACAGTGTCCATAAAGATTCATGCAGTATATAATGGTCCATAGGGGCCTCACCTAGTTTTCCATATATGATACATACATAATGGTTACAGTTTCTCATTAACTTTCCCATAACACTGAATATACTTCTCTTTAACACCCCCTTTAGGCTTCACGTTATTTGCCAAGCGTTCCCTAACAAGCAGGAACTTAGATATTTATCGTGCTCACCTCCTGTCCCCACCAGGCTACAGAAGTCGTTGGCCTCTCTCCTCTCTGCTTTATTTCCTATTCCTGAACGCTCTGGACAAAACCCAGCTCTGGCAGAGCCCAGTCCTCTTGCTGCAAGAACTTCCCTAAGGTTCTCCCACTCTGCTTCCAAGAGTCCGCCACAGTACTCTGGTGGTGCAGAGCGTGTCTGCACACAGAGAATTAGCTTTGGCGTAGCACCTGAACTCTTGCAGGGACCTCGGCCTTAGCAGCAGCACATAGCCCTTAGCTATCCCATTAGATTAGAAAGCCAATTATCCCCAGAAATCCTAGAGATCCCGCCAGACCCTTTGTACCTGTGGTTTCTGTGCATTTGGTTGTTAGTGCTAAAACTTCTCGGGACATGATGGGTCCTCTGTGGTGACTTGGTTGCTTTTTTCCCTGGAGAGACTTCTTTCAGGGCTTTGCACTGCTGGTGGTGAGAGTTTTAGCAGAGTTTAGATAAAACATCACTTTTCCTCGGTACTAACTTAAGCTGGTGTGGTCTGCCAGATGAGTCCAGGAGTGAAAGACAGAGTTGTGGCTGTGCTGGGACCATGGTTGAGGAACTCAGCTTTGCGGACGTGGCACTGATTCGCTGTGTTATTTTGGTCTCATTCAGGTCCCCACCCAAAATCTGGGACTAATAGCGTGGCTTTCCTACGGCTGCTCTAACTGCAGGCTTTTCTGAGGGGGAGCGAGCGTGTCTGTGTGCAGCACCTTGCTGTGACCTTGATCAAAGTCACAGTGCTGCTGAGATACCAAATGATGACAAATAAGTTCACCTTCATACAGTTTAGTCTAGCTGGCTTTGTTCCTTCATCTCCGATCCTCCCTGCGACGGGTTTTGTTTACTTTTCCTGAAATGGAAGAGGCCCTGTTACACAGTCCTCTTTCAAAAATAAACCTCTAAAAAGGAAAACAAAGGAGAAGGAACAAAAATCAGACGTTGTCTGATAATACAGAGCAGATACTGATCTTGAGTTCAAGGCAACTTGAACCAGAGGTTTGTTTAAGCGTAACACGAATTCCACCATTTTTGGACAGTTTGAAACTCTCCTCCTCTCCCTCCTGTGCTTTCAGAAAACAATCAAAAATGAGAACTGCAGTAAAATTCTAGAAGTTACATCTATTTTATTTGGTTTTTAGTGTGTACCCCCCCCCCCCCCATCATGTTCAGTTAGATTTATGCTCTGAAGTTCACCAAGTCAGTTGGGTGCTATGGGAAAGCCATGTTTCGTTGACCCTCTGACTGTATTTTGACCTTCAGAAAGTAAAAATACCTGGAGAGACCATGTTGCATCACTTCCAAACACAGCAACAGATTCTCGAACTGGGAGAGAGGTGAGGAGTGAGAAAGAGAAAACCCTTGCCTGCTGCCTAAGGGATCCGTAGAGCCGCCGTGCCCACGCCGCGGGGCTGGGGCTCCCCCGCATGCCGTACTTGCAGCCCTGCCGGCTCCGTGCTGCGCGTCGGCTGTGTGGCTGCGTTCCTCGGGCTTCCAGTGTATTTATTTACATACTGGCCACTTGAAGCGTCTTAATTCTTGTTTGGAGCTTGGATGGCCAGTCTGTCAAAATGGAAGTGAGCTCTCAGTAGTCGGCGATGTGGGCGTGAGCTGCGCTAGCTGTTTACGAAATCTGGATTCGTTGACTTGATGGCCTCTTTAGGCTGTGGTGGCTCCGGAGGAGCCCATCGTGTCAAAAGGAGGGAGCTGCAGAGATTAAATACCCAGCAATCGCGAAAGCCAAGTGAATCAACATAAACATCGCTCCGTCCTCACGCTCTGCCTCCCTGGAATGTGACCTTGTCTTTTGGTGCTGCAGGGTCCCCGGCACTCACCGTGCCGGCACGCAGGGAAGAGCATCCCGATGCTGCCGTGACCTTGTGTGACGGCTCGCTGAACGCTGCCTGTCCCGGGGCTGGAGGTCTGTGTCTGCAGGAGGAGCTTTCTGGGGAGAGAGAAGGGGGCTCAAGCTTGCTTGTAGTGAGGAGCTCCTCATCTTTTCCCTGCAGATGGACTAAGGCTGTCTGGTAAAGCAAGAATGAGCCACCGGAATTATAGCTGAAGGAAAGATTAGATTAGAAATCCTCTCCTTTGCTGTTTGGTGTTTCAAAGCAGGCCATGTAGCACGTTCTACTTTCCTTTTGGTGAATCGGGGAGGCTAACGTTGCCCCCTGAGGCTTGCTGGTGGCAGCAGCCAGAGGGTTAATTATAACCTCAAGGTTTCCTCTGCTGAAAATGGAGCTCAGGAGTATGCACGTGAGCGGCTGTGATGCTGCTGACTGGCTGGGTCGTATGTGGGAGTGCTGGGGTCTCTGGAGACCGTTTGGGTGGCTGCAGGCTGTCATCCTCCGACCCCACAGCTGCGGGCGGCTGGCCGACGCGGGGCCTGAGGCTTCCTGGCTTGGGCTGGTTGGCAAACCAGCCTCTGGAGAGCCGCTGACTGAAATACCTCGGTGGAATCGACGGACGCTTCTTTAGCAGTTTGCGGTTTGTGGTGGTGTTTCTGAAGTAAATAAATAGTAAGTGTTGGCCATTCCCCACCCCCAAAACAGCTGAGGAGGATAAATTAAAGTCTCTGTAACGCCAGAACTGCATCTTGTTCATCAATAATTAGGATATGGGTTCCTGGTGAGCTTGGTGCTTGGTTGACTCATAGGTCATATTTTCCATTCCTGCTTTTCTGTTTAAGTGGGTAGGTTTATATCCTATTCCTTGACCTAAAATTTTGCTCCATAAAACGTACAGAAGGTGCAGTCTGAGATAATGCGTCTTTTGGGACTGGAGGCTTGCTTTCGACCTCTATTTACAGGATGTAAATCAAACTGGGTAGAGTTGTGGAATTAGGACAGGCCAGCTCCTGCATCGGGCAGGGGCTGTTCAGCCTTACCACGGTAATAATGCTGTGCAAAAATGCTAATGCCTAGTACGGTTTTGCCATGGCCTTTGGTGATCAGGGAGGTGCTATAAAAATAAAAGAATTAGAGGTAATTGATGATTACAGCCAGACTGTTTGTGGATGTGAACTGGCAAAACTCTTCTAGATGAGAGGAGCTGTGCTGATTTACACCCACGGGGCGTGAATGAACGCGATCCAGACGTCAGCAGCCCTGTGGGCTGCGCTGGTTTACACGAGCCGCAAATTGGACACTTTATTTTGAACGGTATGTGGCTGGAAAAAGCATTCCCATTGAATGGAGGATCAGCCTGCCCTCTTCCACGTCTCATTCTCCTCTGTGCTCTTGTGGCCTTGCCACCCAGGCATTCGCAGCGAAGCATCGGTGTCGGATGCCGCCGTGGCAGCAGCCACACGTGGTGCCTCCCAAGCGCGGGTGCTTGTTTGCTTACAGCCCGGGAAGAAATCTGTTCATTTGCTTATAGTGCTCCTGAAATATTAACACAGGACAAATCGTCTGGTTTAAAAGGAACATCAAACCGAGGAGGGAGAGGCGGTGTGTGATGCGCTCGGTGGTTTGTAGGGGGAAGCGTGCCTCCGCTGCGACTGAATCCTCCTGGCAGAGTGCCCTGTGTCAGGGGGGCAGACGGATCTTCGGTACCCAGGGCGTGGAAGTGGTGAAAGTCTCGGTCTTGAACCCTTCCCCGGATTCCTGGGAGCCAAGGTGAAACAGGAAAAGGAGCTTCACTATTTTATATCTTCAGTGGCTGATAGGGAGGATATTTGGAAAATGTTAACTGCTCTTGGGACTTTTTCAAACAGACTGTTTAAAGTAGTTATTTTTCCCAGATGGTAAATATAGGAGACATCTTCTGCAGCCTGCTAGTAATAATGCTACTTACATGGCACTTCACATTTTCAAAGTGCTGTCCAAGTAGCTGATCTGTCTTGTCTTCTGCAGGATTGTGTAGTTAAACCTGAAGGATATTGGCCTGAATTCGTAGCAGTTTTTCAGCCACGTCTGTGGGTGAATTTACTTTTCTGCTCTTTTGTACTATGAGAGTAAACTGATTTCTCCCGTGTATCTTGACATTGATTCCAGACTTTCATCTTGGTAGTGAAGAAGATGATCTTTAAGCAGAATGGAGAAGAGAGATGTCTTTCTGCCCATTGCACTACAAAAAAGACGAGCACAGCTTTACAGAAAAAGAATGTTCTTTTATCAGCCTATATAACGCATAAATGCCCACAGACCTTAAAAAGATTGTGCTTTATTCCTGTGGAATGGCCTTGCTAACTGTTAGCCACATGCCGGCTTGGTATGCGCTTCCCATGCTCGGGTGCCGTTAATGGCAGTCGCAGTGTGTGGGGTTTCTTTGAGTTGGGGTGAAACTCAGCCTTGCTCTGCCCACCAGACCTGTGGTGCTTTAAGCCCGGACTGCTGGCAAAACCATTTTCTGTGTTCCCTGAGTTTGGGGACGGGGCAGGCAGCACGCCGCGAGTCCTTGAGGCAGTGGGGCAGAAGCATTCCCCCCGACTGAGAGTCTGCGCCTTGTCGGTGCGGGGATGGGTGGGTCAGAACAGAAGAGGGTCTTCGACCCCTCAGGAGCCCAGACATTGTTGTGTCCTGCCCTGGTGGCCTGTCTCTGCGCAGCACGTGGACAGCCACGGCAACCCTGCCCTGCAGCTCTCTTACTAATCTCTGCAAGATTTTCCTTTTCTTTGAAGGTATTTCTGAAGAGCATTAGGTGCTGGCAGAGGGAATAGGTCTGCACACCTGCCTGCAATTCAGTAGTTTGGATTTATGCTCCTTAATCTTGTATGACAGTCACAAGGACAGTCTGTGTAAGACAAAATTGTCATTAAGCCAAGAGCATAATGCTCATGAATGAAATGCTCCACAGCCAGCCCTGCTTCCCATTTGCTTTGTGTCTCCTGGGCTCCGGCTCCTCTTGCAGGTAGGAGCCCGGGACATCAAAACTGAGCAGTGCTGAGGGCTGGCGTGGGCAAGAAATTGAGGCACGGGGCTAGGCGACGGCGTGCAGGAGGGGTGATGGAGGGAAGAAAACACCCTTAAGGAAAGGGGCCAGGGAGAGAGAGCCAAGTTCCTAGAAAGAGGGCTTTGCAAGGAATGTGCAGATGACATGAAAAAGTAATTAAAAGGAAAGCCCTAATGGGACGTTAGGGGGAGATGCAGCTGGAACTTGAATAAGCAAATGTAAAGAGGGAATTAAGTTTGTAAGCTTTCCTCTGAGGAACTGATGGGGAAAATACGGCAACAGCTTCTGTTGATGTAAATCAGCATCGAGTCCGTTGCTGAAGAGCTCTAGCTTGTGAGTCTGGTTGATTTTATATCTGCTAGTCCTAAAGCTCGCAAACGTGCGGGGAGAGAGGATGTGGCGTTTTGCAGAGGTGACACGAAGGACACTTGATTCCGAAGCAAAGGATGTTGACTTCAAAAACGAAGTGAAACTGTTGGTAATGCAGTTTGCCTGAGGCAAATTAGTAGTTTGCTATAAGTAATATTAATTTAAGTGTATAATGCTTTAAATTATCTGGATAATTTCATCTGTGTGATTTTAAAGAAATAATTTATCAGCTCTGATCTTGAATAAAAATAAAATAAAACAAATGAAACAAACCCCTTCAATTAATATTAGCACTTTCCCTCTCTTACTCTGGAGAGTAACGTACAGCAGAGACTTTTATTTTTAGCTGTGAAGAATTTGCATGCGTGTTTCCAGCTGTATTCTTAGACTTTTTGCTGCTTAAAATTCAGCTACCACAGTACGCAGATCCGAATTTCCTGTTCTGTAACGTTTTGTCTCTGCCACTGTGGATATCTTCCCCCTCCCGCTTCTTTTTTCTCTTTTTTTCCCAGCAGAGGTGGTGGAGGGGGGTGTGATGATGAAGGCAGCCGGTAAGTCTCTTAGCTTCCTCTGAACTTTACTCCCTCATCGAGGAGTGACCTATTTAGATGAGGCCCTTTGATGCAGTTGGGGAGGTCAGGTGAGGTCAGAGCACTGGCCGTGCCAGAAATCCCACAGATGCAGGAAGCGAGGAACTTCTGGAGGATGCGGGTTGAACAGACAGTTATTTCAGTATGTTCTTTCTCTGTGTGTGCATTTGTTCTCTTACTAAATTCCTGAAACAGAGAGGGCCGGATCCTCCGCAGTGCAGAGAACAGCCGGAATGCCTCTGCGTTTCGCAGGCGGGTGAAGAGTCCCCGTGGGCAGCGGTCGGAGGACGGACAGGGCACGGGTGAGGACACCGCGGCAGACAGCAGCGCCGGAGCCGGATTCTCTCTGGCTCTGATACCCGTTTGGTGGATCACTCGGCGCTTACGCAGATGCGTACAAATTGCAGCCCTGCCTCCCCAGCTCCTCCTCCCCAGACCCATCGGGTCTGTCTCCTTCCTTACAGCTTGTTCTCTGAAGAAGGGGGCTGCGCAGATGTGTTAACTCCTCCAGCCTTTGTTGTTTCTCTAATTGCCATGTGGAAGAGAGGGAAGGAGGAAGAATGTTCCTCTCTGCTTGGATGTCCCAGAGTAAAATCCCAGCTGAGCAGCTTAAAATAGATGGTCAGCTGGTTGTGAGGGCTGGAACTAGCCCGGAGAGCATGGCATCTGTCTCCCAGGAATGCTGCCTGGTCATCAGGCCGGATAAATTAGGACTAGCACTGGCCTGTCTTTGAGCGAGAGACAGGCTGTCCTGAGGATGGGGAGCTGCCCTAGGTGTCAGTGAGGCTGCCTTGCTCCGGTGCTCTGACATCTGTCTGGGAATCGATAATTCGCTGATCACGGACATCGCGGGCCCGGAGCACTGATGTGCTAATGCCGTGGAGGTGCTGCTGCCTGCACCCCTGCCCTAACAGCACTTCCTCCTCTTTGGTCTGCCCGGGGAATCTGACTGTGAAGCTGCTTTTAATGGTACATCTAATAACTGATACAGCTTAAAAAGAAGGAAAGAAAGAGGAAAAAAAAAAGATGATGCCTATGATATCAGCACAATGACCAAGTCTGTATTTTGCCTTCTGTGCCTTTCCTCTGCACACTGCCGCCTCCCTCCCTCGGAGGCCGGGGGCTGGATCCAATGGCAGTGCTGCTTCTCCTCAGATGCAGCACAAAACAGATTTTTCTAGTGGCTGAATTTAATCACTTAGATGCAGAACACTGATAGACTGAATCAATTTAATTCCTATTGCTCATGACTGGGAGGGGAGAGAGGGGAGGAGGAAGGTCATAACAATTTAGCAAGCAACAACTTGGCTTAAAAATGTAACCAGTAGGTCAATCTTTGGGTGTTTTTTTTTTTTCTTTTAAACCTGCCCAGGCCAAGAAATAAGGCAGCCTTAGGAAGTGAGAAACATTGTGCTCCGCAAGGGGGGGAGAGGTCATTTATTGGCATGTGAGGTCTGAAACGCTGGGGCTGCTACAGAGCTGTAGGATCACCTCCCGTCAGGAAATGAAGCTGACGCTGCCCCTTCTTTTTTTGAGGGAGCTGCTGGCTTCTGATCGCTGGGCTGTAAATGTCTGAAATGGCGCGTGGTATCCGAGCGTCTTGGAGTCGCGTGTGTTTACCTCCAGGCATCTCTGCCGAGGCGGCGAGTGCTGAGCTGTGGGGTTCTTGGATGGTGCCAGATCTCTTTGGGAGACCTCAGTTACCCGCTGCCGCACAGTCTTGCTTGAAGAATAGACGGATTTAGTTGGAAATGGAGCACTCTGTGAGTCATCTTTCAAAATAAGGCCCAGCTTTTCCCAGTATCTGTCTGTTGCACTTGCAGTGTACCTGTTTCACATGAAGCCCAAACCTAAGGGTTTGCTGGCAGCGGTCTTGTAGTGCCTTTCCCAAGGGTGGTGGCTCTGTGGCGCACAGGCTGTGGGGGTGTCTGTCCAGCCCCCTGCCAAGGACACGGCCTTTTGTGTGCCTGGTGCTTTCAGACGCTATTGCAATTTCAGTGATCCTGGGAGGTGAAACTCCTGTGAAGAAGAGGTGCTCAGGATTCACCCCGGTAAGCTGTTGATGTTGGATTCATTTTTTTACAAGCTTCCAGTCCTTCCAAGAGAAACCTCGGGGGCATCAGCCTGGGTGCCGGCCCTGGGTGGCATTTCAGAAGGATCTTTAACACCCCTTCCCTGGGTCTGGTGAGTTGCTGGACCTCAGCAGTGATGCTGCACCATCCTTTGCAGGAAAACCGCCTCCCTCCCAGGGCCTCCCGAGGTGCCATCCAGCTGGACCGGGCGCAGCGGCACAGCCCTCTGTCCAAGCGCTGCCATCGCCCCGGGGCTGGCGTTAGAAGCAGCCCTTGTTCGGGAGCGAGGCACACACAGTAGTAGTGAAGTAATAAAAGCAAACTTGGCCAGCCTGACGCAAACTTGGTAGCCTGCCACAGCCATCAGCCCATATGCACAATGGTAAATAAAAGCTGTAGTTGAATTTCTTTCAAGTTTTATATAATATTCGTTACAATATGGAATGGAGGGGGGAGTCCGTCTGACGAGTAGTTCTGGAAAATAACCAGACCTCTCTTTTGTTAGGTAGTTGTGCAGCAGGGCAGGGGTGCTGGTACAGAGGAGCGAGCGCTCGTGTTCGCTGCAGCCTCTCTGCTGCTGGAGCCTGTGGTACCTCCAGAAACGGGCCTGGCGCTGCCCTGGGCCGCCGCTTTGGCAGGCTGGTGTTGGTGGAAAGCTGGTGGTGGAGGGGAGCTGCACGGGGACACAGCGTTAGTTACCAAAGGTGAAGCAAGCTCGATATCTGGACAGTCTGTGCAGAGGCGTTCGCCTGCCCAGCCGGTCTGCTCCGGGCACCCGGTACTGCGCCCACAGCTGAGCAAGGATGTAAACCGCAGCAGCGGCAGTGGGAGCAGAAGGGCAGGAAGCTTGACTGCGCTCAGTGATGGTCAACTTAAAAATAGACCCGTGTATTTATAGCATTGGCAGCACGCTGCTGCCCCCCCGGCGAGAGGTACAGCCTGTCTGCAGTTGCACCTTAGCTATATATATGCACACCCGTTTGTGGGCGAAGGCCTGGCAGGGAGGATGATGTGTGTGTGTTTTGCTGTGGGGAGGCAGCGCTCTCCGTGGGATGGTGGCACTGGAGCGGTGTGAGGCTGGTCCTCCATCTGGAGCACGAGCTGTCTGCGGTGTCCAGGCGCCCCACCAGCCCGTGCATCGTGCCTGCGGGTACCGGCATGACCCTCCCGCCTGCCCGGGGCCGGCGCAAGGCTGTGTGTGTGCGGGGCGTGCTGCAGAGCCTGGAACCGAGGACAGAGCGCTGCAGGTTTCGGCGTGGTGGTTAGCGGCACCACCAGCCTAGCGCGAGCGATCTGGGTGTCTTTTGCCTTTTTGCCTGTGATGTGGAATGTCCAGGTAACGAGCGGGTGGCCTTGTGCTCTGTTCCTGCCGGCTGGGAAGGAGGTGTCATGTAAACGCCCGTTTAATTGCCACATGCTGATCCAGCGAGTATTCCGGTTTGTAGATGGAGGCAACGCCAGGGACCGGTGTCGGTTCAGTCGCAGTTAACCAGCCGCGGAGAGGAAGGAGAGCAGGAACGGGATTAAGTGCTGCGCAGCGGCCGTGCAGGTTGCCAGACCCGCCCTGGCAGCTGCCTGCCTTTCAGTGGCGCAGAGCCGTGTCGCTCCCCGACCTCTGGTTGTGCCCTCGTGGCCGGGAGGCGCTTGGCCTAGCGGCAGGCCAGGGCAGGGAAACCCCAGCGCGATGGCTCGGGGTGCCGAGGCTGGGCGGGCTGCTCGGGCCCTGCTCCCCCGGCACTGTGAACCGGGGGTGTGTTTGTTCCTAATTCATCCCTCCTGTTGTTCCTGCATGCATGTTTTCGTTGTCATTGAGAGTTTCTAAGCTGACTTTGGGTTTTTTTGAATGTAAGTGGAAAATTGAGACTTTTTTTGAGTAAGCTGGGAAGAGTGAAGGTGGTGGCTGGGCAGAGAGAGGCCCTCAGGATGGCTCGTGCTGGCCGGTGAAGTGGGAAACCCCCAGCTCGGGATCGGAGGGACAGTTCGCTTTGGTGTTAGAGCACAGTGTTGACTCGAGTATTTTGCTGTCTGTTTTCCTCCCCTGCTGCCGCCCGTCCTGGTGGCGCGGGGACCCCTCGGTGCGAGGGCTGGCCGTGCCAGGGAGCTGTGCGGCGTCTCCAGCTGCTGCCGCTGCTTCGCTGCCAGGCTGAGACCACCCCGCGCCCTTCCCCTGGGCGCCGCGAGTCGCCGGACCTTGGGGAGCTGCTCGTTTGCTGCACGCTGGGCCCATTGCCCACACAAGCGCAATGTAGAGAGAAGAGCCCCTGGGAGAAGGTTGGTGCCCTGGTGAGCCTCCCTGCTTCGGAGAGCAAATAAAAGCTGTCTGCAGTGGGTGACGTGGGCGTCAGCGCGAGCGCCCGTGTTCACGTGCCAGGGATTGCCGACGGCGCCCCTTTGCTGTGACAGACCTGTGGTTCTGTCCTCTCTTTGGCAGGGAAGCCAGACTGCCTCTCTGCTAGCACGGGTACCGGCCGGCCCAGACAGGTCCATTCATTTCACGTACAGTCTATTCTGAATTGTGAGGGGTTTCTCCCCCAATTTATTTTCAGCTTCACACTCCAAATTAGAGGGTATTTGGGAGAGTTTGTTCTCGTGAGACTTTGCATTCCTGAAAGAAAACCTGTGCCACTGCTTCCATTATGAACCCCTGCTTATAAAAATACCTGCTCCTAGTTGAAACTTAATCTAATTAAATCTTAATTATGTGGGCCTGAGGACAAGGTTGTGATTTTTTTTTTACATATACATTTTAAACCGAAAAAGAAAAAAGGAAAAAAGTGTGTCGAGGGACTGTTTCCTTTGAGATTGTCTGTTCAGCGCTGAGGAATATTCTGTTTGTTATCTGGATGTCTATAATCAGTTTAATTGTAGGACCTATCAGACAGGGATGATGTTTTGGGGTTTTATTTGTACAGTCTCTTGCATATTCAGTTCTGACCCGTAGCTGGTACTTCTGCAATGCGAATAATCAGCAGAATAGTGTAAACGTTTGCTGGATGGCACGTTTTGTCATAAAAAAGTGACCCATGAGAATAAAAGTGGGTTTTTAGGAGGGGTTTGAAGAAGAGGATGATCCAGTGCCTGGGCTGAACTCGAGTTTCCCGTTGCAGAGGGGGTGTTTGGGGAGGGCCGGGGCAGCCGGGTCCCGCTCCGTCAGGGGCTGAGCTCCTGGCGCTTCTGCGGGACGAGCGTGTTTGGAGGGTGCGGCCGCGGGGGCCCGGTTGCCTACCGGGCCATAGCGCTCTGCCCTGCCCAGCAAAGGCCGACTCTGCCTCGGTGTGTTTTTACCTAGAGGACCCTTTGCCTAAATGAGACGTGAGGTTTCAGTGATGTTTTGTGAGGGAGCTCTTTGCACTTGAAATGAAACCAACTGGTGTTATTCCAAAGAGCAAGTTGAGGAGAGATTAATGCCTTTCCATGCACAATTCGTAAAAGGGCAGTTGTGGTTGGTTTTGTTGGGTTTTTCTTATTCGTTTGGGTTTTTTTTTAACGGAAGGGTGATTTTATATTAATGTTTCGACTTCGGACTGCCAGTTCAGGTTGGAAAGTTGGGGCTGCTGTTTCACTCACTACTGTACACTTAAGGGTAGGATTTCGGCTTTAGTTTTCAATCTTTTGAGCTTTTGTCGTTTTTTTTTATCACAACCTTCTGTGTTTTTAAACACTTTTTTATTTAATCGGTTATTCTTTTAAGTGGGTTTAATTGTATGAAGATTATCATGCATAAGAGACGTCTATAATTAGAAGGGGGGATTGGTGCTATTAAACAGTGTTTTAGTGAAGAAAATTATAGTGTTCATAAACTGTTTGGAGAGTGGAGGCAGCATGTATTAACATTCGGCAAGTTTTATGTAGTCCTAACAGAGGATTGACTCTTGCTCACTTGGATGAGTTTGAGGCTGCTCCAGTATTTCCTCTCCACGCTTAGTCCTCTGCTCTCTTCCTTCTCTTCCTCTGCCCTTCCTCCTGGCACAGAAGTGGAAACAGTCCTGTCTCTGCTTTGTTGCAATGCCGTGGGACTGACTTGGAGACCTCAGTGTAGCACCAGGATTAGTCCATTAGATTTAAGTTGTAGATGTGCTGCAACACTGACTGCTTCGGTGCTCCGCTCCTCGTGGGCGAAAACCTTCCGAAGCTCCCGCTCCTCCTGTGTTTTTGAAGTTGACTAAAAGATGCGAGCTCTGGTTCGGAGTTCTCTTGTGGGAATAGTAAACAGAGTCAAAATTGCTTTTCACTTTTCCTTGAAAGCAGGAGTTACTTGTACGGCAAACATTAATTGGTGATTTTGTATTGTTTGGGCTTTAAAAGCCTGTGGAGATCTGACTGCAGCTGCTCCGCTGCCTTGCGCTCTCCTGCTCCTCTCACTAGTGCCCAGTGGCTAGGAGGACCTGCCGTCGTTCAAGCAGACGTGCCCTGGGACAGGCCAGGTCCCTTCCAGCTCGAGGGATTTGTCTGTGGGATGAACACAAGGTGGTTTAAAGCCTCCTGGGCTCTTTCCAGAGGGAGTTTTGAGCCAGCTCTCTTGGAAAGAAAATGTCACCGCTGGTCTCTTTTTCACTAGTGTCCTCCTGTTGACTGTGCCTGTGGGCAAGTACAAGCTCGCAAAGCTATTGCGGTGTTCCGTGTGTGGGTGCGTAACTGGTGTGGTTTAACTGGCTGGCAGCTAAAACAACCACCCAGCTTCTTGCTCACTGCCCCTCCGCAGTGGGATGAGGGAGAGAATTGGGGGGGGTGGGGGGAGGTCAAAGTTGTGGGTTGAGATGATGATGGTTCAGTATGACAGAAACGAAAGAGACTAATAACAATAATAGCAATATTAATTATATACAAAACAGGTGATGCCCAGCTGATTCCTGAGCCGCAGTCCCAGCACCCCAGCACCCGGCCAGTTCCCCCAGTTCTATACGGAGCATGACGCCCCATGGTATGGAATATCCCTGTGGGTGGCCAGGTCAGCTGTCCTGGCCATGCACCCCCAGCCCCCCGCTGTGGGGCAGGGGGAGACGCTGGAAAGCCCTTGACTTGGGGTAAACGTTGCCCGGCACCAACCAAACTACCAGTGTGTTATCAACAGTATTTCATCCTGAACCCCCACCGCAGCGCGGCACCCACTGCCAGGAGGAAAACTAGCTCTGTCCCAGCCAAAACCAGGACAGTAATTTATCGGGCCCTTTGTGAGCTGAAAGGAGCAGAAGATGGTGTGTGCCGCGGCTTGGCAGCCTGCCGGCAGTACCTGTACTGTTAGAATTTCTTCTCCCTCCACCTCCTCCCCTTGCCCATTGAAATGACATGACAGCAGGGGACCATTGATTTCTGCTCTCCACGTTGTTAATGAAAAATTCCTTGTTGGCTCCTCATTCTCTAAATCCTTTGAGACAGCTGCAAGAGTTTAGATACTTCAGGAGCAAACATGCCAGGCCGGGTGATGAACGACTTTGTGAACTTTCAGGGGACAAAAGGGGAGGCTTTTGTTGGCCATAAACCCAGATAGGCTCTTACCCTGTAATTATTACATTTTCTGTAGCCAGTTCGCTGAACATATTTTCGTAACTCAGTACACAGTTTCCATCTCAGATGGCAGATGAGATTTATCATGTTTCTTAATGCTTAATAATTTTATTTTGAAGTTCAGATCCAGCCAAGTAAGAGCCATGAGTCTTGATGATGCTAAATAAAGCCTTCTCATACGTTTCCTAGGACTCCAAATGCAGTCCTCATTTTCTTCTCTGCTTGCCAAGTTAAAGCCATTAATTTTGAGAGAAGGGAAGTATTATTTTAGATCACCTTGTAATGCTTTGTTGCCACATTTTATGTTCCTGGACAGCATGGTAGTGGAACGCTCTCCATTTATGAAGTGCAGGGTACAGATGGCAACTCATTAAAACTTTAGTGATAATCACCCTTCCTATGGAATTACCACTTAAATCTGGTTAGTGGAAGAGGAGGAGGAGTGTCACAGAAACATGCTGCTTCTGGGTGATTTAAAAGCATATGGGATTGAGTGTTTTATATGTGCCCCCTTGTCAGGAGTCCTCAGAGCAGATTGCCAGAATTGTTGAGCAGTTAGAGTTTAATGGAGGTACAGGAGCTTTTGCTCTTGATCCCTTTGACAGTTAAGCTGTCGTCTTCAAGTGCATTTAAGAAAAAAAAGTCTTTTAAATACAGCT
The DNA here is from genome assembly GCA_013399095.1 of Psophia crepitans. NCBI lineage: Eukaryota > Metazoa > Chordata > Aves > Gruiformes > Psophiidae > Psophia > Psophia crepitans. Next base: position 123,396 of record VWZZ01003870.1, on the reverse strand, counting down.
TTTTTTTTTTCAGAATAAATGGAGGCAAGAACAAGTATGTGAGGCAGCTGGTAAGGAGCTTTTTGGTCATTTCAAGGTTGGGAAGCGTTCTTTGGGGAGTAATGCATCATTGTTAGATGGCCTCAAAGAAAAAAAGGTGGTTGCTTGTTTGTCCTCACTTGCGCAGATGGTAAGAGGAATGATCCCAAGGGCTCGCTGAGAGCTTGGAAGTGCCCGGGAGTTAGAAAAAATATTTGGATTCAAGTCTCAGCACTGTTACAGATTTTCTTTGGGACTTTGAGGAAGTCACTTCTTCTCTGCCTCGGTTTCCAATCTGTAAAATGTGGTTGAAGTGCCGCGGCCTTTATCGTAGCAGTGTGTTGGAGGTACGCGTGTTACAGGTTGTGAAGTATTTAGGAGTGAGCGGGACTGAATATTAACTATGGGTAGATAGAGGCTTGCAATGTATTTTGGGACTTAGAGGCAATGAGTGTAACTGGTGAAGCCCCAACTCCCGGAGGCGGGTAGTGGCGTCTCCTCTTCCAGAGAGCGGGGTTCAGGCCCCCATGGCAGCGGGTGCCGAGCAGCGTCTTGTACATACCAACAAACCTCAGCATCGAGGTGTCTGAAAAGCTCCCCAAATAAATGGCATTTCTTAAAAATGTTACTCTTTTCTTGTAAAATACTGTTTTAAAATAGATCACGAAGGTTTGGGATTTACAGGCCTGGAGCAGGCATTCAGGATTCCTAATCCTTTTTCTGGATAGTGTTTTTCTTTCTGTCATCACCTGAGCATCCTTCGCTATTTGTGTATTTGCTGAGAAGAGAGCTTTTCACCTCGTGCTAAACTGCTTTGAGTCAGCAGAGGGGATGAGCGATGGTTTCTGACTTTCTCTGTCCTTTCCTGTCCTCGTTTTTGACAAGTGCAGTATCTTCAAAGGTGACTCGTGCCCAGAAGAGCAGAGGTGAGAAGGCTGGGGGAGGTCAGCACACCTTCGCACAGCGCTATCCCATTACAGCACGGTTAGCAATTTGGCCCAGTTTGAGGCACACCAGCAAATTATCCCTTCTAATGAGCTAAATGATCTATCTGCCTTGCCAGGGTTGTGCAGGTATGTGCAGGGCGTGGACCTTTCTTTCCTCTTCCAAGGACTCGTGCTGAGATGTCCCCGTGTCCCCTGCCTGCGCAGCTCTGCAGAGCTGTCTTTTCATGGCTTTCACTGGAGGGCAGCCAGCGGCTGGGCGGCCGCGCTCGCTGCTTGCTGCTCCCGCTGTTGGCTGCAGGTTTGCTGGCGTGTGTGGGGTGAGCCACCAGCCAAAATTTGGCTACTGTTTCCTCTGAGTCACATCTGTCTAGTCTTCCTAAAGCAAACAGAAAAGCTTTCCTGCTTTTGGTGCTGCGGAGCCAAGAGCTGTGCCCAGGTCTGCTCCCTGCTTCGCTCTAGGTGCGGCAGTCAGACCTGCGCCTGGTGGCAGCGCTTGCCAAGAGCTTAAATTTTATGTGCCAGTGGTGGATGCTTGGGAGGAAAAAATGAAATGTTTCAAATAGTATCCTGCCCTCAATCAATTTTTATGTGAGAAAACCATGGTGCAGGGTGGGACACAGCGAGAGCTCTTAAACGCGGACCTTCCTCCTCGTTATCGCTTTATTTGAAATGATCGTTGTCTATTTAGTGTACTTAAATGAATTCCTGGTTCTGTCCTTGCATCTAGCAGTCTGGCTGTGGTTCAGTCTCCGCCCTGTCCTTCACTGTCACTCAGCCAGTTGTTGGAGACTGGATTTAAGTGCCTTTAGGTGCTTTTTGCTTATCTTGTAGCTTGCATTTTGCCTCATTCGCCAGCAGTCAGAGCTCCACCGCAGCCTGAGCCCTTTCTCCGGCAGCTCCGAAGTGACTGAGAGACAGCAGAGGTGACCAGGGCCGTGCCCACTGCTGCTGGCATCGCTGCTGTAACGTTCCCGGGTTTTGGCGAGGAGCCTTGGCCCTGTCCAGACCTCTCCTCTGGCCAGAGCAGGACACGGAGCTCGTGGGTCCGTGCTGCCCGCCGTGTGCGATGGAGGTGCTCCCCGTGCTGCTCTGGGATCAGCCTGATTTGCTTTGAGTTTAAACTTCAGCCTGTCTGCTTTGGATTCTCCTCTCTCATCTGCTCTTTAACAGCCGCTCGAGCTGTGGGTGACACTCGGTACGTGTGGGGTCTGCAGCCATTGCTGGCCTCGTGGGCAGCACCACGGAACCTGTGTCCCTCTGCAAACTGCAGGAGAGGTACGGTCCCGGGGGTGGTGCCCCCGTGCGGGATGTGCAGTTGCACACAGGTACTCCGAGCTTTATCCCAGGCTTTTTTCCAGCACGTGCTGTCACTGGGGCTGCACCTGATGGTCTCAAAGGTTTGAGTTCACGGTTCGGCTGGCAGCAGGCGCGTGGGTTAGGTTTGCTGGGCTGGGTGGCCTTGTGCCTCAGGGCTGTACGTGTGCTGCTGTCTGCTCTCCTTGCCTGGGGTGTTGGCCGTGTGTGGTCCCAGTGTCTCCGAGAAGTCCCTCTCTCCTGCAACTGCAATCCGTCAGCTCAGCCTGTGCAGAAGAAGCAACATTGCTCCACTTGGTTGGTTCTGGGAAAACAAGTAACGTTTCCAGACCAGTGACCATCCTGTGATGAAGAAGACTGCAAAAAGGGAAGAATATTCCCAGCAGCTGCCCTGTGGCCGGTGTTTTCCATGCCAGGGAAGGAGAGGAATCTCCGTAAGAAGTCAGCGAACGGGTCAGTGATCCAGGTGATGGCTTGTGTTTTGTTTTAGGGGGATGGCAAAGGCTGGAGATTTCCGTCATCAGAGACTTGCGCCCAAAGGAGTCATAGGCTGAGCAGAGGGAACAGCTGAGGCCCCTTTGCCACACCTGGGTAGAAAATAGGGACTATAGTGGAGGAGAAAGTGGCCAGGAGTGAGAGAAGGGCTTCTGCAGGATACCTGCGATTTCTCCTGACTACGAGAGGCAGAGAAAAGTAGCCAGTGTTTTTTCAGAAGTCTGTGAAAATAACTGACCGGTCCTGTTTCAGCAAAATACTTTTTTCTGACTGTAGCTTCCCCTCAGCTCCCCTCTGCGCACCCATATCTCACACATCCTCGCTCTTATGGTCAGCACCCTAAAATGTAAATGCACGTCATATCTCTGTAAGTTCTTGAGGGACCTGGGGCCATGGGCAGGCGCTCAGCATCGTATGAAGTGTGGTTCAAACCTAACTGGGCGAGGGCACACGGTGGGGACCGGAGGGGCGGGTCATCCCTTGGCGGAGAGTATGAGGCAGGGAGGAGGCCCATACACCAACCCCCCTGCCAACCACCGCCAGCTCTCGGCATGTGGGAGGATCTGGAACCGCAGCCCGGGAGCTGTGGGGCGCTTTGAAGACACGTGCGCGCTCCCCTCTTCCTGCGGTCCTTGGGAGAAACCCAGGCAAAGCAGATGAACGTGGCGGTTTTCTGCATCGTGTTTTTGTATGCAGGACAGTGAAGTATAGAGGAATCCACCCTCCTGGAAGGATATAATCTTTTAAACAAGGCACATTTGAAAAAAACACAATAAAATTTGCGTGTATTTGTTCCAGTGTAAACACACGTGCTCCTCAGTGGCAGATGTGGAGGCTGTGGGTCTGCAGCAACACGCACGTGTGCACTAGGGCGGTGCGACGAGCTGAGCAGAGCTGCTGTTGTGTGTGTGCACGTTGGAAGCACTTAGTTCTGCTTTATTACCACCCCTACTCCTCCCCTGAAAAAAAAAAAGGAAAAAAGAGAAAAGAACATCTGCTAATGCATAGCTGAAAAAAAGCAGAAAGGCTGTGAAGGGAAGCCCGCTCGCTTCACTGCGGCTGAACTCAGGGAAAAGTTCACAGAAGGGCACCGAGCTACTCTGCGGTCGGGGTTGTGAGAGCGCTCTTGGTCACACCCTGATGTGTGTTTGGGGCGCTGCCTGTCTGGGTTCATGTGCAGTTATAAATTGTACGTAATAATAGCAAACGCGTATTAATTTTTAATAGAAATCTGTAACAGCTCGTGATGCTGAAATATGGCGCCGCTGTTGACAATTGCTATTTTTGGTGGAAACAAACCCTAGGGCCTCTGCAGCGCTTCTGTGTTTATAAACACTGCTGCCTGCAAAAGAGGAAATGTGGGTTTCAGCATCTCAATGCAATAAGTCATTTTTCTCTCTGACTTAATGGAAAACTTCAAAGCCAATTGTTTGGACTACTGATTACAGCAGTTGTCTATTAAGTTCCCTTTTTTTCTTCTCATCTTTTAAATGCACTTAGCTACTAAGGGCACAGATACCGGGGAGCGGGAGTGATTTAAACAGAGAACCCCCTGCTTTTTGTGTGCTTGCTCCAGCAAAAGTTTTGCTGTGAAATAATGGTCTCAGAATGCAGCCGGGAGCGTGCTGGGCATTGTAAGTACAGCGTTTGGGAGGGAGGTCCCGTTTGCCTCTGGTTGGTGCCTATTTCCAACAGATGCAGTTGGTTTTCTTGGTTGCTGCCCTGGCTGGGGAGCCGGGCCGGCAGCGAGCGCTGGTGAGGAGTGCGGCAGGCTGTTCGCTTACGTGTCCCGAGTCGGAGCAAGAGCCGTCCGCCTTCTCCTGGCGCCTTCCCACGTGGTTGGTCGCCAGCGCTAGCTTGCTTAATGCTTGGCTGTTAATTGCTTCAGAAATCATCACTCTCAAGCTCTTGGTGGGGGATTCTTGGTTTTTATGTGGCGAGTTTGTGGCTAGCAGGAGTGGCTAGCTTTGTCAGGCTCAGCACCAAGGTGAAGTGAGCGGTTTAAGGTGGCATCTCAAACCCTGTGGCTCCTCCGTCAGTTGTCTGAGCCTGGCGTGGGGCTGGCAGGCAGAGCGCGGGCTCCAGACCCAGAGCAGCCTCCATCAGGGCTTCTTGCCTCGGTCTTCATTTATCCCCAGGCAACCACGGTAGATTTGTGCATTGGATAATTACCTGTTCTTTTGCCTCTCTGTCTTCTAGCTTTTACTTCTAGTGATGCGTTCCCTCTGCCTGGAGATGAGAATCCCTCTTAGTTGTTTTTCTAGGAATTGTTCTCTCCCTCTGCTGGAGACCGATGCCTCTAGAGGACTTGTGACTGTTTACCAGACACTTCAATCAGGGCAGCAGTTGTTGCAGGGAGTTCTTCAGTTTCTGCTGGGTCATCCGCACAGGCCTGGCTTTTATTTTTACCCTGACAAAATTCAGCGAGACTCTGCGCCAGCGCTGGGAGCCGACACAGATAGCCGCGATGCGGCTGCATTGCCTTGAGGAAGGGTTTGGATCTGGGTACCACGGACTCCTCGCTTCTGCTCCAGCTGGATTGGAGAGGAGGGCTGGCACACGAATACTGAATTTCTCATGGTGTCGGAGAAGGTGAAGTTTGCCAGTACCCTGTATGCATGTAGCTGTGCTGTCATTTATTAGACTATCAAGAGGGTTTGTTTTCCCAAATAACCCTCTGAATTATTCTGTGTAATTAACTCGTGAACTTATTTAAAATGATAACGGGGTAGGGAGGAGGAGAGGAACCGTGGTGGAGCTTAGTAAGCCGATAGTATTGCATCACTTTTCCCCACTGATCGCAAGGTCGTCTCCAACAGCTGTTCAGGCGTAATTAGCCAACCCAGACTTCATGGTTTGAACAATTGAAAAATTACAGGGGTCAATGACTCGGTGTCTTAAATTTTAATAAGTACATAAAAACAAAGTGCTGAGTTATTAAAAATTAATCCTGCTAAGTGGTTGTTTAGGCTTTTTGGAGATGGAAAGCCTGAGCGTGTCCATTTGTCCATTGGGGCTGGAGAAGTGCGGGTGGTTATCTCCCTGGCCTGTGCTGCTCTCCGGCAGCAGTTTTATGGGAATGTTAAGTTTGATTATTAATTTAATCAAGGTCATACTTTGTTTATGCAGAAGTAGAGTGAACTGTGGCCCTCAGTAATCCTTTCTCTCCTCGCTAGCTCAGCCTTTGTAATTCCTATAAGCTGCTCATACGAGCAGAGTTGGGATATTCACACACTCAAGTGGATATTGTGCAAGTGTTGATTATAGTGTGCGGCTCTGTCTCTTCCTAAGTACAGAGATGTTCTATTAACACGGAAGGTAAATCTGTCAGCATTAACATTATAAGCCTAATTTATTTTTTTTTCCCTCTTTGAGGCTTTAGATCCTGGTTACAAAACTTGGTTCGGAGCTTAAAGCAGGGCGAGCGGGCTTTCGTCTGCGTGCATTCTTCAGAAAGCGTTCAGCCGTGGCGTTCACACAAGAACAAATTTGGGAACTTCTGGCTGCTCTGATTTTACAGCTTTGTGCGTGTGTGCTGTTCTGTGAAGCCCTGAGAACTTGCTACAAAAGAAGGTGAACCCCTTCTCTGACCGACCTGGCATTGTTTCCAGAGGCAATTAAATATAAACGGCATGCAAAGCAGGGAGGATAGGTTGAGCCTGGGGGTGGGCTTTGGAATGAGACGTTTATTTCCTTAAGTTGTGTGCAGGAATTCATACAGGAATCCAGTCAGAATATTTGCTTTTATTTAAACCTGAAAGCATTGTGAAGATGCATGCTATCAGATTGCCTCAGGGACAGCTGGAAAAATCATGAGGTGCATTAGACATATAATCTGAATTTTCAGATAGCTGGAGATAGGATATTAGATCTTTTCCCTCCATCCAGAGCTCAGGCCTTTGAGTTAGCCAAGGTCACTGCTGACCAGCTTTCCAGCATGCATAATGTGACTTTTTTCTATAGCAGTTCTTAACCTTTCCTAAACAACAGCTCCAGTGAAAGCTTTGGGGACCTCTTGGCCAAGCTCCCCCTCGGAGGAGGAGAGGGCTAGGGAGAGGGGTGTCCCGTGGCTGGGAGCGCGAGGTTCACAGTCCTGGTCTGCTCCCTCCCAGCGTGACCTTGAGCCGCCGAACTGCTGAAATCCGCAGCCAGGAATATTAAGATTAAACTGATGCTGATTTTCGATTTCTGTAATTCACTGGGCCATAATTTATGGCTGTAACTTGCGGCTGAGCGGCGACTGCATGAACGGGCAGCCAAACGTGGGGGACGGCAGGGGTGAGGAGGGTGCTGGCAGCCAGCCTCGAGGAGCTGCCCTGCTCCCTGGGGCCAGAGCCCGCAGCCGCCCCGTGTGACCCACCCTCCTCTGCAGAATGTGTCCCCCCGCACAGCAGGGTCGCAGGCACCCATGCCGTGGAGGGTGCGGGGTCCGCACGTCCTCTGGCTTCTGGCTGGCTGATGCATAAGGTATGTAGCCCACCAGCATCGTGATGCTGCCTCCCAGCGCAAGGAACCTGCAGAGAAAAACGTTCCTGCGTTTGGGCGATACAGGGTGACAGAGGGGATGAGAGGTGGGTGCCTCCCCAGACCCCTTTCTCCACACCACAAAGAACATGTGCATTGCTGGTTTTTTCCCCCTCAACCTTTTAGTAGGGACTAGAGAGCAGCAGCCTGCGGGAGGCAGGGCTGCGTGGGGAGGCCTGGGGACCTTCCCATCCTCTGGCTGTCATTAGCCTCTGGTCGTACGGGGAGATGCTGAGGGGTGATCGCGTGGCTGACAGGGACCATCACCTGCTCCCCAGCAGTTCTGCTCCCCTCGGCCACCTGCGCGGAGCTGCCTTGAACTGTCTCCCCTTCTGTAAGGAGCGAGGTGAGAGAATAGCAAGAGCCTTATTAAGATGTTGTTAGATAACGTTTGCTCAGCTGCGAGCCGGCAAAAGATTTTTCAGAGTCTATTAGGCAGCCAGTGCTATTGAATCGTAAGGTTGATTTGAAAAATTGGCACCTAATGGTTTACAACTGGAATAAATTTCCGGAAATTGGACCGCGGAGAGAAAGTTCTTTCTGTGTGTGTGTGTGTGCAGCATGCCGGTGAGCCCGCGCCCCTGCGAGGGGCCGCGTCTCGCTTCAATCACCGCCCGGGATTTTTCCCTTCTAATTAGGGAACGCGAGGAGTTCAGATCAGCTTCTATTCATTTCTCTGTTTTGACAAAGCTGTTTGATGGGGAGAGGATTGCTGGGGGGAGACTCTCCTCCTGGCTGGAGTCTCTTTCTCCCCTTCCCTCCTCCTGCCGCGTTTTGTAAAGACCAAAGTCTGAGAATTCCTGAAAAATTAATGGGGCCTCAATAGGTGCTTTGCATCCGCTGCTCCCCCCTCTCCCGCACCGACCACGGGTCACCACTGAAAAGTTTGCAGCATAATAGCTGCACAGCAGCTGCTCTTTTGTATGTAAATATGACCTAAAGCGGTGTGGGGAGCCCCTTGGCCGCTGTCACCCCGACGGCGTGGCTTCAGACCCGTGTGCTTCGCGTCTCTGAGACGCTCCACCGAGATGCTGCAAATGTCACCGGCAGCTGCGTCCCCATCGCGCTCCGTGGGTGCGACCGTCTCCTCCAGCACCAAACCCCATCACCGTGCTGCTAAATAATTTACAGAGCTGCCTCAGAGGGGTTGGGGAGAGGGGAGAGGTCTCTGCCTTAAGAAACACAAAGACTCTCTGTTTAGCATTTGAAATATTCAGAAGCATCCTAGAGGGCTCTGAACTCATAAGCGCCTGTCTTTTTTCCATTATAGAGAAGTCCTGCGTGGTTTTCATTACTGTTATTACCCTGCTATTTCCAGTTAACCGGTGCTTGTTTTCCAGCCTGGCTTCCAAATGAAAGGTGCTGGGCAGGCTTTGTTCTGAAGGGGGACCTGACCGCGTCAGCCGTCCTGGTCTGTGTCCGAAGGCTCCTGACTTTACCTCTTCCACCAGGGCAGACACTGGCTTCCCTGGCCAGGTTTGGAGCTTGGTTGAGAGTGCTTAAGTTAAATCTCTCTCTTTTTTCCTTGAAAACTTAAAAAGCTTCCAGTTTGCTGTAATAATTACTTGCTTCATCTAAAAAAACCCCAAAGCAAAAGCCCAAGCCTGAGTGGTAAAGCCATGTTTATCGCCTTGTGCCTCGCACGTCTGGGGTGGGACCACACGGTCCTGCATCTCCTGGGCTTCCCAGCCCTTGACCTTCTGGCTTTGCAGTGAAGGTCAAAGGCCTTCCTCTTTCCCTAAGTAGGTCAGGCTTGGTTTTATTCCCTTTCTTAATATAACACCCCCCCAAAGGAAGAAACCAAAATAAAGTGAGAAGTCCTCTCAATTTGGCAGTGTGTAAAGGCTTTTTAAAGCTAAACAAGAAAACCAATTATTTTTCTAACTGCTTTACTCCTTCAAATCTTTCACTGTAATGGAGATTTAGAATCCATCACTGTTTAGCTATTATTTCTGTGTAAACAGAGTCATGCCCTATTGCACCAAGCAAACAGTCAATTTTTTCCATTATACTTAGCTGCGAATAACAAGGGTACAGAATAGATGACCCGTTTTGGAGCATATTTTCCTCCATGCGGTGCTCTGCCTGCCTGTGTCCCCAGGGCAGGGGAGGGTTAAGGCTTTGCCTGGACTTTGCGCGCCGTGCTTGTGCCCAGTGGAAGGGGCTGCAGGGAGGCCGAGGGTGGTCCCCCGGCATGGTGGCAGATCCTCCACGCAGAGCTGTTCCTCTTGCCGCTGGTCAGGCAGGAGCAGCTGCCCGCAGCCGGTGCGTCCAGGTCCTTCTGAGCTGGGGAAGTTAGCTCGGGGAGTTAGCAGCAGCACAGTAATTGCACCCACGCCCCCTGAGCCCAAAGACCGCTGGACATCCGTGGGGAGCCATCACCACGGCCAGTTGTCTCCATCGGGTGGGAGCTGCCGCGGGCAGGGCTGCTGCCTGCTCTCTCTTCCCTGGTCCGGAGTCAAACCCCTCCCTCTGGCGCTGCAGGCAGGGCTGGGCAGGGTGTGCGAGGTGCAGGCAGCCCTTGGGAGGCTTTCCCCGGCCGGCTGGGAGCAGCGAGGGCTCCGGAAGGTTATTTTTCATTCTCGTGATAGTTGGCCATGTCTGATTTTTATTTAAATGCAGGAGACTCTTGCAGGCGATGGATGTGTGTGTTGTGTGAAAGTGTAGCACGCAAATATGTAGCCAGCAGCTGTTTTTAAAATTAAACAGACACTTGAGGTTAAAAATCCACAAGTTCAACTTTCACTTCCTTCTGTGCTATTAAGTTTGGATTACGTCCAAAAAGTTGATAATTTTATTTTATGTCACGGAGTCTGTTTGTTTACGTGTTGCATTTCATTCACATTTCACTGTCAGATTTTGCTTCCCAGTGGGGGCGGCCCTGCTGGGCAGCAGGGTTCCAGTTCAGGCTTGCTAAGGGGGTTGGGTGGTCCAAATCCAAAACCTTATTTTATGAATATTTTTTTTAAAAGCGTTTTAATGAAAGCAGTGGTTTGGCAGCTCTGCGGGGCCGGGCAGTAACCACCGGTGTCCGTGGCACTCGGGGTGCCAGCAGGGTACTGGGGCAGGTGGCTCTGGGGATGGGAAGCTGCAGAGCATCCTTGTTGCAGCGGAGGATCCAGCTCTCGCACAGGACCAGCTGGAAATGGCAGTGAAGACTGAAATAGTAAAGTGTGATAAATTAATGGAATAAACCACTGTAAGGGACTCGTTAAAAAAAAATGACTCTAGGAGAAGCATGTGAGGAGGATTTGAGCATGAAGGAGAATGGGCTCTGCCAAATGCCTGGGTATTTCTGGTAAAGGGAGGTGCTGGTGCCTTTGCACAGGACCTCAGCTTGATCACCCGTCATCAAGGCAAACGAATCCTAATAGGGAAGTTACAGCAACGGGCTGTTAAGATGGTTGAGGAGAAGGGAGGAAGCTAGAGGGGTTTGCCCTCGCACACAGTGGGGTGGTGCCTCTCCCTAGGGGTACGGGGTTGAGCACCCTGCAGAGGATTGTTTGACCAAGGAGCAGAGCCAGCAAGAGAACCAAGTCAGATTAATAGATTTAGCCTGGAGGCTGAAATTAAGTTCCAAGCTATCAGTAAGTGAAGGGAATAACATGTGCTGTTGCTTAAGACAGCGGAGGGCTGTAAGACACAGGATGCCCTTTCCAGGGCCGAGTTCCTATGACTTCTGCACTTGGATTTCATTCCTCTCTTACAGCGTTTGGCTTGCATGACTGAGGAAGAACTCCTTTCTTTTTTTTACCTCATCTCTTTTTTTTTTCTTTCTTTTAAAGATATTTTGTATATAGCCTGTTCCCAATTGAGGCTTTTATTTGAGAAACAAATGCTTCTGGTTAGCTTCTGTATGGAATACGTCCAGCTTTAAACCATTGCCATGAGCAAAATCCACGGACAGCAAGAAAAGATAGAACCAAACGTTCCCTGAGAACGTGCCCGGGGCACACGCGGGGCCGTGGGGCTGCGGGACCGTGTGTGCAGGGCACTGGCCTGGGGAGGCTGTGTAAATCCCGGCTGGCTACAGGGAACTGGGGAAGTACCTTTGGAAATGGGCAATATGTTTTTGGTAGCCGTGGCTGGCAGCCACGGGAGGGGAGGGGAGGGATGCCTCTCCCCTTGTCCGCCGGCTGTGACTGCAGCGAGGGCCCCGCCGGGCCGGTCCTGCGGGTGCTGGAATGGTCTGCCCAGGGAAGCGGCAGGGCCGGCCGAGATCCGAGGGACTGAGCGGTTCGGGGAAGCGGTTTCTGTTAGTTTTTTGGTGGTGTGGGCTGACGGGTTTTTTGTTTGTCTCTTCAGCTGTCTTAGCTCTAGGGAACACAGATCAAAGTGGAGTCTCATGGGTGGTTGTGTCCTTCTCACGCAAACCTGTGTGCCTCTGTTTTTTCCTCCCTTCGGGCACGGGAAGAGCTCGCTCCGCTTTCCGTTCACGCTCCTCCCTCAGCATAACCAGGCTGCGCCTGCGACCCCTGCTTTTGCTGAACAGCAGCTTGCTCCAGAGAAGGGGGAAGAACTGAAGAAGTCCTTATTTAATCTGCCAGATGTTGTTCTCTGCTCTCCCTGCTCTTGAGCAAAGCCAGGCGCTCCAGGGGCAGAGACCAGCTCTGATCTGTCCCCTCGCAGCGGCACCCTGGGCTCTGCTGCGTGGCAGCCCCGGGGCTGGGGCGGAGCGGTGGCCCCCGGAGAGGGGAGGTGATCCCGCGGGCAGGACCGGGCTGTCCCAGAGTAAGGCAAGAAGGGAAGGCCGAGGAGCGTCTCCTCTGGGTTGTGAACGACTGAAAGCTCAGCGCTGGGCAGCTTGTCTCCTGCTTCTCCCCTCCCGCCGCCCCCCCTTTATTTTAATTCCGGAACAACATATTGAGGGGTTTGATTTGTTTTTGTTCTTCCTTTTGTTTTTCCAAAGCCGTGAACATGTTTTAGACAAACATAATGAAACAATTTAAAAAAAATAAAAGGAATGGAAATAACTTCATATTAAAGTGGCAGAAAAAAGCCGCTGTCGGCATCGTCAGCTGCGCTCCTGACAAGGCACACGCTATTTCAGTGTGTCAGAGCCACTTAACGTTTGCTTCCTCTGAGAAGCCCTGCGTGGAGGCAGCGCTGCAGTGCCTCCGCTTCTGTGTGCTGCGGAGAGGCTGTGCTGGTGGCTCTTGGGCTGTGGGTTTGTTTCTGTTCTTCCAGGGTTCTGGTCATGGTTTTGTCATTGTTTCAAATCTGCCAGCTTTTGGTACGGCCTCTTACACAGGGCGGTGTGAAACGGAGCAGTAATTGAGCACCCAAGCCTCCACACAAACCTCCCATCTAACTTGGGGTAAATTTGTTCCGTCACTTTCTGGCTGGAAGACCTGGGCTCCGTGAGTTGCTTTGTCTTGCTTTGATCTGCAGGGTATTAGCACCTCACCTGGTAGCAGTGCGGGTTTTGGAAAACCTTGGTGGTTCAGAGATGTTCACAGTGCGGATGCGGGGCCAGGAAAGGAGGATCGTTTTCTAAACTGCCTAGAGAGGCAACTGTCTTTTCTCATGGTTATTGTTTGAGAGTATTAATGAACTAAACAACATCCTGTCACAAGAATCCTTAGAAAGATGTTTATATTTTTTTAAAAAAGGGAAGCAAAATTGTTTCTTCCCTTTTTTATTAAACGATAATATAGGTTTAGACGCTGTTCTGGTGAGCCTTTAATTGGCACAAAAGGGCAGTTTAGCTTCATCTCGAGGAAGAGTTGTCAAACAAGCTGGAATTGTTTGCCACTCAGAAACATATAGAGCTCTGTACTCTGATTTGCATCTTCTTTCCAGCCATTACATGGTGCAGCACGTTAGTTCATTGGCATGAAAAGAGCATCTAATGAGGACACTTCTCTGTCTCTGATGCTATCCCTGCAAGAAATAGGCTTAACAGAAATCTAATTTCTGGGCTGGAGATGGCAGATTTAATACCCATGTGTTGCGGCTGCATTTAGGTGTGGGTGAAGTAGCTGACTTTGGCAGGTTGGTGCTCCAAGGAGCAAGGACGTAATGAGCCAGACTGTAACGTCCCCTGGTATTAAATATGGCCCAGGCCTGTGGCATGCCATTCTCCTTCCCCATCCCCTGCATCTCTGAAGATTATAAACTCCCAGATCTTGTTTTGATCAGTGTGTAGATGTTCTGGAGCATCTTGAATTGAATCAAAGCCGCAAGAAATTGATTTTTGCAAAGAAGCTTCTTAAATGAAAGTATTCCATTATGTAATTTTTTTTTCCAGATCTACTGCAGTAATTCACGAGTAATTCCTACAAATTCTGCTGAGTATCTCTTATATACCATAGTGTTTTGGTCTGTTACTGGAGTATACTTCATTAAAATTGTCTTCTACTTCCTAAGTGTTTCCTGGGGTTTTTCTCTGGTTGGAGAGCCCATCCCACGCTGCAGACACTCGCGTGGTTCAGTGGATGCTCAGGAGGGGTAGGTGTGGTGTTTGCGTGGTAAACAGTGTGTACAGGCAGCCCTCAGTTTACCGGTGGAGTGTAACTTCTTCCAGATGCAGCGGGCCAGCGGGTCTGTGGGCGCTCTGCACCCTCTGCTCCGCAGGCATTGACGCTCCTGGGCAGCAACGGGTCTTTTTAACGTGTAGTTTGCTTTTTGCCTCTGCTTTGAAAACAGGTGGTGATCAAATACACAATTAAACTGGAAACCTTGAAAAAAATTCTATTTATTTGTTGAGAGAGAAGAACACTCATAAGAAGCCTTGTGCTGCAGCAAGAGAAGGTTACAGCAGGGCAGAAGGAAGCTGTGCAGGGGGTTGTCCTGTCCTGTGCTCCACCCCAGAGAGACAAGAGTGTCCTGGGAAGCTCTGTGGGCTGAGCAGCACTGTTGTGGGTGATGGTGCAAATACGAACCCTGGCGTGAGGGTGATGGCTCAGCCTGAACTGTTCAGTGTAAATGCTGGCTACACCCCATCAGACACCGGGGCCTCCTTCTCAGCCAAGTTATTAATTTAACCTTTTGTTCTAATCCCTTTTGTGGCACTGATGATTTAGTAAAAGCCCCAGAAGAGAGGGGAGTGCTGTTATTCTTTACAGGTCAGGACCAGCATTGCCATTGCTGCATGGGAGGGAAAAGCTGAGGATGCTGGAGAGGAAAGGCAGAGCGCGCCGGTGGCAGAGCCGAGCGGAGACGCGGCGCGTATGTGGAGGAGAGCACTGGGAAGGTGAAGAGGGGCTGTGGTTAAGTGGCCACTCCACAGCCGGCTGCTTTCCGCCGCGTTCAACGTTGCACGCTGGTACTTTTCAGAATAATTGCTGAGACTTCTCCATTTTCCCGGGGATTTCTTTTCCATTGTGGTCGGTGGAACGCAGGGTGTGCTGCAGGCCAGGCCGCGGGAGCCTCATTAGAGCGATGCTGGCAGCACGGGTCGGCGTTCGGGTAATTGGCACCGCGCAGATCGCAGGGGCAGCCCCTTCTGCAGCCTGCCCGGCCTTCCGCAGGCGCTGCGTGTTTTCCTTCGCAGTACGGCGCTGCCCACCCTGCGTCCCCCCAGTGTCCCTCCGTGCGGCACCGAGCAGAGCGAAGGCTGGCAGTCAGCAGCTCCTGGAAGAAGCTGTAAAACCTGCACAGTTGGCCATTTACTGCAAACAATGCACCAGCGTGTCCTAACCTTTAGGTTAGCTGGTAACAGCAGAGATCTGTCCTTTTGGCTTCATTGAAGTGCGCAGCAACCTTTTAACAGCGGAGGAGCTGCAGGACTCGTCCAGAGCGGGTGTCTGCTGCCGCTTATTGATTCGGGAGGAAGGGGGCACCCACTGTGAGTTCAGCTTCTGCTGCTTTACAGCACAGAATTAAAACTTCCTGGCAGAATAATGAAGGGTTTGACCTAAGTGCTCTGCACTACCACGCTAACGCTGTGAGTGTGCCTCCCCGGGCGTTGCGGTCCTCCCGGGATGTCCCCGTGCGGGGTGGGTGCTCTGCAGGGCAGGGGAAGGGCTCGGTGGGGGAGCAGCACCTTAGTCCTGACCGCTGCGCCCCTGCGCTTTCTGCTCAGCTGTCTCCTGGTGAACGCTGTATTAAACACTCACTGAAGTCATCAGCAAAAAATCCCCCTCTTTAAAGGAGGCTGGTGTTTTAGTACCAGTGGTTGAGAATTTTGCTTGAAAAACCCAAAGGGAAGCGCTTTTGTGAAAGCTCTCGATGGTTGTGTTAGGGCTCCGTGGGCTCCAGGCTTGCCAGCCTGGGGCTCCTCTGGGTGATGGATCATCAGCATGTCCTGTGCCGAGAGCAAACCATTAGTTCAGGTTCAAGCTGAACAGTGGGAGAGGTGGGGATGGCTCCCGGGGGCGAGGGGTGTTCTTAGTGCCACATACCTCAAATTAATGAGTTTTATGGTGGTTTGGATACGTCGTCGTCCGCCTGCTGGGGCTCTGCAGAAGTTTTCTTTCTCAGGTTTGCTGTTACCCTTACCTTATTTTCTTAAAAAATAATTAAGCTAAGATCCATTTTATTTTATGGTCTTAGGAAGATGTGAAACCTTTCCTAAAGGAACTGCTTCTGTCCTGACTAGCCATGGACCTTTCTGTGCCGGGGGGATCAGGGGGCTGGCTGGGCTGGGGGTGGGGGAGCACCGAGCGCTCTAGCGCCCATCTCCCAGCCGTAAAACGTCCAGATGAGCTGCCAGCACTGCGGGAGCGTGGGGTGATGCGACTAATGTTTGTGAAGTGCTCAGAAGTGTCTGTGGCGCTCTGGTCCCACTACACCACTGAATTCCTTTGACTATTTATTTTGCGGGCAGCGGGGTGTCTCTGACAGCCGGAGCCCTGGTTCCCGATGCCAGCAAGAGTGCTGTGACGCCCGCCGCGCCGTCCGGGGGGGTTGGAGCGAGGGGTTTTATTTGGACAGAGACAGCTTTTAGGTCTTGGGTTTCATTTTGTTGTTGTTATTGTTGTTTTTCAAATTCCCTTCCAATCCATCTGCTCTCCTGACATCCTTTTTATGTTGTTTGGAACACGGGGAAGCAGTTGCATTGTGAGTGTGGTCAGGTCAAACTCCTCACTTTTATCTTTGCTCTCTTGTAGGTGATGGGTATTTGGGGAATAAAACGCTAAGCGCAGGGTTTAACAGGCCTTTGTTTGCTATTGTCCAGCTGTGCTGGAGACAGCAACAGAGATGGGGAACAATAAACAGTGAAAGGAAGTGGAGATTTTATACAGACCTGTTTCTTTTCTTCCTATTCCGGTGTTCCTGGAATCTGATACATTTTGCTTTTTAGTCCCAACTATATTAGTAAAAATAACAAGGCAAGGTGGCTGTTGCTCAGTTTTTTAGTGCCTGCATCTCCATCTGTGTGTATGTGTGTTGGTGGGGGGGTGTCTCTATGTTCTAAAGGTGCTGAGAAAGAAGTCATACTTAATGAGCAACCCTCCTGAGGTCGGTGTGGATGGATGTACCGCGTAACGCCCCGTGGTCCCTTGGTTAGCCTGGGCTTTTGGGGGCACCGTGCTGGAAGGGGCCAAGTTCCTCGCCACCCTGGGCAGCCCCATCGCCCAGCCTTTCCAAAACTCCTGGGGTACTGCCCGAGGTGCTGTTGGCTTCTCTTACCCTCTAGGACTGTTGAGAGCTTATTTGGCACCTTGCTGCTGCCACGGCTAGGAGCTCACCAAATGTATTGCCTAAATTTGTTCGTGGCTGCTTTACCCCCGTTTTGGTCGCTTGCAGCTCTGTGGGAAGCTGGACACCTTCCTGTCTGAGGCTTCTTTGAAATTCCTGTCTCCAAGTCTTCACGGTTTTGTACTTGCCACTAGTTAAAGCTGTGATGGGAGCCTGATGTGAAAGGTTTGCTTGTTGGTTTAATGTTAATTGTAAGGATGTCTGCAGGAAGATTTCACTGTCTCGGGGGACCGTTTTGAATTTTCCCCCCTAGTTTTTATCATTTGGCCTCACATATTTTTGTGGGCTGTTTCCTCAGTCCTGCTCCAGTCCCCTTCGTTTCCCCGTGGCAGGGGGACTAATTTACACTGTTGATCAGAAAATGAAGGAACCTGGCAGGGAGCAGCACTGTTGGCCAGTTCTGTTATATGTGAGCGAGCTTTTAGTCTTTCACATGTTGCACACCGAGGTGAATCTTTCTCACTCACACACACTTCTCCAGGTAAGCTGTAGTCCCTTGGTGTGCCCTGCCCAGCACTCGCAGCGTCCCCGGGCGCGAGGCAGCCGAGGGAGGCCGGGGCTTGCAGCCACTGGTTCTTGCCCCATCTTGCATTAAAAAGCCCAGGGCTCCTGTGTAATAAAAGAAAATTTCCTCGCTGTTGTTGTTTCAGACCATAAAGTAAGTAATATTGTACTGTCCCTTTCTTAATCTTTTTTTAAAATTTAATCTCCAAGTGATTTGCCTGTTCGATGACTGTGGACTCGCGGGAGATGGTGTTTACGACCGGATTCGTGGCGGGCTGTGCCGGCACCGAGCCCCGCCAGCCGTGCTGCATGGGGGGCCCTGCTTCGGCTGTCTGCGCTGCTGGGTACCGGGCGCTTAGGACAGGTTTTAAGGCGGTGCAGGTGAGGCCAGGCTCTGCAGCGGGTGTGTTTGTGTGTCATGTCCGCCCTTCTCGCTCCGTCCTCTCTGGGCTTCGCACCCTCCCCTCCTCATGGGAAGGTGGCCGAATCTCCCGTTGAAAATCTCCACCTACTGCAGAAACACTGGTTTAATAGCTGCACTGTTCTTAATTTTTAAAGCCCGAGAGTAGCTCTCCGGTAGGAATAGGAGCTGAAAAACAAAGCAATCAAAGGAAAGCTGTCCTACTCTCTGGGCATGTTTGGTTAGTGGCATCTCAGGGGGATGCTGAATCTAGTTCTTTAAACCGATGCCTCTCTGCGGCGTGAAAGGCTGGAAAGTTGCAGCCCGCAGCATCTCTCAAACTCATCTGTGGTTTGTAATGTATATCGAATGGAGATATCCGTTCTGCTGAGGAGCATGTAACAAAAATAATCTAACCTATTCCACCCAAATAAATAAGTCTGAAAACAAATCTCTCGTCATACTGTCTTTATAAATATCTTTTAAATTGAGTATGAGTGACAAGATGTGGTTGAGTCACTAGAAGAGCATCTCTGATAGTGTTGGAGAAGCCGTTTCGGATATATTTTATAGCCCAGTTGTCATTGCAGCCGTACGTACCCCGGCTGCCTGCGTCGCCTGCCCTTCACTGGCTGCAGGTTTTAAAATGACAATCAGTAGATGAAAGCCAGAGATATTTCTGAACGCTGCTTGGTGCTTCCCTGATTGGACCTGAAGAGCCGCGAAGGGAAAAACATCTCCGGGCAAGGGAGGGGAAGGGGTGCTGCCCCACTCCTCGAGCCCACCCCCCCCGTGCCCCTGTGCCGGGCAGCTGGGGGACCGGAGGACTGACCCGCGGGGAACACAGGAGCTGGGAAATGAGGCTGCGCGTCCTTGCCCCGGAGCGGGGAGTCTGTATGTGCTTATTAGATTTTCAAATGTTATTTAGCTTGATTGCAGCCTTTTTACAAAAGGAGTTAAGACATGGATATAAAAGATAATAGAACTATAAATTGCAAGACAGGTTCTTATGAAATCAGTAAATTATTCATTTAACAGTTCTGTGCGTGCTAATTTCATGTTGCTATGGTATCTCAAAATGGAGGAGGGAGGTCAGTCTGCAAACCACGGGGCTCGCACAAAACGCGCGGATCTTTGTGGAAGACAGATAACGTGCTGCACACAACCTTCAGCTGAATGATAAATTGCCTCTTTATCTGGCGTCGTCCAGGGAGATCCCAGGCAGACAACTGAAAGAGATGTTTCACACTAGCTAACGTTTTTTGGAATTAGACCAAAAATCACGCGTTTCAGTCTTGAAATCTGTTTAAGTATGCATTGTCTTAGTGGCATCTCTTCTCGGGGTGTCTCTGGAGATAGACAAATCACAGCAGTCTGCAAGCTAACTTTTGGGGCGGCTTTCGCACTCGTGTGCTACTGCGCTCTGCCGTTACTGGTGCCAGCGAAAGCTGCTTGTGGAAAATGGATTTTCCTCTGGCTACCCTTTTCCAAGAAGGGGGCATTATTTTCTGTTGGGTTTGTGGGGGTGTTGGAATAATTTATTGCTGGACAGAAAAAACTCCGTGTTCCTGCTAATCCATAGATGTTTGCCTATATTGTTTTATTACCCTCGCTGTGTACGGCAGTGCCGGTGGCAACGGCTCGCTCGGCCGCAGGGCGGGATGGCTGCTCAAGCGTTGCATACAAATTTTAGCCTTTCAAGTACATTAGACTACAGGCAAACCAGCAGGACTGGTGGTGGTTTCTAGGGTGGTAATAGGAAGGATCTCTTCTAATGTTGATTGTATGTTTTGGTGTGTTTGACAGCTGTTACCGGAGGCGTTTGCCGCAGGAAGATGCTCCTGTGGTCAGGAGGTAGCTCTTCTGTCTGTTTGCTTTCTGCAGAGCTGCAGGGGTCTGTTCTCAGGGCTCTGTTTAGTTCCTGTGGCGTTGGGCACTTACATCTGCACTGGCAGGGCAGTTCCGAGGCGCTCGGTCTGACGGCGCCTTTCAGTGACGGTAACACCGACCTCGGGCAGCTGAGCCGTGCGGGAGAGGGCTGGCGCCCGGAGCGGGGGGGCTGCGAGGGGCAGGTATCTGTGAGGGCAAAGTAAAAAAATCTCTAAAATGTGACTGAGACTGTTTCACTGCCCAAGTGGTGGTTTTGGAAAGCGTGAGCCTTTTGAGCTACCTTGGGCACAGCAGCCAGGCAAACCAGAGAGGACTCCAGGCTGCCGTCTTCTCCTTCCCGGCTGCCTCCGCACGGTTCCCAGCCATCTCCAAGGGCACCGGAGCAAAGCTGGGAGACTTTGGTACGAATGACCAGAAGCCTGTACGGCTGCGTTACCGGGGGAGTCAGCAACTGTTCCACGCCACTGTGTCTGCCGCTGTGCTCGGCTAATTGAGCCCACTGCGAATGTTTGGGAGCACGGGTAGCTCTTTTTTTTGTTTTCCTTCCCCCCAAGACACCAAAGGCAGAGAATATCTGTGTGCATGTGGGGACGTGTTTGTGGTCGGTTGCACTGGGTGGCACACGTGCTAACTGCTGCTGCACTTCAGGTAAGAAGATAATGATCACATCATTAAGACACTACTAAAGCTGGCATTACTTGTTAGGTCAACATATCGATCTTGACATTATGCTGCAAGATTTTTTTTTTAGATAATGCCTGTCCATCCTGCCTCTTGCTCCAGGAGGAGGAAAGAAGAGGGAGAGAGGAAAGGCAAAACTAAAAGCAACTTGGCGCACATCTTTTCCCCAAAATAAGAGCACTTTGCTCCTTAAAAGATTTGTTCTGCCGCAAAGGCTGCTGCCTTGTTGCTGCTGATTGGATTACTGACAGATTTCCTTTAAGTCGATAGAAATCCCAAGGGAGTTGCTGGGCTCCTGGGCGGATAATTTGGTGATTCTAAAAAAAGGCTCTCCCTAGCCTTTTGTGCCTGGGTGCACAGCGCCTTCCCGCAGACAGATGCGGCCCCTCCAGCCGGCGGGTTGGTGGCTGAGGGCTAAGGCGTGCCTTGGGGCTCGGGGCGCCCGGGGTTTCCAACCGAGTCTCCATCGGTTGGCATTTGTGGAGTGAGGCTGGTGTACAGCCACTGCGGAGCCTGCAGCATCTCAGCCAGTATCCTTCCCCCCAAGCCCTGCCCACCCCGGTGGGCACTGGGGTCCTGCTGCACTCGGGGCATCCCGCCTGCAGGTTGTGTCCGCTGTCACGTCAGGCTCTGCTGCTGATGTGCGAGTGCTGCAGGGCTCCCTGTCATGGGTGCTACAACCATAGAACCACAGAACCACAGCATGGTTTGGGTTGGAAGGGGCCTCTCAGCCCACCTAGTGCCACTCCCTGCCATGAGCAGGGACACCTCCCACCAGCCCAGGGTGCCCAAAGCCCCATCCAACCTGGCCTTGGGCACTGCCAGGGAGCCAGGGGCAGCCACAGCTTCTCGGGGCACCCTGTGCCCAGGCCTCAGCACCCTCCCAGGGAAGGATTGCTGCCTAATGTCCAGTCTAAGCACAGCGCCTGTGCTTGCCATGGGCACCTACAGCACCTACAGAGTATTGGCCATGCACAAGGAAAGGAGCCATCGGCTGGCTCCCTGAATAACCATCTGTAACTGTACAGCTTTCCTTTGAAGCTCGGTGTACATTTGCATTGTACCTATATTCTGAGCATATTAGAAATCTTGGAAATACCCTTCCTGTCTTGCTGCAGAAAAAAACCACCTCTCACTTTTTAATAATTTTCTGCTTGTCTTGTTATCTCTTCTGTACTGAAGCTGTCCAAGCCAGTTTTTCTCATTTCACTGGGCTCTTTTTATAGCACGCTACTTAAAGGCATTTTGTAAAAGTAGCGGTAATTTTGCTTTATATATATGGGTATGTCTGTTTTATATCACTCAAGCTTTATTTGGTATTTTAATCTGAGCTCACTGACTGCACTTTTAAGGACTTTTAAATCAAACGTGGTGGTTCCAAAGTGCGTGATGTTTTTTAGTCTCTGGCTTGCAGAGCAGCAGTGCTTACGCCAGTGCTGAGCTAGAGTATCCCCCTCTCAATATATTTCATTAAGAGTGGTCCATATGGTGTGTCAGGGAGAGGGGGAATGCAGAGCAGAACCTGTGTCTGCCAAAGAAAACTGTTTTGATCTAATGTTCAGCATAGTACAACTTTGGGGGGGAAAAATAAACATTGTCAGATGGGTGCTGCCAAATTTCACGATTTATCAAGAATTTCATGCTGTTCGGTGATACATTTTTTTTCTTCTGAATACTCCGGTTTCTGGAGTCTTGTGACTTACACAAGACTGTTCATTTTCATTTTTTAAAATATGTTGTAGGAAACAGCCTCAAAATACGGAACCAAGAGGCTCTAGTGTCAACGGGCTAATAAATCCTCAACTGTATTACATTTAAAATCCGGTGGCTTTTTAAGTGCATCTCCTGCTTTGGAGGTGGTGGGCTGTGGAACGTCAGAGTCCGTGTGAAACGGGAACCAGGAGCAAGGTAACTTCTCAGGGGCGTTTGGTTTATTTTTTATTTCCATCATTTGCACAGAAGGAGGTAAGTCCGCCTGACTTCTCCCCTTCTCTTTGAGCTTCACCACTTTCGCGGGCTGCTTCTGATTGCCCGGTGAAGGCAGTGAATGAGCCCTGCGGGTGGCAGGGACGAACGTCCATGCCCGTGGATGTCTGCTGGTGTCCTCCGAGGGCCCGTGGAAGCGCGGGAGGACAGTTGGGGTTTCTCTCAGTTACTTTTGGCCAACCAAAACCAAGTTGCTGCCTCTCCGCAGCCCTTTGCCGTGTTGGTGCTCGGAGCAGTGAGTGTGCTGGTGCCCTCAGAGAGGCTCTGTCCCATTTCCCTGCTGCCCGCTGGTCTTCAGTGCTCGTTCCTTTTGGGGTGGGAGCAGTTGAAACGCCAGAGTGTGAGAAATGGGTCCTTTTCCCTGCCTGAGCCCCAGCCCTGGCTGACCCTTCTGCTTGGTGGGGTGGGCACCGTGTCCTCGGGAGGAACCCCAGCGTTTTCTCATGGTTTCCCTTAGTCTCATTGAACTCATCGTGATTTTTTTAACATAGCCGGTGACTTTTTCCAAGTTTGTCTAAGGTTAATTGGCACCAATAAACAGAACCTCCTCTCCCGAAAATCTGCAGCGTTTTATACCTTTTGGGCTTACTCCAGGAAACGTTTGGAAGATGCCACCTAATTAGAGTCTGGGGAGCTGAAGGACCTGGTTTTGAATTTCTGACACAGGAGACAGATGGGGGTTTGATCCTTAGGATCTCCCTGGGGGCCCGAGTGTAGCTCGAGAAAGTCTGCAAATCCCATATCAAACAGGAGGAGGTCAGTGAGGAACGGGGGGCGGGAGGGTGCCTGCGGAGAGGGGTGCGGGTGAGAAAGCTGCTCTGCTCTGCTTGGGGAGCCGGCTGCCGGAAGAGATCATCAGAGCCGTTGGGTGATTTTAAACTCTGAACCTCCTGGTTTAATTTGGCCATCGGAGTGATGGGGCGGGCCTGACTCTTTAAAACAAAATGCTGTGTCTGGGGCCGGGGAGTGCCGGCACCAAACCTGAAGAGATGGAGCCATTAATAACAACTCCACACATCGGTCCCTGAAATCTGCTTTTTTGCAGTGGTGAGCTGGAGAGGCAATCAGTCCCGGACAACTTAAATAGAAAATAATGTTTCATAGGTTTTGGTGATGTGAAGTTGGGAGAAGCTGGAGGGGCTGTATCCCGACGGACAGCAGCTTTGGTTACTGCAGCACGGTGTTTGGCAGGGCTCGGCAGAGCTCCTCACGCGGAGAAACGCGAAAAAATCCCGCTCAGGCTGTCAGCACGCTTAAGGTGAAGCACAGGCTCTGTTTCTGGGACGTTACAGAATGGCCCTTTATGGGAGTGCAGTGTGATAAATCAGTGACAGGTAAATAAGGCGAAATAGTTATTTCCGTTACCCATATTCTCCTGGCATTAAAGTGCTGAGAAAGCCCTCGGGGGGCAACGGCGAGTGCACAGGAAGGAAAACCGTCGTGTTTCCTTGAGTTTTGGTAGCGGTTTGGCTAATCATTACAGAAGTTCCTCTGAAGAGTCTCCCCAGCTCTCACTAACCAGGCCTGGAGGTGGGGAGAGGCAGGGGGACTTGTTGCTGAGTGTCACAGAAAAGGCCGAGGAGGCGATGCTGAGTCCTGCACGAGGTCTGTGTGTCAGGGGCACTTTTACTCCTGGCCCTGATTTGTCTTCTGACCTGGAACAAGTCACTGCTTGTGCTTTCCTCCTCCCCACTTTTTTCTGGTCCTATCATATTTTTTTTCTTGTTGGGTTTGCTTTGAATTTACTGTATTGAGGCACATTTTACGGGAATAAAACGGGGAAGGTTGCAGCAGAAAATGAGCGGAGTATGAGAATAAGGAGGGGTGGAAAGGGCCCGTGTCCTACAGCCGAACAGCAAGGTTACAACTGGCCTCTCGAGCCTGCGCTGGATTTGGTTGCGAGATCAGCCCTGTAACCTTGCGTACGGAAGGGGTGTCAAGCTCATTTCTCGAGAGTCCCGGAACTGGGTTAGCAAAAGCACGAGCAAAACGGTAGAGAACACTTTTGCCTCCACCTTGTGGGGGTGGGACAGATCCTTCCACTTTTTCCTTAAAAACATTTCCCAGCTTGTAGCCGGCACTTGAAAATGCACTCTTAGAAATTTGTGAATCTTTTCGTTGCTTCTCTCCAGGTTATTTTTCTTTCTTTCTGTCTTTTTCTCTTCCTTTTTTTTTCCCCTTCGCCTGTTTTAAGCGTTGGCTACAGGACGAACGCTCTGCTTACTGCAGTGCTTTATCATGCAGTGTTTTCAGCTGACACTCGAGAATTAAATATGTACAATTTCCATAATACTGATTATCCCTGTTTAAGTGCTATTTTAGAGGGTATTAATTTCTGTTGCAGTAACAGCCGCAGCACTTAGCATCACCAGCCCAGTTTTCCCCTCTGTGCCCGAGACTCGGTTTAGCGTGAGCCAGGATTTGGCCGGAGTCGCCCAGCACCGCTCCCGGCCCCGCTGCGCGGGATGGAAGTGCGTCGCTGTGCTGCAGCCGGGGCAGGGAGTCGGTGCTTGGTTTGAAGAAGGGTCCCTCTGTCGCTTTGGGTATCTGCCGCTTTTTGTATGCGGGAACACAAAGCACAATCAGAATACAGTTATATATCCTCATAGTTATTAAAGCTTGGATTAACATGACATAAAGTTTTGTCTGGGGAGCCTTTTGCTATGGCTCAGGGAGCATTTTTGTGTGACAGTAATAGGCTACAGTTAATATACTTGAATGATACCAGAATCTGTGTAATAAGACAGAACAAAGGGGGTTTATTTGAAGCTGAATTACAAAGGTGGAATTATCATTGTGAGCAATCCACTGAGATCGCAGCTTAATTATTGTATCTTGTGTTAGTTTGGCATAATAAAGTGTAGTCAGTGAAGCACAGTTAAAAAACCCCACATATACACATCTCGGAAGGAGATCTTGTCAGTCATGCGGGATTGATGGCTGGACCTGTCACCTTCTTCTTAACACCAAAACCCTCCCTTTGCCCGTTTTTGCGGTTTGTTTGGTTTCCTCAGCTGGTTTGCCATGATTCAAGAGTCTCTTGTGACGTTTCTAGGAGAGATTCATCACTGGGACATAATCCATTCAAACAGCTTTTGGGCGAGAAATAAGAAGTGTTTGAAGCCAAGAGGTTTCGTACCAAACGTGCAAAGGCAGCGGTTGGGCCCTGTGGGGAAGAGAAGGGAGGGACTGATGGTTCTCCAGGGCTGGGGGGCAAGGAGTGAAAAAGGGGGGAGCTTGCCTCTTGAATCCCCTTTTCCCAGGCACGAGTGAGTGCACACACGTCTCTGCAGCGAGGCGTGATGCACGACGGCGTGCTGGGGGGCTGAGGATGGGGGCCCTGGGGGAGTGAGGAGAAAGGGCAGGTGTCACGTGTGTGTGCACACGTGTGCCCTTGCACAGACACAAGGCCAGTGGAGATGGCAGCTTTGGAAAACTCTTGGAAATGCACGTTGTTTCAGTCAACAGCAAAAATAAACCAACCTTTAAAAACCCAAAATCAATGGGACTGAAGCGTGAGACGGAAGCGATGCCGGGGTTCTGCACCAGCCCCGCGTGTAACGCAGTTTCGGTACACGGGCTGCCTTGGTTTGTGGCTGGAACTCCTGGGTTTGGCCAAGGTATTTGGGTTATTTTGCTGGTTTTACCCCTGGTCGGTGTTATGGGTGGAGGCACCTTCACCTGGCTGTGGTCCATCTCCCTGGAGCCGGGCAAGGGCCCGCAGAGCAGCTCCATGTTCCCGGGGAAAACGTGCCAGGAAAGTGCAGCCTTACTGTAGCGGTTGTATCAGGGTTTGACGAGAGAGGATGGTGTCTGGGGGGGGATGCTGCTTTAATGGCTGAAGTTGTCTTCCCCTCATGGTGGGGTGCTCCTGCTCGGCTTGTGCCTGCCCCTGCCTGCTCCCCCGCAGCCCCGCCGTGAAACCTTCGCTCCGCGGCGTTTTGGCCATTTTCACGGGCAGGGCGTTGTTCAGCCGTCCTGTGTTTGTGCTGCAAGTTAACCCTCTGCCTGTGCCTTGAAGCCCCGTTATGTGGATAATAAGGGTGAAGGAGGATTATTATTTTTTTTTATTATTTTCATTTATAAACTGAAGAAAATTATTTCTTTTTCACAGAAATCATTTTGATGATTTAAGTAGCTGCAGGAGGTTGAATGTCTTCAATGTTGTTTTTTAAAAAAAAAAAACAACAAACCCTCACAGCAGAAATCATCAGTTTTTCTGCAGTAGGCTTTAAAAGAGTAGTTCCGTAGTTCCAGAAATGTGGGTACGGTGATTATGCCTGTAATCCCCGTGCTGTCCAGGGGTAATTAAAAATTGCAGCTGAACCTTGGTTTGAAATGGCTGGGTGAGGCTCTGTCAAACTGATGAGAGCTTGCGTTGTTGACACGTGTAAAACTCAATTTACGCACCAATAGCCGCAGTTCGTGGGCATTAAATCTCTTGCAAACAATATGACACTGGGGCGCAGCGGGACGCGCTCGGTCCGAGGGGCTCGGAGAGGGGCCGGGGTGTGAGAGGAGCTGTGCCGAGCCGCAGCCAGCGCCGCTAATTGCTTTCTTTTTAATACTGTATTCAGCCTTAATGGCCTGTTCTCCTGGTGGATTGCCTTTCCCAGCATTTATTGCAGCCCGCTTAGGAGCCTGACCGGAGAGTGGGCAGGGGTGGGGCTGAAGAGAAGAAAATCAAGGTGGTGCTTTAAAAATCCATCCCAACAGCCCAAACTAATGTTCCAGTCTGACCTCCCTGATTGAGCTGAAATTAAGGGGGGCCAGGCCGCAGCGAGCGTCCCCGGGTCCCGAGTGATCAAAATGGCATTTCTTGTGCAGGGCTCCGCGGTCTGTAAAACCCTCGGGACCGCGAGCGGGGGCGCGGGGGGGCGGCCGTGATTAC
The DNA here is from genome assembly GCA_013399095.1 of Psophia crepitans. Classification (NCBI taxonomy): domain Eukaryota; kingdom Metazoa; phylum Chordata; class Aves; order Gruiformes; family Psophiidae; genus Psophia; species Psophia crepitans. Next base: position 96,101 of record VWZZ01003870.1, on the reverse strand, counting down.
TGCCAAAGTTACCGGAACGATGCGGTGCTGCGGTGAACAGTCTTAAAAGACACATTCCCACAAGTGGCGTTGGGCTTCTGCCGTCTCGTCAAGGCTTTCTGGCATGTTTTAAAAGGTGAAGGATGAGTCTGAACCCACGAACAGCAGAAGTCAGAGCTAGCGCTCCGGTTATCTTATTTCCCCTCTCTTGGAGGCGGGCAGTGCCGGGCGTGCGCGGGGCTGTAAGTCCCGGGAAACCTGCGCTCCCAGCTCTGGCTGCTCCAGCGCCGGGGCAGAGCTCTTGTCTTTCCAGGGGGGTTGTGAAAGCAAATCCAGGCGCTTGTCTGCTCCCGGTTTTATCACGAATTTGTGACAATGGGAAAATCACTTTTCTGTGCGTCGGTGCTGTGAGCTGCTGGAGCGGGCAGCACGTCCCTGTGTGAGGAGCGGTGCGGCTCTGAGCCAAGGCACTGCCTGAATAAAAAAAGACGTAACTCATCAGTGTAAGGAGTTTGGTCCGAGTACAGCTCTCTGAATCCCTGCCTCGTCAGCAGCCTGCGCAGGAGTCGAGGACCCGGGAGCGAGCAGTGCGGGCAGAGCTGCCCAGCCGCCTTCCGCTGCCTGCTGCACAGCCTGGGCGCAGGGGGTGGACGTGGACCCCCAATTCGGCACCTTTCTTGAGCACAGCAGCGTGCAGCGCTTGTTACAGCAAGGGTCTGGGTTGCGAGTGTTTTATCCGTAAGTTAAAAACACTCCCTAAATGTGGAGATGTAAGCTATGTTTGATTTGGGGTCGAAGGACAAGGGAGGAGGGAGTTCTGCTTTGAAGAACGACCCCTGGAAAAATACTCTTTAATGTGCAAGTCAGCATATGAAAAGAACAATATAAAAGGAAAAAGGATCTAGCAGGAAATAAAATGAAACTTTTTTTCATTACAGTCAAGGGAAACTTAGATGAGTTTTTCTTTGCTAATAAACTGCACTGTTTCATTTTGCAGCTGAGCCTTTTGCTGGAGCTGACTGTGGCAATTGTTCATACTTTTTTTTCCCCCCCCAACCCTGGGCAATAAAAAAGCCCTTCATGCATCAGGAAACACCGTAATGCAATACTTGTCTTATCTCCACACTTATTCAGCAGGTATTTACAAAAGGGCAGCAGGAAGCTCTTTAAACTCGATCCTGTTACGGTGCCCAGGATGTCTCTTCATCAGATGTTTACCTGTGTCCGTCCTGCACTGGGGTGGTGCTGCAGAGGCGGCTCTGAACACCCCTTGGCTTCTGGGGAATAGAGCTCGTCTCAGCAACTCTGTAACAGGCAGGGCTCTGAGCTCGTTTTTGCTGTGCGGCTTAAGGACACCGAGCGAAACCCCGTGGGTCATTACGGCACGCTGAGCGGGTCAGCCAGACCTGTGTGCTTGTGCTCTGCGGTGAGGCAGGGAGCTGTGTGGTTAGGTTATTTCTCTGGGGGTTTTGTCACTGGGGGACCGGGAACTTCTTTTCTGCTCTGAGTAACTGATAGCGCAGGGAATGGCGGTGTGCTGGCCGGCCGGTCCCTTCGCTTGGGTCTCCAGAAAGTGCTCAAAAGGCGATGGGGAACCTGCTGTTGTCTTCAGAAACCACGTCCAGGAAGGACTCGACTGCACCTCACCGTGTGCTCGCAGTTGAGCCACACTTAGTAGTGATTTCCGTTTATGAGGGGTTGTTCCTGAAACAGTCAGTGTTTGGATCCGAGGCGCTGTGCTTTGGTGTTCAGGGAGGTGCTTTCTGATGCTCCTTCTGGCGTGTGGCTTTTAGTGGTCTCTCTGCATCTCGTCACTGGGCACGGTTGTTTGTAGGGACCAAACTAGCTGCTGGGGTTTTAGCATCGCCTCAGTAGGGAAGGTGCTGGCTTTGGGAAGACAAGGCTTCACCCCGTGCGTAGCACGCTTCGGCCAAGGACCTGCAAGAGCTCCACAAACATTTGAAGCTCTTTCTCCACCGAGGGAGGCTGTCACCTTATTTGTTCTGGGCGCTGCTGGGTCCAGCTCCCATGTGGAGCCCCAGGGGAGGCTGGACCCTGTGCAGAGCCCGATGGCTGCGGGGGGCTGGAGGCAGCCGGGGCTGCTGGAGCCTGTGCTCTCCCTGGCGTAAGCGCGTGCTGCGGGCTAGAACAGCTCTGGTGGCGGCCAACAGCCGAAACGCCGGGTGTCATGTGTGAAGAGTCAGACTGGAGCTCCCCAGCTTCAGGGGAGCAGGCGGAGGCTTCTGTCTGGGGGTGTTTGCTGCGTGGTTTGTTGGTGGCCCGAAACAGCCCCATGTGTGATTCTGATGGGTTGTCACTGTGCACTTTAACACCCCTTTTTTCAGGAAAAGCCTTGATTCAACCTGCCTGTGTGGAGCAGCATGGCAGGGTGGCAGGATGGATTGGGGGGCTACTGGGGCTCGAGCTGGGGGGCAGCACTCTTGGAGGGCTCCAGGTCCCGGCCAGCCTGGGCTTTGACAGGCTCCGTGGCTGTAAAACCTGAGTTCCTTGTTTGGAAAATGCCTTGTGCAAAGCAAGCAGAGATCAGCGGAGTTAGGGCTGCTACTGTAGTTACATCAAATGACAGGGTCCCTCGTGCTGCAACCCTGAAAGGAAGACAGATGTTTAAATTCGTTGGCATTTTAGGTGGTGGTATTGGTCAGTGTAGCTAAAACCCATGAGGAGAGAAAGGGGGACACCCCCCGGGTGTCCGTGTGTGCACACGCGTGTTCACCGGGAGCTGCCTCTCCTCTGGCTGCACTTGAAACAGTCTCATGGTTTCCAACATTGGTGCCGGCCAGGCCGAACGGGCAGCGCCTCTTAAGGATTGTTTGGAAAGGAAAACAGATTGCGACTTCGCAGTGCTAATATGCAAACGAGCACCGTGGAGGGAGGAAGAATTATTTCTGCTGACGGCAGCTAATGTTCCGTGACAGTAAAATCACAAACCGCCTTGCACCTGGCTGCCTGAAATGCTGAAGGAGCAATGTTCCCCCGGTGCCCCCGTGGTGGCATCACCTCCGCGGCGCCAGCGCGGGGAGAGCGGCCCCTGCCCTGCCCTGCGGCACCTGCCGGGGCATCGGGCTGCGCGGGAAGGCTCGGCCTGGGAGCAGCCGGTGGCAAAAAGGGGCTGAGATGAACCTCGGGGTTGGTGGCTCTTGTAGTTGTACCGCGACTCTTGTGGTATTTGGTGTGTTTGAGCTTCGGTTCGATGAGGTGGTTACGTGGAGCTCCCGGCGTTTGCCTTCAAAAGAGCAAACGCTTTCCTCCGTTTCAGCAGCAGAAGCTTGAACACGTGAACCCCAACGGCCTCCGCGCGAGTGCCAAAACGGGTGTTTTCAGGTTTTCGTGTGTGCGTTTAAAAAGTGCAGCTTGTGTGTGTTTGCCTTACGTTTGTATGTGCCGAGAGCTCGGGTAAGTCAGTGAGGGCACCGGGCTGGAGCAGGACGGGTGGAGCTCGGGTTCTCGGGGCGTCTGCAAGGAAACACTTGTGAAAAGTTACTCAGTTCTTGGGGAAATTTGTAGAAAATAAAATATGTGCCTACGCATGCGCACACATACAGGACATCTTGAATAAATGGATAGACGAGGATGTGTGTGGGAGAGAGGTCTCCTGATGCCGGCAGGGAACGGAACGCGAAGATTTCCAGGATGGTGGCTGGCTCTGGGGCCACGTACGGGTCACTTCAAATGCCTGTAGCTTAATTTCCCTTCTAGTCCCACCCTCTTCCTTGTCTGTTTGATGGGTAAAACACAAAGATGTTTTGAGGCAGGGTGAATTAAATGTTTGTAAGAGGGTTTGGAGGCTCTCCAGCAGATGTTTTTAACTAGATTCTGTTCTTGCCTCTCCGGCGAAGGGCGGCAGTGGGAGCTCTGAGAGTTAACTCCGGCTCCAGGCTGAAGGAGATCAGGGTATGCTCCTTCTCTTGCTTTTTAACGCATACTGAAGTGTTTTTAGCTCTGACATATATTTTAAAGTTATCAATCGCTCCTTGTCTCATACTGTAGCACAGATCAACTTTGATCACAGGAGAAATTTCTGTGGCACCAATTTCTGGCAGAAATGTGGATTGGAGTTTTATTACAGCAGCGATGGAGGCGCTGCTCTAATTCACAGATAGTTTTGTTAACCAAATGCTACAGCTTCGTGTAAACATGTGTATCGTGAGGCGTTAGATCAGCCTGCTTCCAGAAACAAGTACGGCTGTCTGCTCTCTGTCCCTCGTTAGGTTAGCTTGTGCCTTGCTTAAAGCCAGGGGCTTGTCCAGCATGGGGGATGCGATGGCGTGTGTGGCAGCAGACATCTGAAATGCTGGAGAGGAAAGAGGGCAGCAGCTCTGCCACAAGCGACATGTCCCCAGGAGCTTGGGGTCCTCCCACTGCTGTCCCCGGTGTCCCCGTCCTCTGCAGCAGCTCTCCGGGGGTGCCCCACGTGCGGAGCTGGCTCCGGCTGCAGCTTGGGTTGCCCTTACCTCGATTCCCATCTGTGGACAAAACCTCACCAGTGCAGATGGGTTTTAGCTGGTGTGGCACATCCGCTGGGCCAAACACGGGCAGTGGTGTCTGTCGGCGCAGAGCTGCCGCTCTCGGTGGTGCCGGCCACCACAGGACCTGCTTGGCTGCGGGTGGTTTAGCGCTGCAGCAAAGAGGTGTTCGTCTCCCCGTGCAGCAGCAGAGGTAGTGGTGTGTCCCTGAGGACGATTGACGCCGTGGTGCTCAGGCAGCGCTGTTTGGGGCCAGGTCAGCGTGTGTGCTGCACTGGCGGTTCTTGCTTTACTTACGGCATTTGTCATCTCTGTTGCCATCCGGAGATCTCTCAGACACGCAGGAGGTCCTGAACGGTGACACACTCACACTTGGACCTGCGGCTGTCCCCAGAGACCACCGAGGCCATGAGGGTCTGGTGCTGCCCAGAGCCACGTCTCTGCCCGTTCTCAGCAAAAGATGCTGCTCTTCGGCAGTGGAATCTCAAGTTTGTTGGTGCAAACCTCCATCGATGCGGGTTTGTAAGTAGCACAGCACCTAGCAGGTTGTTTCCAGCCCATCTTTTGGGATTAGTGTGTGTTCCTAGTGACCACGTGGAGTTGGTCACTTGGGTTCCTGCTGCAGAGTGGTCCTGTGTACCCTCTGTACCCTTTTCCCTTGGGATCCCAGAGCACTGAACTGCCACTGGATGCTTCTTAGTGCAGTTCTGCTGACCTGGGAGAAGGGCAGGAGGATCAGGAATGTCTTGCTGGCTCCTATGAGCTCTCTGAGACACCATCTCGGTGTCGGTTCCTCTGACTCTCTTGTTCCATTTCAGAAATGCAGCACTGGAACCTATTTTCCCATCAAGCTAAGGAGACCCAGGGGACAGCTGCCTGTGCGCTGGTGGGCATAAATTGTTCTGGGCAATTAGACCTGGCTGCAGGACTTGATTGCAGAGATCGGGCCCAGCCCGAGGCTTGCTTTGCTCTGACGAAGGCAGGCTATTCGATCTCCGTCAAAGCACAGCAAACATATACACGCCCTGTGGCCAAGGAGAGGGTAGCACCATGATGGTCTTGCTTGGCTCTCTGTGTCACTGTTGTCTTCAGCTTAGTTTCCATTGTGAAAGGCATCCCTGAAGTACCCAGCGTTACAGCAAACTGAGAGATGGGGGCCACCTCATCTGGAGAGAGTAGCTACCAGTGCCCAGATGAACACAGATGTTTGCTGCCTCCTGGAGTGGTTTGTTCTGCATCCCTTTTTCTTGCAGGGACCCCCTTCTGATGGCCCTGGCTGCGTAGCTGTGTCGTACCTTTTGGAGAAACGCCCCTGGCAGTTCATACAACGCCAACCGTTCCGCTGGGCGAAGGTCGTTGTCAGCCCAAGCTGATGTTGCACCATATACTGGCACTGGCCTTGCTGCTTTGCCTTCCTCTGTTCGCTGCCTTCTGCCGCTGGTCCCACAGCGGCACAGCAGCCCCCGATGCCAGAGAGTGAGCTGTCTTTATGTTTCAGAGTTGGTTGGTTGTTGGTTGGGGTTGGGCTTGGGAGTTGCTTTTTTTGTGAAACAACTTTGTCTTCCCACTCGGTGGTGTTAGGTAATGTGTGCTGGGACACATGGGGACCAGGGAAGTTCTCAGCCAAGACAGCAGGTCAAAGGAAAGCTCTCAGGGTCCTTGTGTAGTTTCTAACTTGATCTGAGTGTGGCAAAGAGCCTTGCTTTCATCAATACTTCGTGTTATTAATGCCAGAGAAGGAATTAATGAGATACCGTCTATGGAGTCATCTTTAATTTGTGCTGCTGTGGAAAGCTGTTCTTTCTGGAGAGCGTTAGTCATTCTTACACCCCCCTTGGTAGAGGAAGCGTTGAGTAATGCGTTGGGTTTTTGTGGATGCATTTTGAAGTCCAAGAGTAGCCACCGTGCTTTTTGGCAAGCATTTGGGATGCTCTTTGCCATGTCACGGCTGGTGAGCAAGCCTTGAGATTAACGTGATTGAATGACTGTTTTAATTTCAGCCCTGATGGAGCAAAATTAGTTACAATGATATGTGTGTGTTGAATAAAATTGTAGTTTTATTAGCTATAATTGCTGAAGAAGACTTTTTAAAGACTTGACTGCTGGGGGGAAAAATTGCTAGCACTGGAATTTGTTCTTGCACAGTATGGCATTGATTATTATCATGGTGCATAATCTGTCAGTCCTCGGTAAGTCGTCGCAGTGAAACACTGGGAAGCGCTCAGCGAGGGACCTCACCGTGTGTCTCCAGCCTCCCGGAGAGCACTACACGAGTTGTGCCTGAGCCACAGAAGATATGAATCTCTCACCATGCAGCCGGGAGCTGGGGCTACCTAGTGAAGCTGTGGCAGTTGATGCTTTCAGCCCTGGAGGTCTCTGGTTTGCTCCCCGGTGCGTTGGCCAAGCCAGCAGCCACCCGGGTGAGGGCAGGAGCCCTTGAGTGCCTCCTCCTGAGGCAGGAGTCCTTGGGGACTCCCTTGAGTCCCCCCTTGAGGGACCAGCCAAGCTCTGGTTTGGGAGCCTGTGGTCTGGTGTGGTCATCTGTGCTGGGACACGGTGCTGGAAACGCTGCTGGCTGGGGTGGGGAGGGACCCAACCCCTGTCAAAGGTGCCTGGGCGATGGGCGAGGGTGCTTGGGGTGCCTTCGGATGGGGAAGGAGCCAGGCTGGGAGCGGGGAGGGCAGGCTTGGCAGAAAGAGGGGAAAAGGTTAAAGTATTTGTTTCTTTGTTTAATTCCATTGTAATCAAACCCAGAGGCCTGGTGTGGGGGAACCATTTTTTCTGACTGTCTGGCATGCGATATGCATTTGTCTTAATTTCTGTGGGGGGAGGTTGTAAATCTGCAGAAGCACATTGCTGCTGCTTGGGTTTCACGTGCACATTTAGAATAATAGCACCTGACAGTTTACCAGCAGCTAAGAGGTTTTTCTGCTTCAGAAAGCAAAATATTGGCGGAGTTGTGCAATGTGTATAAATAATTTGAGGAATTAGATCAGGATATCCAGCACACTTTTCTTGGGAGAACAGAGGAAGGGATAGACCTGTAAAGTTTGAGTCAGGAGACGGAGGGGTAGAAGCACAACCCGGCTGTGCGGAGCTGAATGTCATCCTTCTGTAATTTCTCTTCTCCCAGGACCCAGCCTGAAGTGCCAGAGTGGTCGATTACAGCGCGTTATTTCATTTGTCTGCCCTAATTCTTCTTTATCCTTGAAGGGATGGAGAACGTAGCGCCAAACCTGCTCGGGAGCGTTGGAAACAAACAGCGCTTGGGGGGAACGCAGGAACACCTCGACCTGCTCTGGACGTGTCGGAAACTCACGTTATGGATCAGGAAAAACTGTCCTGGGCTGGATGAGGAGTGTGAGGCATACAGGCTGCTGTGTGTCCGTTCAGTATAGTTACGGGAGTTTCCCTGTGGAGGTTTTACACAATGAGTAAACTTGGTTCAAACGGGGAAAAAAAGAGCCTGGGGATGTGATGTAGTGGCCGGGATGCTACGATGGGATGCTGCTCCCGTCCGCGTGCAGGCACCTTGTAAGTGAACGTTGGCTTTACAAGCTGTGCGTGTGTGGGCCACCCGGGGGGTTGCCGGTCTGTGCAGGCATCGCGCGGCTCTGGGAATACAAGATGAAGCATGAAGTCTTCCAGAAAATGCCCCGGTTTGGTTATCTGAGCGTTGGGAGGCAGCACCGTGCGCCGGTGCCCTGCTGAACGGCTGCTGGGCTTTGCGGAGGCTCAGCCTGTTCGTTAAGGTGCGGGCGGCGATGGGCTGGCGGCAGGTTTGATCATCGCTGACTGCTCAGGACTGCCCCGCGGAACAGAGAGGAGTTGAAAATCACCACGAGGAAAGTGGAAGGAATGAATAGAGAATATTGTGTGTTCTTGTGCCGGGCGAGATCAGTTGCATTAAATTCAGAGCCTTTCGGAGTACAATTAATAGTTATTTTATTTAGGTCACCCTGGTTTTGTTGCTTTAAATGTATGCCTCCATTAAAGTGGAAGAAAATCAAATACATTTATCTCTGTGGAGCCTTTTGTGAACTGGTTGGGCATATTTTAAATAACCCTGGGAACTGTTAGGATTATTAAAGCCTTTGGCTCCTCTAGGTTTTTTTTTTTTCTTCTCTTTCCTCCTATTCTCCCCTATTCCTCCTTCCAGGCAGTGATTAAAGAAGTGGTATAGCCCTTCCTTTTCTTAGAGCCTCAAGTGGATTGAAAAAAAAAGTTAAATAAACTAAAGCCCATTAGTTAGGCTTTATATAAGAAACTGGGTCTAAATTGGATGTACGTATGGGGTATGCTGGGACAGAGGAGAAGTCTGTTGGGCTTAAGTGTCCGTTTGTAACTGCTATAGCTGGCGAGTCTCCTTTTTTTTTTTTAATTTATTTACTGTAAGTGCTAAGACCGTGTTCGTTTTGTAATATGCTTTCCTTTGATGCTGATAGTTCAAATTAATCGGCTCCTTTAAGTCTTCATATCGAGCCATACTGTATCTGGAGATACAAGTTCGGGGTTGCCAGGAGCTTTCTGAGCGCGACGTGGCTCCCTGCTTGGTGACTTGGCGTCACACCCGTCCTGGGGGAGCTCAGCTCTTTGCGCTCGTTTTCTCTGTGCCCAGAGAAGATGCTCACAGGAGGCCACTGCTGTAGCTGGTACGAGGGGTCAGCCGGTGGGGGGTGATTGGTCCTGGGTGCACCCCAACCAAGCCTTGGAGGTGGCAATTGCGTCTTCCACCTCTGTTTCTAGCCCTGGAGAATGTTCCCTTCTGTACGCACCGTGCTAGTTGCATGGTTTGAGTTGAGACCTAGAAAATGTGCTGTTTGAGCATCTTTAAAACATCGGGCCAGCCAGGGAGCCTCAGGTTGGGGGACGGGGGTTAACTTTTGGACAATCACAGCTCCTGCATCTACTTGAGTTTCATCTGTGAGTTGTTTTTCTTTTTTTCCTTCCCCTGAAATAGGGATCAATTTGCTTACTCTAGGGTTTACTGCCGGTTACCTTGACTGTGTCCCTTATTTCTCCTTGATGAAAACTTGAACAAGCCGCTTGTGTTTGATTCACAGAGAACCGTGAGAAACGGGCTGTGTGTGAGGCAGTGCGGTTTTCTCATTCTATTCAGCCCTTTGTATATTCAAATTCTTCTAGTTTCAGTTCTTGCTGTTCTGCCAGATTTCCATACCATTGATGGGTTTTCTGAATTAATAAGTTTCTTTCTCCCCCTCCCTCCCATACCCTCACCACCTTTTTGCAACTGGTGAAAAGTTTTTCTAAGCGTGCTGCCCTCTCCATATTGATTTTCTTCTCTTGCTTGTCTAACCAGCTTTTAGATGTTTTATTTTGCAAAGCGTTAATAGAATTTTCCTTTTGCCATTGCACTTTATCTATTCAGGAGGTTTCAAGAAGTCTCATTGTGTCACCAGACTATGGAGGAAAGAGGCTATTCTTCTGCTACAATGGCTGCCCTAAAAAATAACGCAGGGTGGGGTAAACTCAGAAAGGGCAGAGACGGAGATAAAATGTTCTGACCTTAGGAGACAGAAAAGATAACCAATTAGACATTGTTGAAAGGGCACCAGCTGGCTCAAAGAACACCCCACTGATTATTTTTTCTTAAAGGCATGCTTGGTCCAGGTCTGAAACTCGGCTGCAGAGCCACTTCCCCCCGTTGCAGGTTTTCAGATTTGAACTGGTGGGGCTGACCCTTCCACAGGGAGCTGCACACCTGGTTCTGAGCCCAGAAGTAGGTGCTGCCGCTTGGGGGGTGCTGCGCCCACCTCCAGCGCATCCGCGCTCTTCAGGGTCCCAGCCAGCACGATGGAAATCTCCTGGCTTAGCCCATGCAGGCTGAGTTTGTTGCTGCTAACAAGGATTTATTTGCATTAAAAAGATCTCAGCCAAGATCATCATTCCAGCGAAGCGGGGCCTTAGCACACATGGCCCAGAACGTTGTTTGCCCAGAGGACATGTGTCTGGTGGGTGAGACGGCGTGTCACGCTGTACAGCTGGGAGAGGCGACCAAAACTGTAGGTATCCCCAGTATCTGGTCCTGTGCCAGGACCTGTCTCTTCTCTGCCGTGGCAGCACTCAGAGGAGCAGGATGAGGCTGCACAAGAGGTTCAAACCAGTAGTGCCGCTGCGGGCCACAGCTGAGCCTGAGAGAGGGTTTTGCACCCTGCAGCTGAGGCTTCAACCTGCTGGGAGGTTAGAGTTGTGTTGTGCCTCATCTTTATGTCTCTCCTCCCCTGAACAGCAAGATGAGCAGCCTTTCTAAAGTCCCCGGTAATGTCCTTGCAGGAGGAGGTGCCGTTTTAAAATGGGTGGGTGCAGCCAGGAGAGCCTGTGCACAGCAGCACCCTCTGGGTCAGGGACAGAGGGACCCCCTGGCTGGTGGGATCTGTGCTGCAGTGCCCCCAAAACCTCTCTGGGCTCTGGTCTGGGGCTTGAGGCAGAAAGGTTACGCTGGAAGAGTTGCATGCTAAAACTTCTGCGACAGCGGTTGGCGTGGGGACAGAAGGGTGGTCAGCACGCACCGAGGCGGGGGAACAGCATTAGGTGTGACGGGCAATTTTTGGTTCCAACAAGGCCAAGACCTCTGAGAATGAAAAATAAAAGATTGCTGTGCAAACATAACCCTGGAGCAGAGATAAGCGGTGCTGGTAGGGTGAAGGGGAGCTCTGTCCTTATCTGCCTTCTGATATTACTCATACTTGTGAGTTTCCTTCCTTGGAGTAGGGAAAGACAGCAGGACAAATGGCTCTCTGCTTAATGCGCGGGGGATTTTTCAGTGCATCAGCATCTTTAGGTCCCATCCGAGATGGGTATCAAGGAGGCATGCTGTTCTCTCCCATCTCTGGCCATTGCTAGCACACTTTGCAAACCACTGGGACTGAAGAAGTTGAGAACAAGTTAACCCAAGACAGGTTTTTAGATGAGTTTAGGCGTAGTGTACAGTTTTGCTGCACTGTATTTTTTTCACTGTACCCTGGAATGTATTTCTCCCGTAGTTAGGAGAGGTTCAGGCTGGTTTTTTGCCACCTTCCCAAACCACGTCTCTGCCCAGCCGAGACAGACTGTAATTCTGCACAGGAGTAGGCTGGGTGGGTGTTCCCCTGCACAAGAGCACTACAGGCAAACTATGCTCCCTGAACAGTGAATTTTTATCCAGGCGGGAGCTTTCAAATCCTGCTGTAATTCCAGGGTCGGGTTAAGGTGGCAGAAGCTGGCACAGCCACCGAAAGTGGTGCCACCATCCCGTAAGATGCGGCTTCTCTGCCCTCTGCTCAGCCTGTCCCCTGCTTTGGATCAGCGCAAGCGTTGGTTTGGCCGTGCCAGGAAACTGATCTGACTCAAAACTAGCCTGGAAGGGAAAGCGCGGTTCATTTGAACCTGGAGGGCTCCCTGGCTTGATGTGCTGCGCAGGCGTGTTGGCGGGAGGGAAGAGCTCAGCCCAAAGCGGACACGGGCGGCTGGGGTAGACCCTTTGGTGGCACTGCGCGAGGTGGAGAGAGCATGTGACTGCGTTGTGAATCACTTTTCTAAAATGAATGATGTATAGAAAACCAGAATATAAGAACATAGAAGTGTCATTAAAGTTATTGAGGAAAAAACCTAAAAAAAAGCCAACCGAAACAAACAAAAATCTCCACCCCAAACCCACCCCCACAGATAACCAGCCGAGTCCTTTAAAGAATAAAACTTTTTCTTTAAAGATCTCCCTTCCCCTGACATCTTCTGCAATTTAGTGGTGATCTGGGTTTTCATCAGCCCCAGTTTAAAACGGGGAATAGCAAGTCTGTAATTTATTTTCAGAAAGATTACCCAGGGTGTTTCCTGCAGCGTGCGGGACCGACCTGCCCCAGCTCCTGCAGCCTCTGAGCAACAGTTTAAAACGTGGTAATGCTGGAAAATAAACTTCAGCACAACATCCTTCTAAAATAAGTGTAAAATTTTAGGTGTGGCTGCACCGATTAAATGGAGGTGGAATAAATCATGCAAATAGTAACGAAGGTTGAAAGCAATTTGGTTGCACTTCAATACGTTTCATCAGTCATCTCTCTTCTGAAGTGGAAATGCCAAGCCTGATGCGAACTAAACTTTCTCCCTCCTCCCGCTCCCCTCTTTCCTCTGGCTTTTCAAAAGGCCTTTTGAAAACCTCTGAATACCTTTCTTGGCTGACCAGATTTTACCCTGCTCATACTTCTTGAAACCTCCTAATTCTCAGCCAAGACAGTGACTCTAATTTGGAGGAGTCATGGGCTTGATTTGCATCCGCGATTCTTCTCTTGGCCCTTCCTTATCTCCCTACAAAAAGGGAAAAAGGCTGAGATGAGGCACGGCCAGCAACAAAGGAGAGGTGGAAGAGCTCCTTAGATTTCTGACTTTTTAGGGAAATAGAACTTTTAATGTTTGCTTTCCTGCTGTAGGATCAAATGTTGGCTCGTGCGGGGGCTGAAAGCAGCAGCTTTCCAAAGGAGCTGCCTCCGAGCAGGAGCGAGGAGATCTGATGCATCGTTTGTCCCCGAGCTGAGGCTGCTCCTGCCTGTGTCTCCCCTTCCCAGTGTGTCTGTCGTGTCTCTGCGAGCCGTGCAGCCGGTGTGTTAAAGCACGCATCTCCCCTCTTCTGTCTTGCAGGTAGAGGACGCCATGCTTATGTTTGACAAGACGACCAACAGGCATAGAGGTAAGAGAGAACCAGGAGCTCAGACACCCCATTTTGTGACAGCTTCTGCATGGTGAGCACAGCCAAAAATCAGTGTCAATGTGGTGACCCGGTGGCTAAATCCAGTGGTGCTAAATCAGCAGAGCCATTTGTGTTTGAGAGGCTTGTTCCCTCCGTCCTGCAGGTGTGGCAGAGGAGGGGCTCGCTGGCACGTAATGCCACAGGTCGTGTGGATTTTCTATTAGAGATGACTTTTCTGGGCAGTCTAATGACTTGTCTTTGGGAGGACCGTTACCGGGCTCCGTGGCATGGCTGGAGATGGTAAAGCCCGGGAGCTGAGTGCGGTGAGGCTGGAGGGAGGCAGGGAGTTTGTATTGAGGTGACTAGTGTTCGGTTAGGCTGAGGTACCAGGACATGAAGGTGCTCGACCCCTGCGCTGGGCTTTCAGGCATGCTGGCGTTTTGCAGCTGGGGACTGCGTGTCCTCCGGTGGTGGTAGCTCAGAATAAGTAGGATCTCCGGAAGAGGAATTTCCCTCCACATATTTCACAAGAGAGACAGGGTTTCATCATTGCTTGTACAGCTCTGTGAAAATGAGCTGAGGATTATTTTCAGTGTTATGGCCATTCCTTTCAGTGGAAATAAGTGATGTGCTCCTCTGTCTTTCGGCGAGCGGTTCGCGTTATCGCTGCAGCAGAGACGCCGAACGCCAGGCAGAGCGCAGCCTGGCAGCACTCCGTTCAGCCGGGGGGAGCGGAAACCTGCCTGGGCTCTCACAGTGGCCCCACAAACTGCCCTGGGGGCAGCTCTGAGACCCTCGTCCCTTCTCTCCGAACAAGATTGATTTTATGCCGCCAGCCTCCTGCTTTAACCCGGCGTGTGTTTGGAGGCGGCGCAGGAGGCCAGCGCAGCTTGTGGCTCCTGCCCCCGTGCGACAGCGTGGGCGTGTAGCCCCAAGGTCTGTCATTTGCCCTCGCACACTGGATGCTTAAGTTGACTCTGTGGGGGCTCATTGGATCGGTACCGTTGTTGTCTCAGCCTCGAGTGTGTCAGCTACTCGGAGTGGTGTAAGTAGTACGGTTGTTGAGGGGGGCTGTAAAGGAGCCCATGCCCGGCCAGGCGGCGTTGGGAGCCCTGGGAACGGGAGAGGGGAGCAGCCCAGAGCACCCAGCCACTGCCACATCGTCTCATCTCCGTGGCAGGGCCGGAAGACCTGACCTGCCGGCGCTGTCTGAATTATTCACTGCTCTGGTGTTTGCCTTAACGAGCAGCGTAGTGCGTGCGGGTGAGTCAGGCAAACCTCTGGGTAGTGTTCCCTCCCTCCATGGTGTCCTCCCAGGCACCCATCCCTCGCGGATGTCAGGGATCGTAGTACCCTGGAAGATTCAGCAGCAATGAGCAAAAGACTTGCATGGGAAGGTAGGCTTTTCAGGGCCAGGGGAGGCCTGTGGACAGCCAGTGCCATCAGTTTTGTAACAGGAACCAAGCATTCAAAACTCTGACATAGTTTGGAAAGTTCAACCCCTGACAACTTCCTTTTATATCCAGGGAATTTTCCGCCCTTTGCAACCACCCTTAAATGGGCCATAAATACCCTTCTCCATTCCGGATCCTGGCATATCGTTTGCTGCATGTAAGAGCTGCGTTATGTGGTGCTTTTGTGCTGGGCGCGAGGGCGCCGCGTCCCCGCTCTGTCGTGCTCTGCTGGCAGCTGGGCCCCTGGGGATACCGAGGGGCTCTGGTCCCAGCGAGGCACATACTCTGCAGAGGTGGCCCCTGGGAATGTGCTTCAGCAGCTCTTCTGCCTGCTTCTGTTTGTATTCCTTGTTTTCTTCTCTTAAATTGTTTCTTAACTTGGCAAGTTTACGTGGCATGCATCGGGTGGGCTGGCAGTGCATAGAATCCCAGGCTGGTTGGGGTTGGAAGGGACCTCCCAGCCCATCTAGTTCCACCCCCTGCCATGGACGGGGACACCCCCCACCAGCCCAGGCTGCCCAAAGCCCCATCCAGCCTGGCCTTGGGCACTGNTCCAAGGGCTCCCCGCAGCCTTCTCTGCTCCAGGCTGGACAAGCCCAGCTCCCTCAGCCTGGCTCCAGAGCAGAGGGGCTCCAGCCCTCGCAGCATCTCGGGGCCCTCCTCTGGCCTCGCTCCATCAGCTCTATGTCCTCCTTGTGCTGGGGCCCCCCGAGCTGGAGGCAGCACTGCAGGGGGGTCTCAGCAGAGCGGGGCAGAGGGGCAGAATCCCCTCCCTGGCCCTGCTGGTCCTGCTGCTGGGGATGCAGCCCAGGACACGGGGGGCTTTCTGGGCTGCCAGCGCACACTGCCGGCTCATGGTGAGGCACACGTCCTGGCATTCATTTCCGTGCCCTGTCCTTCTGAGGTTTTTTCAGCCTGATTTACAGGTCCCTGACCTGCAGTTTCATGTCTCTGTCTCTGCTGTCCCTGGCTGAGGCGCAGGGGGCTCCCCCTGGACAGCTTGTCCTGGGGACCTCAGCCTGTCCCGCAGCACAGCTGCAGCCCGTGGCAGGGCTGGGTGGTCCCTGGATAAGGGCCCTGCTCCACAGACAGGGGGACACAGTCTCCTTTTGCTGAAATCTGGAGTTTCGTTCCCACTGAGGCTCTTGGCTGTGGCTGCAGGGAGCTCTGTTCCTGCCTGCCGAACTCACTGGTGGTCCCTTCAGCAGTCCGTGCCTGCCTTGGCTGGGCTCCGCTGCCAGGGTAGGCAGGAGCCTCTGCAGGGACGTTGAAAGTGGAGCAATGGTGTGTTAGTCCTTCCTCTGCTTCCTGCGAGCAAGACGCTCATCCCTTCCCCACGTCCCTCAAGGTGATCCCTCCTCTGTCCCCGGCCGGTGGCACTGTGCTGCTGTAAGCACTTTCCGAGGCGCGAGGGCTCTGGGAACTGTCGGTGTTTGTGCTCTGCTAGTGCTGAGCTCTGCTCTCACAGCTCTGGTTCAGCCTTTCTGTGCTTTTGGGGGAAGCTGGAACAGTGCGCTGGGGAGCCCCGCTGTCAGGCGTGAACCTGAGCGATACGCCCCAGAGGACAGGTTCCTCTTCCCGAAGCACCTTTCCGTCGCTTGCCTGGAGAAAAGGTCTATCGCTGCTGAAGCTGAGGGCTGCAGATGTAGGGGCACCTTAGCTGCCATGAAACCTTCTGTTTTTTCCACAAAGCGTTTTTCCTACAGCGTGTGTTGAAGATGAGAGACAACAGGTCTGCCTTTTTCTTTCTCCCGTAGTTCTGAGAAGTTTTTTTTTCCTTTATTTTTCTTATAGCCTGTTTTTCCTGCACACAAGCCACAACGCTTGTCTTTGCATTAGCATCCTTGTGTCAGCTCCTAAAAAAGATCTAAGTGGGGAGGAACTAAGAGTGCAAAAGGACCGGACGCAGGCTCCAGTGCTGCTGGGTGGAGGTGATGTTTCCTGCACCTCCCGCCTGCTCCACCGGAGTCGGACTCCGGCCCCGGGTCTGCCCTGCTTGTGCTGTGCGGGGGGCAGGGTGGGCTGGAGCCCCCTCCCCGCTCCTGGCAGGAAGGGAGTTCTCTGGCACCCGCCAGTGTCAGCTCTGTTTGCGAGGCTGTTTCCCAGGGAACAGGCTTACCCTTCTGCTGGGTGAAGGACAATGCTGCTTATTTGCTGGGATTAGCCAAAATTCCTGCGAGCGGGTGAAGCCCGGCCGGTGCCGAGGGGTTGCGCTGCTGCGGCCGGGGGCGCTGCCAGAGGGGCATGGAAGGGTGAGCTCCGGGCCTTTGCCTCTGCCAGGCGCAGATGAAAGGAAGGAACAAGTGTAAAAGGCAGAGTTAAGAGCCATCATCATCTTCACGCTTGAGTTTATCCAGTCTTCTCTGACAATTTTTCCTTCGCTGCACAGGTAGCCTCCCCTAATCAGGCTAATAAACCGGCCAGCGGGCTGTTGTGATGAAGCCAGTTCTGCTGCATCGATCGTTTATAAAATCACCCCGGATTTTACAAATTGTGACATTCTGATTGTGTTGGAAACATGTTTAAAATGCAGTAGCGTGCAGCAGCGGTGTTAATGGCAATTCTTAAAACCACTTGCGGGTTGCAATCTGTATCTTCAGATTAGCCAAGGGAAAGAGAAATGGCAGATAAAATATCCGCTGTGGTTTACTGGAGTTAGTCGCTGCCCAGAATAATCAACGTAGGCGAGGGAAGGGAAAAGTATTAAAATTCACTCCCTACTGCTAGGAGGCAAGATAAATTTCCTTGCAAGCAAATTGAGGGTATTTGTTGACATAATTCTGGCACGTGTGCGTTCCTCGTGTGTGCGCATTCCGGTAGCGTGTAACTCGCCTGCCTGCGCGGCGCTGGGCCAGCATCCGTTAGCTTGTGGAAATGCGCAGATTGAACCGGACGGAGCAAGAGGGATTTTCAAAACTGCTCATCGGTGAACGTTTTTATTAATGCCTTGGGAAGGCTTCAAAACCCCACCCAAAATAAAACTTAATGCCTTGCCAGTGGAGCACATAACTTTCACAATGTTAAAAAAGTCATCAAGCTAACCACGTCGTTGCCTCCGCTGGTGTCTTTTCTAACGCCCAGCCGTTCCTGGGTGCTCTGAGGGAAATAAGGCTCGGAGCTGTTGCATTTCCTGCCTGTCTGTCCAGCGGTGTTAGCGGCAGGCTGCAGAATCTGTATGGACTTGAGGGAGTGGCTGAGTTTTGGAGTGCTGTAGCTGAAACGATCCCCAGCTTCACTGGGGCGCAGTGTGTTCTTGCACGGGTTCCCCTCTAGCTTGGCCCCGTAGCTGTGATGGCGTGCGCGCAGTGACGGAGCACCAGGAAGGCAAACAGCTGGGTCGGCTTAGTTAAGGTGCCATTTCTTTTTGGAAGGAAAGTGTTGGTAATCCTGTTTCTGTACCCTGGACTGTACTTCTGCGCTTCTGTGCAGGGAGCAAAACCACACGCAGAAGTTCTCCAAACGCTCTGGAAGATCACTTTCATCACTTTCTTCACTGCCTAAAATTTCATAGAGCTGAAAATTACTGGGTCAGTCTTGAAAGGATTTAGTAATTGGAAAGGAAAAAAGCGGGTGGTGTTATTTTGTTACCCTTGCAAAGTGCAGATAAAATCTGGAGTTCAGCATTAGTTATTGATCTTGGGGGTTGGAGGGAGCCTGGCAAGATGATGATGTCCTTCTAACTTCATTACGGAAGGGAGCTCCAGAAAGCATACCAATGCGCTGCCGAGCACGTCGGACAGCCGGAGCCGGACGGGGCGGCTGCCGTGCCATTGAGCTTTGCCCGTGCTGGGCGATCCCCAGACCCCGGCAGCGGGAGGATTGCTTGGTGGATCCAGCAAAGCTGAGAAACAGCACCGTGTGCCGCGGGCGGGCTGCTCGGGAGGAGGGAGGGAGGGTTAGTTGAAGGTGTCTGAGCCGAGGGGTGCGGCAGCGGGCTCAGCCCTTCCCAGGCTCCGTACCTTTTGTGGAAAGGAAAATGTGGTGGAGTGGGGCATCTCCGGATAAATTTTTTGGCAACTCCCCTTTCTGCAGCTGGTCAGCACCAGGGTAGAGGTGAGTCACGAGGAGGTGGTGTATTGGTGGGTGCTGTCGATCACAGCCCTGAACGTTCTCCACCAGCGTGTGCTTGGTTTGTGCTTGCCTGTAGCCATCGGCTGCTCCAGAAGCTGTCCACGGCATGCGTCACATCAGTCCCACGTCTTGAACTTGCAAAAAGACAAAGATTTTGAGTGATTGAATCCCCCAAGCTGTAATTGCCAGTATTGAATGTAATACTATATGTTTTTCAAAGCCATACAGCCCCCAGAGTTATTTTCATATCAATTAACTCTCTCCCATGGTTAGGAATGGCAGGGGAGAGAGGAGGGAAGTGACAGCATGTGATTTGGACTTCTCTAATCTTAAAACTAAACAAAATTAAAGAAAGGCAGGCTGTCTGCGTGATGCAGACAATGTCCTATGTGTTAGGGGTTAAAACATCTCCAGAAGACAGGCCCTGATTGTGGCAGAGCTGTAACATTGCTTGGATTTCTGCGGGCGTTGCAAACCTCCCCCTTGTTTCCCGTGCCTGCGAGGAGGGCGAGGGTGCTGCGGGCAGGGGCTGGGTGGCAGCTCCGGGCGTGTGCAGGGGGCTGGGTGGTGGGCGAGCATCCCTTCGTGGGGCAGGGGGCTGCCCACCGTGCCCGCCAGCGGGGCACGCTGAGGCTCCCTCATCCTTGCGTGGCATCACAGCAGCCTTCTCATGGCGACTGGTGTGCCCGTGGGAGGAGAGGTTTGGGGCTGAGCTAAACCTGCCGAATTCAGACCGAAAGATCCGTGCCTGTGCGCCTCATACCACCGACACGGCGCGCGGGGTCCGCTGCGCCCTTCCCACGCTCTCCGAGGGTCGTGCTTCGTGCTCGAGCTGTGCCCGCCTGGCAGCTTTCAGTGCGCAGAAGTGGTTGTCCGGGTGGCAGCGGCTGGCACGGTGGCTGTCGTTCCTGGAGAGACAGGAGCGGTGTCGTTAGTGAGATAGCGCCTGTGCCTCGGCGAAGGATGATGCTTTTCTTGGGAGAAAAACAGCCTCTTGTGTTCTGTCCGGCTGCCAAACCCTCGGTTTTATAGTTGACCTCTGAAGTTATAATTGACATTTTTATAGATGAGATATAAATATAATTAAGTGTCGCTGCAATTATTTGTTTATCGCTGTCTCCCTCAAGCTAGGCAAGGTCACGTGCATTTAAAAATACATCCCCAAGGCAGTTTTGAGTAAAGAGTATTTAAAATACATGGAACTAATTGCCTAATTTGGTCATTTTGAACATGGCTTTTCTGGGCAGCAGTGTGGCGGTAGCACCGTGCGTTGCGAGGGCAGCTCGGACAGAACCTTTCGCCTGCTCACGTAGTTTTGCTTTTCGAAGGCTGAGGCCCAAGGCAGAGCTGCTGTTCGGTCAGGTTTGACCCGCAGGGTTTTGGAAAAACATCCACAAACACAGTGGTGCTGGGTTTTTTTTTAGCATAAAGTGCTTTGAGGGCTTTGGATGAAAAGTGTGACATAAGATATAAATGGAGGCGATATTACTGTTACTGCTTTCCTAGATGAGACAGGCTTTTATTCCCCTGTCAGTTGTATCGCTTCGTAAATGGGGCTCCAGAGAGTGCCGTCGCTTGGAGGGAAGCGCTCGCTCGGCTCGGCCTCACCGCTCCCTCGCCGGTGAAATTCATCCCAGGGACCTGGAGTTTGCAGCACGGAGAGAGGCTTTAACCCTTGATGCAGGGAGACGTGGGGTGTTTATCTTCTGCCGAAGGCACAGGGGCTCGGAGGGGGGGGTAGGTGCAGACGGTGGGGGCGTTAGACTGCTTTTTAAGCAAATATTTGCTTCAAAACTTCACATGACGGCTGTGAAGATTCATTAGTTAATATTATTTACCATTTACAGACCCATCAGTGAAAGCGGCGATGGCTGAGCGATAATACCGTCAGTCATACCTATCTGTTTAGATCGCGGCTCTGACATGTGCCGTATTAATATTTTATATGTGTATGTTTTTAATATTACATCCTCACTTATAAATATTCATGTCATAAAGCACATTAACGGCTGCCGCGCTGAAGAGCAGCATTCACGTCTCTGCTGGGTGTCGTGAGTTCACCTCCATCCCGGGGGGAACCGAGGTGGGAGCGGGACGGCTGCGGCTGGTGGGACGGAGGACGGGGAAGGGGCTCGTGGTTTCAGGCCGCTCTCGGGGCTGGGTGGCTGCAGCCCTCCGGTTTCCCATTTGGCATCCATGTCTCCCCCTTAGCCTCTGCATCGGGCGGTGGGGACCGGGAGCGTCATCCCTCGCAGGCCGGGTGACAGCCGTGCCGGGGTGGTGGCTTTTGCACGGTGGCGTGACGGCGGCCCAGGGCTTGGCGGGCTCGGTGCTGCTCCCGACTTCGGTGTTAATAAACACAAACCAAAAAGTAAAAGCTGCCAATTCTTGGATCCATCTCCCTTGTCTTTTAATTTCCTGCAGCCTATTGCTGCTGCATCAGGGCACCTTACGTGAAGTGTAAAAATAAACGCGTCCAAGCCAGTACGAGCCCTGCGTCCCAGTAGACTCGGTTTCAGAATAGCAAATAAGGCTCCTGGCCACGCTTTTCAAGGCGATTATTGAACGTCTCGGGTGGTTACAGTCATTCTGCCCCCAGCCTCATGCTGGATAACGCCACCTGAGGCTTGGAATAATTGCCCAGCTATGTACTGTCTGTCATACCTTATTGCTTAATTTTATACCAGTAATGAAAATTACATCCAGAGAAGGAGAAAGAGCGAACAGCTGCCCTGGCCGGGACGCACCGAAGGAATAGATGTGTGCAAATGCTTTCTGTAAAGAAGGGGAGAGACTCGGCTTGCCAGCAGCACTTGGGAGATGGCTTGACATTTTTATTTTCTTGTTTAACAAACAAATGCACTAAGAAGAAGAAAAAAAAAAATCCCGCCAAGCTCCAGTAAAGGTTGCAAACAACAGCCCAGCAGTTAGTTTGGAAGTTTCCAGTTACGCAATCAGACTTTAAGGTAAATACCAACTTAAAAGTATATTGTAAAGGGCAGTAGGTTTGTAAAACTCGTTTGTATCTTGCCTTCATAGCTAACGTGTAAACAAATTATTTAATTCCCTCTCCCCAGAGGGCGAGCCCTGCACAGGCAGACCTTTTTGACCTTCTTAATTTATCCAGCTTCCTCTCGATTAGCCCTAATACAGGTGGTGACAAGAGGAGACGCTGACTGAAAGGCTCCGTCCCGGGCACTCTCCCTCTGCACCCTCTCCGACACGGCTGGGCAGCGCGCGGTCGCTGGCGGCTCTGCGCAGCGGGTGTCAGGCACTCTCACACCCAGGAGGCGACGTCCTGCGCTCGTTCACGTGATGGAAACGACTGCAGGAAGGGAGCAGCAGAGCCAGAGCGTAAAACTCGCAGGAAGAGGTGTGCGGGAAGAGGTTCTGCATTTTCTGTGGCACCTGAATACAGGAGATACTAAACAGCTCTTCAAATACCAGTTAAGCTTTCTGGGATGCAGTACATGAGGGTTTTGCAGATCACCAGAGGCTGGTACCCAGATGCCTCAGGTGGAAAAGCAGAGACACAAAGATGGGGGCTGGCAGCGTTTGTCCCACAGAAGGTATCTGTGTGGCACCCAGGGCCAGGCACAGACAGGACCGCGAGCAGAAATCGGGGCGTTTCCTTCCTGTAGAGCTGCGGTTGACAGTCGCCGCCTGAAAAAGAAAAGTCTTCCCGTGCACTTAGTACTGAGCAGTATCAATAACTTAATGCAATTAGACAACGGTCGTATTGGAGAGCGCAGAGTAAATCAGCGGAGCCTTTCTCATCTCCGAAAGGTTCTTCAGGAAATGTAAAGCCAGAGTTGTGCAAATATTGAAGAACTTTTTTTAAATGATGATAACGGGTAAGCCGCACTCGTAGAAAGTCGGTATGTGCGAGCTCTGCTGGGATGAGCACTTGTGTTAGAAACAGTCAGCGTAAGCTTCCCGGCTGAAGCTGGGTTGAGAAGACAGTGAGGTCATTTTAATACGGCTCCAGTTTGCTGTCTCTGTTGTCACTGCTGAGCAGCCAGTTTGAGTGACAGATAAATTAGCAAAAATCCTGATGATCTGTGAATGGAAAGAAATCCTAAGTGCAGTGAGTAAGTTCTTGCTTATGAATCTACTCAGCAGATGAAACCAAAACCTTTTTGCTTCCTGGAATGCAGGAGCGAAGTGATTAGCAGGTAGTGCGTCGAGTCTTGTGGGACTGTTTGAAAATGTTAATTGAGGAAAGGCCAGAAACAGGAGGAGAACAAAATGCAGCATTTACATAGACGGGCAGTCTTAACACAGCAAGCAGAATTAAAATCAGTGTGGTGACCTTGAAAAAACAGGCAGCTACTTGCAGCATGCCCGTGCCCAAAAATGTGATAGAAACTCTTGAGGCACACTGTGTGGCTTTCACTCCCTGGCGTGGTGTTTTCTTCTCCCAGTGGATCGCTGAAAGCAGGCTGGGGGAGTCCCCTCAAACAGGCGTTGGGGGGTGGCTCATAATTTTTTTTATATATCTGTGCTTTGTATCTGCTTGTTTGGATAATAAAGCTTTTACCGAAGGTGAGGAGGACGTTCCCGGCAGCTGAGCGCGAGCCAGCCGAAGCTGTTTGGTGTCCCAGGAGAGGGGCTGCTTTGCCTCCCGCTGCCCGGGGCAGTCCCCCGAGTAAATCACCTCCTGCAGCTGCCGCCTCGCTCGTGCCGGGACCCGGGTGCTGCTGAAGCGGTGCTGAAGCCGCTAATTTTACAAGGTCGTTGCTATATGTGAAGCCTCCTGGTGATCTGTATAAACAAACAGGTAACACATCCCCTATCCCCAAAATCTGGAGATTCAACAGAAACGTGTTTGCACAAGTAATGCTGGTAGCAGAAGGAAAGGCTTTTCCCCCCGAGGCTGCTGCTCGGGCGGGCTCTGCTGCGCTGTCCCTCTCCGCCGGCCTCGCCATCCCCGGCTGTGCTTCTGGGCGTTTATTTTTGGGTGTTGGCAATTGGGGTCCGAGCTGCAGGGTGCGTCCGCGCGGGTCGGTGAACGTGCGCTGCTGCCTTGCCGCCGGGGGGGCTGTGCTCGGGCGTGTGGCTCGCTGGGGCCCTGCTCTGCGCCTGGGGAGCAGAAATTGCTCCTGGGGTCGTTTTTATGAGGCAGCTTCGAGCGAGTGCAAATGGAAACCCTGCTACCCTGCAATTAACGGTTTACAGCTCTTGCGTGGATACATTCCACCTAATCAATCCTCTTGTATTAGCAAATTAGAAGCTGTTAAAATTACTAGCTTAGCTATGTAAAATGTGCGCTGCAGTAACTCTGTCTGGTCTCAGGGCAGGTCCCGCAGAGCCTTCCTCGCCTCCTGCTCCAGCTCTCACCAGCCGCCGTTTTACCCTTCTCCTCTGCAGACCCTCGCCTGCCGGCTGGCTTCTCTCGGCAGGTAAAGGCCGGCCGCTGCCTCTGCCCCCCTTCCTGTCTCACTCTGTGGAGTGTTTGCAGCTCGATCCGTGGCACGTCCGTGATCCTCCTCTGCCCGATTTCGGTGGTGGCAGAGCTGGCCATGTCACAGCTCCATCCCGGGGACCTCGGTCCCCCCCTGGGCCTGACGCCCTGTGGGAAGAGGCAGCCGTGGGTGTGGGTGGTGGTTTTGCATGGAAGGCTCTCCAGGATTTCACAGATGAAAATTGTTGCAGAGCAGGCCAAGAAAGCCCATTGCGTTTGTTTGGTTTTCTCTGATACAGCTCTTGGTTTTCTGCTGTGCCGGAGCAAGGCTCTGCAGGTGGCCGGTGCTCCTGGAGAGCCTCCTGACTTCTGCGACTGGGAGGAGGTACAGGTCATTGCAGCTCTCGGCAGCCCCAGCATATCCCCCGGCTCTCCAGCCAGTGGGAACGCTGGCAGTCCTGCGTCACCGTGGGCTTTTATCGGTGGTACACAGAGACACAGAGGGTTTGGGTCCTGCCGCTCCTTGCACAGAGCCCTGCAGCAGACAGCAGCTCACACCGGCAGGCTCAGCTGCGTCCTGCTTTTCAGGTGCTTTTCTATCAAAGAGAGAAAATGGGAAGCCCTGAACTGCCGTTAGAGCCAAGTTCCTGCCCTGGGAATAGAACAAATAGGAGCTGCGAGGGCAAACCGTGTGCTGCTGTAAATCGGCGTGTTCTGCTGGCTTTGATGAGCCCGTGGCAGGTCGCTGCGAGCGAAGGACAGAGCCCTGACTCGCGCTGGCAGCGTGAGATGACAGCTTCACGTTTGGCTCCCGCTTTGTTAGTGAGGAGAAGCCCTGATCCCTGGGCTGCACCTGAGCTCGGCTTTGCCCTTTGCTTTACGGGCTCCTTCCCACTTCTTGCTGGGAAGGGCGGGGGCTGACATGTGCAGCTGCCTCCACCCCCCCACCGGCAGCAAGGGGAGAACAAAAGGTTTCTAAAAAGAGCGATTCTTCCACCGTTTCATCTTCCCCTTCTTTCCTCCCTTCAGACGAGACCCTTCGAACTCGCTTCCCCAGCTATCTCTGGATCCAGCGGTTGTGGTCTGGCAGAGCCTCCCGGGCGTGCGGAGCGGTGCCAGGCGGTTTGTGTCGCACGGGGCTCGCAGGGGCCGCGCCGTTTCCCGTCAGTGCCCTCTTACCTGCGCTCAGTCGCGGTGTTCCCTAAACGTTAGGTTTTGACTGAAGATTTCTTTAATTAGGTTGATTAATTTGTGCTGGCAAGGAGTGATTTTGCTTATTCTGTATGTTTTTTGTAGATATAAGCTGAAGTAAGAACATCTGGCACTTTTTTTTTTGCTGGATTCAATAGAATAAGTAAGTTGAAAAACAGCTTCTTTCAGAAAACTGCAGGTCGGCGGATTTGGGTTGGGGTTATTTTTCTTTTTAATTTATTGAGTGTTTTCTGGACCAGAAAGAGTGCCTTCAACTAGTGTAATGATTTGCAGATTGTTCTGCATTTTAAGATACCCATCGATGCTGACAACTTCCTTAATTCTCTGTGCTGGAAGAGGACCAGGAGCAAACAGATGCAGTGCTGCTACCCCCACGCAGCCCTCCCTTGAGTGATTTTAAAGCTCTTTGCAGGGTGTAGTGGATCAAGCCTTGCGTTGTCCCAGCGAGGCCGGTAAGGTGCGGGGATCAGGGGCGCGGGCTGGTGAACTGATTCGCCCGCAGCTCCCGTCAGCGCTGAGCACGGAGCCGGTCTTTGACCGTGACACCATCTCCCCGTATTTACTGTTAGTGGGATCGTTGCCGGCCCCGGTGTGAGTCATGTGGGGGCTGTGTGGTTGACTTCAGTTGCAGCGAGGCTCTGGCGATGGAAAGTGTCCTCATCCATCGCACGAGTCACACGTGTGCACACGCGTTCGACAGCGCCCGCAGAATTAGGGCAGGATCCGTAGGGAGAAGCCTGGCAAGAGAATACGCTTTAAGCGTCGTTGCAGCAACAAACGTTCCCCCGTCAGCGCACAGGAAGTTCGGGTGAGCAGAAATCACTTAAAGCTGTTGGAGGCGGGCTTGGCGTTTGCCCGTTTGCGTTTCCGCGAGCCCGCTCCCCTCCGGGTAGATCTCTGCCCTGGTGCCAGCCTGTCCCTGGAGCGGAGGGCTCGCTTCCCCCCGCGGGCACGCTCCGTCCTGCGGGCACAGAGATGTGAAAACATTTGTTTTCCTCCGGTCTCTGGAAGTTCCTGGAATTGCAGGAAAACAAGATTGAACCGATCAGATGGCAAAAGCGTGGGATTTGTTTCCTTGCGAACCAACAGCCCTTTCCCCCCCCAGCCCCGGCGGTGCCGCACGGGTTTTCTCCTGGCCGTTTGGCCTGATTGTGCTTTGTCCCTCGCAGGGCACGAGCACCAAGGCCCTTTTCCGCACCCGGCCCGGGCTGCGGGGGGGTGCGGGAGCAGCACGTGGGTGGGGGGAGCTGGAGGTGGGCTAATAACCTGCCTGGCTGCTCGGGGAAGGAGCAGCTGCGGAGGGAAGATGGGAGCAGCTGTGGGTATGAAATTAGTCATTCTATGAAGAAATGGATTTGATAAATAATAAAACAGTGGTATTAACAACAGATGCTTTCCAGGTCAGATGACTTTGATAAAGGCACCCAACAGCCATGGGTAATGGCATGAAAAATATGTATCTGTATTTATAGATCTATCTATATGGAAGGGCGTATAAATAAGCGCCTGTTTGTGTATAGGTGTGTGTGTACATGCTCACACATAACGTACCTGGCACTTTATGTCTGTTTTAGAACGACAGTGACAGTGCCGCCGCTCCCGTCCTGTGCAGGCTCCGGGACTTGCCGAGACAACCTGAAATGCGATCGGCGGTTCCCGGATCTGGCGCGCTCCCTCCTCCTCCTCAGCGCTGGCTCCATTTGTTTTTATACTCGTACCTTTTCATTTTGATAACTGTTTTGATTTGTAAAATACTATGCCTTATACAGTGTTTCCTTTATGATGATTTAGTATGCTCTTCTTATCTTTCACCTTAAATCCTTGATAAGAGTGTTTTTAAAATGAAATTGCTACCTGACACCATTACACACTCCTGGCTGTCTGCCAGCCGCGACGGAGCTGCCGAGGAGGAGGGCGGCTTTGAGAAGCCTTCCCGAGCCGGTGGGATGGAGGAAGCTGAGGAAGGGGAGGAAGCACGGCAGGTCCGGCCTCTGCCTTCTGCAGCCGGGGTCCGCTCCTCGCCCATGCCAGCCGTTGCTTTTGCAGGGGTGGATGTTTGAGCAGGGGTCGGTACCAGCCCCGTCCTAGCGATGCCAGCGGTCGCTGAACGCTTCCCTCTCCTTCCTCCCTGCCAAATTGCCCATTAGTATAATTGACTGTCATCGCCACGGCACTGGAAGCAGGGGGAGCGCGTCGGGGGGCGACTCGGCGGTGGGGCCGGTTTGTTTTCCCCTCGAAGCCGTACGAGCGACCCTCGGGCTCATGGTGTTCCTGTAGGGCGACCCAGCCTTGCGTGCGAGTCTCCAGCCTGTCCGGGTAATTGAAATGTTTGGGGATGGCTGTTGGTGGTGCCTGTGAACGCCATTTATCAGGGGAAGGCATCAGCAGTGGGAATATCAGTAAATAGAACTGTCTGACATGGCCGGTCATTTTTATTTTAATATAATAGATGTAATGAACTCTTGTCTTTATAATTCATGGGACTTGCCGAATGCATCCATTCCTCCTCCGTAATGACGTTAGTTACAGATCTGTCCTTCGTTAGAGGCTTTATTACGGCTGGCGAGCTTAACTCTCTCCGAGCTGCGGTGATACGTTCCCAGAGTGCAAGGGGTTATCTAATAAATTGTTGCCTTTTACATCCCATACTATTAGTAATAAACGTAGCCAAAAACTTCCCTGAGTAGTTAATGCATTATTAATTATTATTATTATTGAATCTCTTGAAGGGTCGTTTGCCAGGACCTGTGGTATGCCTTTCCCAGCGTACCGCGGCACGTTTGTCGGCTCTTGCTGCCCCCGCACCTCGCCGGCAGTTTGTGCGTGTTGGAGTGTGGTCGGGTCAGAGCCGACAGCAGCCCCAAATCTGCTGTCAAGGGGTTTAATAGCGTTTGTGTCCAGCCTAACCCAATCTATCTCACCTCGCAGAGAAGAAAAAAAAAATAATCCTGCATCAAAATTACTGCTTTTGGAACTGTCTTGTCTCTTTTGAGTAGGAACTGGAGACA
Organism: Psophia crepitans; assembly: GCA_013399095.1. Lineage (NCBI taxonomy): Eukaryota > Metazoa > Chordata > Aves > Gruiformes > Psophiidae > Psophia > Psophia crepitans. The sequence continues at coordinate 67,809 of VWZZ01003870.1, read as the reverse complement.
ACTAGACAAGCTTCAATGAAAGCGAATAAAGAAACATTACTTTCTGAACACAATCTTCTGTTACCAGTCACTTTTCAACAGACATTCAATCAAAATGCTAATAGCCAAGGCAACAAGGGAGCGAGGTTATTGTAATACTAATTGATAGGCTGCAGGGATGGGTTTGATAAGTGCTGTTCGAGATACATTTTTGAAATATGATTCTCTTTAATTACAATGATACTAATAAAAAAACTAACAAATGATTTAATGATAGTTTTCTAGGTAATGGCTTGAAGATTTTTGTTCAAGTTATTTTGTAGGGTGTTTTTATTAAACCAGAAATTATGAAAATCACCTGTAAAAATAAAGCTGTAGCAGAAGGTAGTGACTTCATCTGGGCTTGGTGGCTACTTTGCATCAAAATTAATACTGTCAAATCTGAAGCTCTTGAATAGGAAATCCAGTCATTTATTTGTACAATAGACCTCGCTAAAGCCCGTAGTTGAAGCCAAGTTGCATGCAGGAATGCATTTAATAGCTAATGCTTATAATAATTAGGATCAATTATGCCAGCAAGGGTTTTAAAATACATTCGGAGGGAGGGGAAGAACGGGCTGAGGGGGGTCGCTAAGGTTCTGAAGTGCGTCTGGGGCACCGGGTTTGCTCATATTAGCAGAGATTATTGACGTTCGGTGGTGGGAAGCTCCCGGCTCAGACCCGCTTTCCCGGTGCAGCAGCAGCTGATTTTCCGTGTCCCTGACGGATGGGATTGCCGTGCCGATGCTCCCGCGGCACGGTGGGACCGCAGGGCGTCCCAGCCAGCGCCGTCCCCGTCGGAGCCTCTCCTGTGCTCCGTGGGGCTGCGTGTCGGCACGCGGCGGCATCCTGCTGCCTCTGTCCCCGGGGAAGGGGGAGCGCACGGAGGAAGGGCAGATCTGCCGCTAACAGGCAGCTTGTTTCGGCTAATTTTTGATGAATTAATTGATATCAAAACAAAGAAAATGAGGTTTTTTTGAAGGGGGTGTGTGTCTTGCTTTTGTTGATGTGGGTGGGGGCTCTTCCTGGGGCAGGGAAGGATGATCTCCCCTGCCTTTCAATTTGTCAAGCTCGCTCTCAAAGATCTGCCAGAGAAGAAAGGGTAATTAATAGGCTTGAAGTCATTTCCGATGTGTCAGGATTTCTGCCTTGCTTCCAAGTGATAATGTTCGCTGGCTCGAGGCCTCCGGGGAGCCTTCCATCTTATTAACTTGTCTAGGAGAAACAGTGAGTGGGGACAGCTTGGGCCAGTGGGTGACATGAAATAAGGATTTGTGGTGTAGTGAGCTGTAAACACGGGGCCCGATTGAGTAAAAAGTGGGAAGAATAAAAAACAAAGCAAGAAAAAATATATGAAGAAGGCCACTGGTCACAAGTAGAGCAGCTTGTGTGATGGAGGAGGGGGATGCACTTTATTTAGGGCAGCTGGTACCCGACCCGCAGAGCCGCTGTTGTGCCGTGCCACCCACAGCCAGCTTTTGCCCGTGCCGACCGGGGCCCTGGTTCTGGCCGTGGTCAGCCTGTGGTCCGGCACCTGGCTCCCCCGTGCCAGCGTCGGGGAGAGAAGGTGGCAGGCGGGACCGGTGCTGCCACGGCTGGTTCTGCTGCCGAAAGCCCCGTGTGTCAGACGGGCTGCAGCACCGCGCTGGCAGCTCCCGCCTCGGAGCAGCTGGTGGCCGAGGTTGCCAGAAGTCGCGTGTGATTTTTAGGATGCTCAACTTGATGTGCTGAAAAGGGACCTGTTTTTCAGCAGGCCAAGGGTTGGGTCCTTCTCCTCATCGCTTCGGTCCGTTTGCCAAGTTGGCTGACAGTTTTCGTAGCTTTTCTTAGTTGCATTTGAAAACTTCAGACACTTAGGTGTGAAGACACCGTCATTCTCAGAAGAACCACAAGGATTGAGTAATCCGACATCCTGAACAGAGCCCGGGAGCTGGGACACGCACCGAGACTTGCACGATACCGGCATGGAGATGCGCAGCAGCAACAGGAGTGAAATCCCCGCTCCTGCCCTGGGTGAGTGTGCAGTGCTGTGCCTCCTGGCCGGCTTGCGGAGGGCAGGAAGGACCCTCTTATTGCAAACATCTCAACACCTCCTCTTTGGAGCCGAAGCGCCGCATCCTGGCGTTCCATCCCCCGTGGTGTGTGTCTGTGTATTCTTCGTCCCGTCGCTAGCACGGGGCCAGCCTCCCGCGTCCCCCGCCTCTCTGCTCTGCAGCGTGTGGGCTGTCGCACGGCGCCGTCCCAAGCCTGGGAAGGGAGCGGGCAGCAGCGCAGGCCGGGTTTGGGGGGTGCCTCGTGCTGCTCGGGTTGTCCTTGGACAGCTTCGGTCAGCAGAAGCAGTGTCAGAGGAGCAGCCGTGGGAGTGTAGTTGGCAAAACAATTGGGTTTTCCCCCTCAACTCCCCATTGTTTTGTGGCTCCAAGGTGTGCCTTTGGAAGGGGATGCGCGGAAGAGCAGAGGTTTCTAGTCCCTGCGTGTGTTTGGTAACTACACCTGTAATCACAGGACTGTGTCAGCACAGGATTTTGTGTAATTGCTCCCCCCCCCCTCGGTCCTAGTGAGATTTTGTTAATTAGAATTAGAGCATTTAAAAATAGAGATTATTTTTAAACTGTTTTCCTGATTATCCTGTATGATGTAGAAGGGAGGTTGGACAGGATCTCGGTTTTCCCAGGTGCTCTGCCCAGCACAGGACCCGACGCCCTCGGGCGGGGGGTGCTGGGTGTCCAGAATGGGGGGCTCCTCGCGCATTCAAGAAATGAAATGGCTATAGGTGGGTTCTGGTTTCTGGATGTGCTGAGTTGCCTTTGACATCAGTGAAAGCTGCAGGACACCCTGGGGAAGAGGGGCAGAGGGATGAGGGAGTTGTATCCCTAAGTCCAGGGGGATGAAACGCGGAGGAGGTGTCTCCGGGCGATGTTCGGTGCAGCGGAGCTGATCGGTCCTGCGCAGCGTGGAGCACCGCTGCTGTGGGAGCTCTGGCCCTGGGGCAGGTGTGGGCTTACGTAAAGGTGGTGCTGTATCTGCATATTTAACCTTCTTTGCTTTTCTTGTTTTCTTTTAAGTTCTCCTTCACAGTGACAGTGCACAAGTGCTTTCGTTAGCTGTTAGACAAACACAATGGAGGCAGCGCCGGTCTCTGCCACGTACAGGCTGTTCCTGGGAGATTGTTCCCTTTTTTATTTTTTAAAGTAGCAAACCTTGGCGTTTTGGGTCACTGGGAAGGAACAGGATGTCTTTCACGTATTGACAGGTTTTTTTCTTCTCTTTTCTGATCTCACTCCTGTTTGTCAAGCTCACTTTTCATTTTCCAGAGAAATGATTATGACTAAACATCTCTGACAGCCTCTTTGCCGAGTGTGAGAAGGCTACAAGGAAAAAAAACAGAAGGAGCCACCTCAAAGCTCTTCTGTGATTAAGCTACTTAGCTGGCAAGTTTTTCTCTCCCAACTGCTGAGCCTATTTCTGCACAATGGAGTTCCCCTTGCAAGCGCTTATTAGGGAGGCACTAGTATAGTCTAATTAAAATTTGTTTTAATATTCTGTGAAAATTAAAACTGAGTCCTTCCTGTTAGAAAGACTGACCGTGCATGTATTAGTGCTCTATGTTTTGTTGTTGTTGTTAGCTTATTCAAATATTAACACTGCCTGCCTGCTCAGAACGATAGTTGGTGTCCATTAACGGAGCTTATTCTCAAGTGATGGATGATGTGTAGGAATAGGTGAAAGCTGGTTGCCCTGTTTGTTTGTTTATTTATTTATTTATGCTGATGTTGCTTCCTGGAGGTAAATAAGGGGAGGGGATGCTGTGCAATATTACCACTGCGAAATTAAAATAAAGCCTCATTATTTGAGGATGGAATTCAGTGGCTGAAGGTTTTACTCTTCGTCTGAAGCTTCATCCTGAATTCTTCCAGCTAATTGCCTGCTGATTAGTTGAGAGACAGGCATCACTAATGTTGGCCTTGAGCATCAGATTGTCTCCTGCAAAGTCTTAGGCTTGTAGCACCGGTTGGGAGACGCCGGTGGGATGTGGGATGTTAGTACAAGCGAACAAGGGGACGGGGTCTTTCCCCAATCCCCCGGTTCCCTGCGCGGCCGGATCGGGCACCCAGAGAGGGCGATCCGGCTGCGGGGCCGGGGCGGAGCCGCCGGCAGAGCAAACCCCTCCTCTGCTCCTTGTGCTGCCGGTGGTCCCAGCCCTGCCCATGCTGGCAGGAGCGCATGTCCCCGATTTCGGGAGGCCTGCGGGGCGCGGAGCCGTTCTGCTCGCTGCGAGTAGGTGGCAGCAGCATTTGCACACCCTGCCTGCCTGCTTAATTCGCTTTATGTTTTTGCATTCATTTACCTTGGGTTTTCTTTTTTCCCCAAGAGTGCTGAGTTCTTTCCAGCTAGAGGACCTGCATAGCCAGGGTAGGTGTATCTGGTACGCGTGTAGAAGTGAAGAAAGTGCTGAGCTCCATAAAACAGGTAACAGCAACTTCCCTACATTCCCTGCTCAGATCTGATTCTTTTTTGGGAGAAAGCTTTTTGGGGAAAAAAAAAACCCAGAACTTAAAGCTGCAGTTGATTTTAAAAAAACCCAACCCAAGCCTTTTATTCTTGCGTTGAAGGTGGAGAAGTTGCCAAAGTGCCAGAAAAACTCCAAATACCTGAATATTTTCCCCTCTTTCCCCAGCTGTCTTTCTGAACTTGATTCCAAACATGCTGAAAATATCTCTGTCCCTGATCTATTGAAAGTTTCCATTATTGACTAGCAGAAAGGCTGCTTTTGTGTGTGTCTCGCTTGTGGGCAAAAGATAATTTTAAAAAGCACCGTGTTTATCTGGAGAGAGCAGCGTGCTGAGGCAGGAGCCCCAGGCCAGCCGCACTGATGGATCGGGAACTTTTCTGCGCGGGGAGCAAAGAGAGGAGGATCTGCCACAAAACGCGCTGCAGACCCCCGCAGAGCAGGCGTGGGGCTCGGCAAAGTCCTTGGCCGGTGTCAAAGGAGCTTTCACTGCTCGGGCAGGGCAGCAAAAGCCGGCATGCCCCTTCCTCTCCAGACCCCTGCTCCCTCCTCCTCCTCCTCGGGGAGCCAGGCACTGGCTGGAGGGACCTGTAAACAGCGCTCTGTAGCGATGGCAACTCAAGAAACAGGAGCTGTGCGGGGTGTTTGGGAGGAGAGCCCTTATTATTGAGAGTTTAAAGGGAAGGCGCTTAAAAACGTGGCGAGGCTCGGCAGGGTAATTAGGCTTGCTGCTCTCGGAGTGAATGTATGGCGTCGCAGAGCATTACCGGCGTGTCTGGGCTCTCGCTAGGGAAATGCAGAACCCAGAACATACAGACCCACTCAGCAAAGAGCACGTCAGACCCCGGACTGGGATGGTGCCAACGCCAGTGGGTTTTCTGCCGTGGAGCTCCTGGTTTACGCTCTTACCATCAGCCAGTCTCCTGGCGTGTCTGTAGACACCATCTCTGCTGCTTTGGGGGGAAATCTCGGCTTTTCTTGGCCAAAGATACAGTACAGATCAAAGCCTAAAACCTGCACCCGGATCCGGGGGCAGGGAGCATCGTTAGGTCTTGGGGTTAGTTTGCTGGGAGATGGGTTCTGAGCTCAGCGGTGCTGGTGGTTTCCAGATTTTTTTGTGGCCCATCTGTACAGGAGCTGTGAGTTCCTGGTGGCCAGGTTTGGATGTTTTTAAGTCAAAATGCAGCCAGTTAATGAGTTACTGCTTGATGGCTCATGCCAAGTCCCTCGTGCCCTCATCTCTGCTGAGCTGCTCTGCTGCATCAGCCAGCCCAAAGGGAGCTCGCACCGGGGTCTGGCTTCAGCTTTGCTGCTGGTTCCCTGGGTGCCTGTGGCTCCTCTCAGCTCCGTGCCTCAGTTTGCCCATCTGTGCTGCGTGACCGATAGCGATGCACTCGCCTTTTGTCAACTGCCTGGAGCTCCTTAAAGGATTTTAATAGTGTGCAGGTGCCAGACTGCGTTAAATGAGGAGAAGCAATGTGATGCTCAGGTGGAAGAGGTGATTTCCATCAAAAGCAGAAGACCACTGGCCTCTGCCTTTCATCTTCCAAAATGGTGCAGGAAAATTAGTACCAGTGAAGGATGCTAGACTGACAGCCAGGAGACCAAAGACCTCTTTTCATCATCCTCGCAGACAGAGGAGCCTCCAGCAACGTCCCGCCTTCGCCGTGACCTGCCCTCCCTGCGGAGGAGAGGGTAACTGGGCTGTGTGCTTTCATTAGACAGCCTTCCTGCCCATTCAGTCTCCAGCTCCTTTCCTCCCACCTCTGGTGAGCTTGCCAATTACTTCCCTGCCTGTGATGTGTGTGACACCCATTTAAAACCCAGCTCCGTGGCCTGTATTTCACGCCAGCTGCCAGCCAGCGTTCGGATGGTAACTGCTTCCCATCGCCAGTGGATCGGGCTGGATTCAGGCCGGCGACGGCGAAACGTTCCCTTTCCCAGCGCGGGAGCGCTGTGGCGAGGGCTGGCGGGGAGTCGGTGCCTTCCTGCAGCCTCGCCGGGCGTTTGGATCGACGAGGCTGGGGGGCAGCTCAGGGGATTCGGTGGGGTCTGGCCGAACACAGAGAGCGTCCGCTGGGCTGGGCGGGTGCGGAGCTGATCGAAACAATCAATAGCTTTTTTTATTCCGGTTCCCTCGGTCGCGCAGCCCGTTGAAGGAGATGGTTTTAGCAGCCTGCCTGGAGCGGTGGCCCTGCAGAAACGTGGCTGTGTCATTTCCGAGTCCTGCGCTCTCTGGCAAAGGATGAAGTGTGCATCCCAGGGTGGGTGAGACATGGTGTCAGGCAGACGTCAGTCTTCCCAGGCTGAAATGACAATGGCATCGTGGAGTGGATCGAAACAATAAGTCTCTAAAACCATATGTTGAACGTGTCATAGCACAAGAGCTTTATATTCTTGGCGATAGCAATCGGCAGCGCGTTATCTGTGGTTTCTCGCCTGTACGTTTCTTACAAGCTGATAAACTTTGAGCTGGATGAGAACCAAGCATGCCTCGTTGTTAGTGTCTTGGTCGGGGCTGGAAGAGCATGTCTGAGGTTGATAATGGAGGAGCCCAGGAACCGCTGTTCCGGGCGATGCTCAGCACCTCTGGTCCAGGCCCTCCCTCTCCGGTGGTGGGCTCCAGGCGTTTCGGTGCTCCTGCCAACCCTGCCCTTCCTCCGCAGCCGGTGTGGCTGACAGAAATAAATAAATAATGGTGGGCATCGGTGTTTCAGAAGGAGGATGCTTCACTTCACTTGGCGTTTTAATCTCTTCCAGCACTAGGTTGGAATAAGCACTTTTTTGGTGCGTGGTGATTTATTTTGTTTAAAACCGAGGCATTATTCATAATTATGCAGGTTTATGAGGGTATACATAGCAGTATTCTTCCCGTGGTAGGCTGTGGGAGCTGGCATAATATTTAAATAAGCGCCCTGGGGAAAGGACGTGCTCGCATTCAGAGCGGGGCTCAGCGCAGTTGCGGGCTCAGCCCATTGAACTAGCGAATAATTACCTCCATTCAGCACCGCCGCTCCAGCGATCAGCCGGCCGTCGGGGGAAGGCCAGCGTTTTAAAATGACATAGATTGTTAGCGAACATCAAACTTTTTTAATACAGTTAATGATCCTCAGCTATAAATAGTCAGTTCCATTGACTGGCAATCAGGCTTTTGTGCTGCGCCCGCAGAGCTGCGAGGCCTTTCTTAGGTTGTCGGGTTCCCTTTTTTCCCCTCCATAGATACTGTAGGCCCTTTCATCCCGCTGGCTTCACAAACAGCACCCCTCCCTCTCTGCGTCGGGAAGTGGAGGTCCTGCAGAGCAGGAGTTTGCCCAAGGTGGCGTGGGGGGTTAGTGCAGGAACGAGGGGGGGACTGGCAGCTCTGTCCTCTGCTCGTTCAACTCTTGGCCTCCGCGAGGACCAGGACGGGGATGGGCTCCTCTGGGGCTCCCCCCCCCTCCCGTGCCACTGGATGGTCTGGGAACAGCCAGCCTTTGCTTTGTTAGTAAGACAGGCAGCCTGTGTGTGTGCTGCGCCCCAGAAGTTTCCTTGTTGCCTCTCGGGTTGAAACAGGACTGCAGGTCAGGGGAGGAGGGTTCGGAGGCGGGTTCCTGAGCTCGGTGCTGCGTATGCGGAGGCAGCAGCAGGCGCTGGGCTTTCCAGCCGCAGCCCAAGCGTTGGAAGCAGCACGGACTAGGTCTGCAGAAGCCCTTGTCCTGGCAGTGCCCTGCCCTGACACTGTAAATCCTTGAGCGAGTGTAACTCTGCGTAGGGGAGCGGTCTGCGTGAAGCCTGTCCGACACGTTTCTCTGTGCGTGAGCTGTATCCGGGCAGTCGCTGCTCCCAGAGAGTGCACACAGATCCCTGTGGATTGCTTTACCCTTTACAAAATGGGATTTGGACTCGCCGAGGAGTCCGAAAGCAGCACGGTGACAAGCTCCGAGTGCCGCAAACGCGCCGAGCCGGCTGCTGGAGGCAGCGTGTGCGCTTCGGGCGGGATGTCAGGCTGAGCTGTTGCGGTGGGTTTCCAGTCCTCGGCACTGGCTGAACACCCCAGCAAAACAGCGCCAATGACAGACCCCTCAAACCCTGAACCTCCCCCCCACCTTCCACCGCAGCCGTTAAATGGCCGCGTTTCCTATCTCCCAGAAGTCGCGGTGAGATTCTGCCACAGCTTTGTTCTCGAGTGCCTGCAGACACAAAAGGAAAAGGTCATCGCATAAACACCACTTCTCGGAAGGCAATTTCTTTGTCTGTTTTGAAAGCCAGGAAGCAAAGGGTATTCTAATTTGAACTGCTCTGCAAGCGCGACAGTGCCGGGAGTGCCTCCCGCCTGCACCTTCCTGGTTTCAGGCGCATCTTCAGGTCGAGAGCCCTCCCCGCGCTGGAGACGCACGCTGTCTGCGCGGCTGTGGCTGCTAACAGGTGGCGTGTGGCTGCTCCTGCTGCGGGTGAGGATGGAGCCCGGTGGGCTGGGGGCGAGCGTGAGTGGGGGGAAAGTCAGCGAGCGGTAGCTTGAGGGCTGGGCCGGTAGCACCCAGGCTGTGAAAACGCTTCGGGGAACGCTCTGGTGTGTATAATTAGTTCGCCTTGTCCTTTGCCTGTGACTGCTTTTCGTGGCGCTTTTGTTTTTAAGCGTAAAGATTTCAGCGTTTTCCCTGATGGTTTGAACAAAGGTTGAGCGTGTGGGGAAATCCATAAAGCAATGTCACCAAAAACACGAGGAGGAGAAGGCGGCTGTTAATAAAGCGCCGCTGGGCGTACGCACTTGGGAACTGGGCTGGGGTAGACTCGAACGGGAGGGAGGCTGCTGGAGAAGGTCACCGCTGAGGTTGGCAGATGAGAAAGCAGCATGGGCCGCTCTTCTCGGGGGAGCTTTGGCAGGAACCCATCAGTCCGTAGGCGTTTGGTTGGCCCGTCCTGCGGCGCGCGATTCCTTGGCATCCCGGGGCTGGGCAGAGCAGCCATCCTCAGGAAGTGCCTGTGCTTGGATCGAGGCAGGGGAGGTGGCGGGGAGCAAACCTCCAGGGAGCCACCCGCAGCAGGGGATGACCGGGCTGTGCAGCTGCCCTGAGCGGGGTGCCAGGGGAGGTTAGAAGGTGGCATTTAGGCACCCGGTGACGAGAAAATTGTGGTTATTTGTGGTTGGATGCTCAGCAAAGAAAGTACCTCTCTTCTGCCTTGTCTATCCGTGCCTGGTCTTGAAGAGCAGCTGCAGAGGAAGAAAAGCATCCACCGTATCTAAGGAACGTTAGAAAGCATACTGAAATTATAGAGGGGGTGATTAGCAAAGGGATCTGGATTTTGTGCCTGCAATGTCTCAGTGTCTTGTTTTCCTTTTCCATTTCCAGCAGGTCCGTTTTATAGAGCTGTTCAGCTCTGTGTGGTCCCTATTAAAAGTTTTCTTTCCCAGGGTGATTCTGCTCCTTTGTTGCCTCTGGTTCTTGAACACTTTATACTATCAAACAGCAAAACTGCTTTTATTGATGCAGCAAAGAACAATGGGATTTTTCCAACAGTGCTCCCAAAATACGCTCTTGCCTTTTTTTTTATGCCTGGCTTCCAACGGTGGAAAAAATGATTAAGACACGTTAGGTTTATTCTGGTCACTTCAACGGGAGATTGGTAATATCAACAAACGATTCCAGTAAATGGATTAGCTCCTCTCCTCCAGCAAGGCTGAAGCGATGTGTACATGCCCTGTCCGTGCTCTTTCTGCAAGACAGACAGCTGAAAAAGCAGAAAGCATCCACAATTTAATAGAGCGCAGATCAGGTTAGGCAAAGATGATGGCACTGGGCTTGTGTCAGGTCACTGGAGTGTGATTGCAAGCTGGTCAGACGTGCGTGGTCGCTGCTCATACAGTGAGCGCACCCGCTGTGGCCCGAAGCCTCGCGCTCGGTTCCTCCGAGATGCAATTTCCCGTCTGTGCGGAGACGGGAGCAGGGGAGGCAGGAGAGGGTGAGCAGAGAATAAACCCAGTTCTGCTCTCTGCGTGTGAGCTGAGCTTTCCGTAGGGTCTCGGTGCTGGCTTTGGGCTTTCCCTGTAACACATATCAGGGCGAGTGTGCTCACCATAAAAAACACACACCTGCCGTATTAAAAATTTGTGTGTATTATATGTGTATTAATGGCCACTGTCAGCGTTTGCCCCTGGACATCTGCAAAACCTGATGACTCCAGACTGTCTGGAACTATTTATTACTGTAAAAACAGAGCTGCGTGCCCTGTTTCAGACAGGGAGCGTGGAGCTTAGGCTGGATGCTGGGGCTGAGAGCGTCTGTGGTGGTCATGTGGAGGCACTGCGACGGCCACCAGCACCGTGGGGCTGGGATCCTGTGCTGCATCCTGTGCTCGCGCAGGGCTCTGCCTCTGCTTAGAGGAGCTCCGGGAGCACGTGGCAGCAGGTGCTTCCAGAGGTGTCCTTTGGTTTGTAACACCTTAAAAAACCAGCCCAAGGAAACCAGCACAGCCCCCGAAACATGGGAGTGCCGTTGTGTTGGGGCTGCGTTCGCTTGGCAGACAAGGACGCTTTGCGGCCTCGGGGAACGTGTGGGGGGTTCATTCTGTGAGTGCATGTGCTGCGTAATCTTTGTATTTATTTGTCTGTTCTTTTGGAGGGCCACCTTATGTGGCCTCTGGTTTTCTTCAGATGTACGGTGCTTGTTACAGGCTCGCCAGCCTTCCGCTTCTGCACTGCGCGTTTCCACAGCAGGTTGCATCTGGCTTACTGGGAAAGAAAAGAGTCTATACAGGGACCGAAGATTTCTTCTCTATGTAGTGCCTTTAAAAAAAAAAGTGTAGTGCCATTGAAATCAAATCCCGGCTTTCTGCGATAAAGGGCCCTGCAAATTGACCGCAGGGTCTTTCAGAAAAGTCCGTCTCCTTTTGATACAGACATTGCCGGGGGAAAAGAAAAGGGGAAAACAGGGTTGCCGGTGCTCGTGGGAGTAACCGGGTGAGCGCTGTCCGTGTGAGGCCTGAGGAGCAGCCCTGCCTGCTCTGCAGACGCTGCCGGTGCCGCCGCTTCAATCGTGTTTACGTGCGGCTCGACAGATTGTCGCCCCGCAGAGATGCCTGTGTGTGCGGCGCGGCGGCGTAGTGGAACGTCACCCGGTGCGCTCGCTGGCAGCCGGGGAGGAAAGGCACCCTCTGCACAGCCGCCCGGCGCGCTCAGGCACGGGAAAGGTGCCTTTGGGACAGGTCCCTGTCAGTTGAATCTACAGGCGATTCTCAAGTTGTCAAGTAAGAGCTGAGATGAATTTCTGCGTTAATGTAATTGATGAGGCTTTTCCGCCGTATTCCAACTCTCAATGTATGTGTAAGAAAGTGATTATCTGAATGTAACTCATCATTTGCTTGAAGTGCAGGCTTAACCTGAACCTGTTTGCTCCGATAAGCATTTACGTACGGAAGGAATTGATGTTACCTCCCTTTGCCTGTGGTCTTGAAGAAAAAAACAGTCTTCAAGCTTGTATTAAAAGAGGGCGATTTCCCCCCTCTCCTCTATTTCTTCTGATCGGAGCTTTCCTGGGAGCGGTGCACCAGAGGGGTTTGAACTTTTTTCTTGTTCTTAACCCCTGCACACAGGGGAAAACTGGGATGATTCAGCATTCGCAGGGATGTTTGAGGCTGTATCTTGCACCCCCTCGGCCAGACTGCAGCGCGCTGACCTCTCCGCGGTGGTGGGAGCTGGTTTCCAGGAATAGCTCAGCAAATACTTCGCTCTTTACATGTGTATCCAGAGGAACAAATGGCGCATGTACTCAAAGCATCTGTCAGAGCCAGGCACTCTTCCTCACAGCAGTGCGTGTTGTTTGCTTAGGCAAATACTGATACGGTGCGTGAGCAGCAGGGATGGAGTCCTGGCCAAGGATATTAATAATGCCCAAGAAAGTTGTGCGCTGCCTGAAGCTATAGCCTGGCGGGGCCGTACCGCTCAGCTCAGAGGTATTACTTTAACCTGAGGCTAAGCTGCTCGGTTTTGCTGGTATTTCCCTTGACCCTAGTCAGTATTTATTTCAGTTCCTTGAATAGTTTTTTTGCTGTTGATTGGTGCCTGATTCTTTATTCCTTTGCATTATGATACATAGAGGCAGCAGGGCAATGCGAGTCCACGCTCTCCTTCCCACCCAGGGCTTGCAGCGCGGCGGGGTGCAGCCCAGGGTGGGTGGAACGTCCGTGCAGACTGCAGGCCCGTGAGAAGGTGCGCCGTCAAGTGTTTCACCGGGTTTCACGTGCAGCAGCGTTTGACCTGGGAGTCACATGCAAATACAGCAGGTAAATTACAGCTGTGAAAAACAGATTAATGGAGATTGGGGACTTTTTGCAGCGAGGTCCCTCCAGAGGGATAGGAGGGACCCTGGGAACCTGCCCTCGTGTGCTCCTTCACGTGAGCTTTGCGTTGGCAGCTCCCGCAGCGGTTCGGGTGAGCTCCGGGCTGTCACAGGCTGTGGTGTTTGGGCCGTACCAGGGTCACGTTGGCTCTCCTGTCCCCCCAGCGCGGGACCAGCGGGGAGGGGGATCTCAGCCAGAGCACAGCCCTGGCTGGGTGCTCTGCCTGGGTGCTGCAGGAGCAGCAGCCGCCAGCAGCATCACCACAGCCCGCCTTCGGAGCGTGCCTCCGGTGGAGCGTGGCCTTTCGCCTTCCCGTTTATCTGAGCTGATGCTCGTGCGGTAATCAGCGAAAAGAAGATGCCTGCGTGTTTGACAGCAGTGTCCTTCGCTTTGCACTGCCTCTGCAGTTCAGGAGGGAGGACTGTGTAACCTCCGCTGGCAGCTGGTGAGCCTGGGGGCGGCACATGACGTGATGGCGTTTTGGGGGGGACGCCGCAGGGCGTGGAGGGTCCGTCCCCCCCCAGCGCTGTGCTGTCGCGCTGCTGCTGCAGTAACCAGGTAGGCAGGAGTCACCTTGAGCACAGCCTCGCAGCCGCTTGAAAAATTTCCCCCTGCGAAGTCAATTCTGTAGACACGTCATTTCTCTCGGGGCGCCTCTGGCAGCTGCTGCGCCCCCGAACTCTCTGGCGGTGGTAATTAAATTTCGGAGGCAGGAACAAGGAGAAGGTTCTGGCTTTGGCTGCTGCACTGGAGAGGAGTAGCGTCTGTGGCAGGTTTTGGCTTCGACCCGTTGCCAGGGAGCTGGCTCACGCTTCTCCTCCGCTTGCTGAAATCAAGCAGAAATCCCTGTCTCTGCAGGTCCCGGGTTTTTTATCTGGAGGGACAGGTCAGCTCCGAGGACACGGGAACCCAGCAGGGGCTGCCAGGCTTGGCAGGCACTGGCTTACTGGGGTGGTGGTGAACCGTAGCTCCGTCACCAAACCCGGGGCGTGTCCGTGCCAGGGGACACTGATGTACTGGTGCCTTTTGGTGGGCGGTTATCTGGCGAAAGAGCCTGAAATTGGACTGTTGCTGACAAGTGACACAAATGGGTCTTGATGGGGGCAAACTTGGGGTCTGTCCCCCTGGCCTCCCTCAGGGCACTGGAAAATGCCCCCATTGAAGGTGGGCACCCATCATTCCACCTCCGCCTGACCCCAGGAGGGGCCCTTCCCTCCACGGCTGGAGCAAGAGGCAGCATGGTGGGAAGGGCTCTCCCTGCTCAGGGCCATTCCAGGGACCCCAGGTACGTCTCCTCAGCCCACCCAGCTGTTCTGCACAGCTGGGAGGAAGAAGAGGAGCTGCTGTGCACGCTTTCAGGTGCTGCGGAACACGTGGAGGCCTGTGGCTCCTGCGTGCTGTTAAGGATGGCCAACCCTGGTGCTGCATGGGGAGGGGGGACACAAGGGTGGGAGGTCTCCATCTGCACGAACTCTGCCTTCAGCTCCGTTTCTCAGGGGTGAGGAGGGGAATGGCCCCGCTCGAAGGCACGCTGAGGGTAGCAGGGCTGCGGTGTGTCCCGCTGAGTGTGCGGGGTGGGATGGATGGGGGTGCACAGTCCTTTGCAAGTTCACTATAAGCGTGCAACACTGTGTGCTCTGGTTCCCTCTTCTTTCACCACCAGCAGAACCGCTGCTGGACTGACGTAGAAGCCATCCCTTTCCTCGTGCCATTGCCAGTCTCTCTTCCCCCTGTATTTGCTAACGGCATCCTCAAAATACAAAGGCACGTCATGGTTTTATGCTCTGTTTTTGCGAAGTTGATAAGTAGTAAGAACTTCCTCTCCCGTGGTCAATCGCAGTGGTTGTCTGGGAGGGAGGGAGCTCTCCCGGGCTCTGTGTTGTAGAAGAAACATCTCTGGGAAAGCGTGCTTCCATTTTTTTAATAATCTATTTCTATAATTGAAGGATTTCAGATCTCTTTTGTAAGAGCAAGTGCCTGCTTAAGCATGGAGACAAATACAACCAATAATATGTACTTGAAATTTAATGCAAGCTAATTCATTTTGGCACAGTCCCAGATATGCTGATTAAATGGCCTGTGAAGTGCTACAATATCTTGATAATGTACATTCTACGTTTGATTATATAATCAATTATGGTGCACCTAATAAAATGTAAAATTAGTGAAAAAGCTGTGAGCAGATTGTATCAGGTGTGGAGCGGGTCCTGGGTGGCGTCAAAGAAACTTCTGCGAGCCCGCGCTGTGGGGAGCGCTGTGAGGATCCGTGTCCCCACAGCACTGGTCTGGGCGGCCCGGGGGCTCGGCAGCACGGTCCTGTTAGTTCAGCGACTCGCCGGCTGGGCAGCGTGGTGCCCTCGGGCCCGGCGCCCCCGGCCGGGGGGCTCCTTGCCTGGTTGAGCGGGAGAGGACACGGTGCAAGAAACGTCGCGATGCCCAACTTCCCCAGCGCCCCCTCGCTTTGCTGCCTGCAAATACGCTGACGTTGTCTGTCAGGAGCTGACCTTGCACCGCGCCTCTGAGGTGTTCTCGGCAGTAATGCCGCCATGGCTTTAAAAGGGACGTTGGCCAGGCCCCGAGGCCAGCTCTGAGGGGGCTTTTCCTGCAGCCACCGAAAAGCGAGAGCAGAGGCAGCGGTCGCCAGCTCCTCCCTGCTCCGGGGGCCTGCGGGTCCGGCCTGGGGAGGACGGCACGTCCCGGCCAGCTCCTCCGTCGTCTGTGATGTTTTCACGGGTTTCTGATTCCGCCGCGAGCACCCCCTGCTCGCAGGGCTGGCCCCGGGACTGGCTCGCCTGCCCGGGGCGGCTGGTGGTGCGCGGTGCGGCAGGGAGCCCCGGGCTGTTGCCCCCGCCGTGCGCCGGGGAGCAGCCGCCATCGCTTGGCAGGCGTTTCCCATTCCGTCTGGGAAAGTTCGCGGTTCCTGGGTGACTGGCTGCAGCGGGTTAGGGGAATTCGGCCTGCGTTTTATGGCCCTCCGGTAAGGGAGGGCTGATGGGAAGCAAATGCGTTATGGCCCCCGACAAGCTGTTGCTCCATTTTTTGTTCCATTTTAAAGCAGCGCTATCAACCAGTTGGAATATAGGCCTGGAGTATCGCGGGGAGTAATCTAATTAGTATGAAGTCAATTCACTAGTTCCTTTTGTATCTCGTGATTAAATAAGTGGGAAAATGGCTTGAAAATTAGGTGCTAGAACGACCCAATTACATTTCTGTAGCTTTTTGTATTCAATTTCATAAACAATTTTGCTCTTCGCTGGTTAATCAGTGAATGCCTTTTTCCAGTTTGAAAAGCACTTTTGAAATTATAATGCAATTAAATTGTGTGTGGATGTTCTGGCATAGCGAGTGTGAAAGCTGGGGGCCTGGCAGCCAGCCATGTTGTACCTTGACAGTAATGAGTTCCTGAGCTGGCAGCTTGCTGGTGTCATTCATAATATTGTCCACGCTGGGTTACTGTACAGTGCCTCCGCCTCGACGCCTTTCCAGCCGGGGTCACCAGGATCCGGGTGCAGGATGCTCTTCCTCCCTCTGCAGAGACCGCAGGGCTGGGGACGATTCCTGGGGCGGCGGAGATCCGCCTGCGGGACCCCGCTTTGTGCTTGGCGAGCGGATCGAGATGTCCGCAAGCACGCGGTGCAGTTGTTTGCAGCAGAGCTGTAGAGCAGCTGAGTGCTTGCTTTGGGAGTTTTCTTTCTTTTCTTTTTCTTTTCCTTATATGAGCCTCTCTAGGACTGAAGGTGGGCAAGGAGGATGGAGGGGATTAAGGATGATTTTCTTGGGGCAAGTAGAAAAACTTCTCAATGTCTCGTCCTTCTCAAAGCCAGCAGATCTGCTCCAGCCTCACCTCAGCCTCGCTGCCTGGTAGCTCTTGGCTCGGGGAAGCGGTAGGTCCAAGCAGTGTCTTCTCACCAGGCAGGTTGTCCCCAGCTGAGCTCACCCCAAGCTCCTGCAAGGACTCTGAAGCTGCTGGTTTTCTCACCGATCCCAAAATCTGTAAGGGCTGGGGTGGTGTTTCAGCTCCTCTTTCCACAGCCAAAATGCCGGTGGCCCATGCAGGATGTGAATCGCGTGCAGCGCCAAGCGGCATCTCCTCGGATGCCAGCTGCAAATGAGTTCCAAAGGCTCCCTGGCTCTTTGAGGCCACCAGGCTGTGAAGACCGCTACGTGCTGCTGCTCTACTGTGGCCTCTCTCCGCAGGCCTTTTAAGGTTGGAGTTTTTCACAGCATGCTTTCTAGTCTTGTGGGGTATTTGTCTTGTATTCAGCCCACTTGTGGTGAGCGGGAGCTAAATTCAGCCTCCTGGAGAAGGGCGGCCGAGTCTGCGTGATCGCCACCTCCCGTGATTTACAACCGAGCACCACAAGGGGAAAGGTAGAAAGCTGTGTTAAGAGAAAAAGAAATAATGTTAGAAATAATGACTTGCTTGGCAGGTTTTAACAAGTTCAGTAATGGTATTAGGTGCCCTTGGCTCAAGATAGTAACCTCCTCTTAAATGATCATTACCTGGCTAATAAAGACCTCAGAGCAGGTCATTACAGCTTAATCTAGACATAGCATCCTGTTTGGTTTGCGCAGCGTGGCCATCTTTCAAGTTGTTGAATCTGTTGCCTGAACACCGTGGTTGGGAGCTGGGGTTTGCTTGGGCTTTTCCTTTCCCAGCAGCTTAACAAGGAATTGAGCGTTTGCTCCGTCTTGATGTCCCAGTGGCTCAGCTGCTTGCAGGGGGTGGGATGTGCCAGGGAGAGGATGAGGGACTTCTCCAGCTCGTCGCTTGAGCTCTGCTTACAGCTCGTGGTTTTCATGAGCATCAATTCAAGGAAGGGCGGGAAGAGGTGATGGGAAGGGAGGACCCCGTTTGGGGAAGCTCTTCAACACGTGTTTCGTTTCGCACCTTGTCCCATTCAGTGGGGTTTAAACGAAGGTGGTGGGGCTTTGCCCTGTTGATGTGTTGTCTCAGAGAAACTGTGGCTTTCAAAGTCTTTTGGGTAGCGCTCACCCAGGTGTCTCCTTCGTGTGGGGACCATGCCCTGGCCCTCCCAGGGCTCGCCAGGCGTGCACATGTTTCCCTTCCACCATCTCCCTCGGGAAGAGGAGCTGGATTCAGAGACGAGCGCGCGCAGCCAGGCAGGAAGGTGCTGGGGAGCGGGGGTCCAGCCTCATGCCTTCCCCCCTCCCCTGCTCACCCGCGGATGAGCCGTCATGCTTCCCTAACCCCATTAGCAGCAAGTTTCAAACACGAGTAATGATAATAACCAACCCCCACCCGTTATTAATATTTTGAAGATATCTCTTTGATAAGCCCATCTTTTCAGCCAATTTCCTATTTCTACTGAAAGGGAAGCATCTTTCCTCCCAGTATTGTAAATCTGTTGTTAAAATGAAGAAAAGGAAATGGAAAAAAAGATCCACCCACCCCCCCCCCCCCCAACAAACCTGTAACACCAGGCTCAGTGCTGTGCCGCCTTTGTCAGCCCTGGATAGAATTATGCATCATGAATAAAAACTGCTGTCAACATGCATTGGTTTCCAAACATTAGAGCATATGGTATGTGATTATCTGTATTGTCAAATGCAATAAAGTGAATTTGGATATAATAAAAAATGTAATATTTTAGAAATTTGGTAATAAACTGTGGAAGAATTGACAGGCAGAGAGAGTACTTGACGCCTGTAGGCAAACAGATAAAGATGGCAGGACTCTGTGCTCGGCGGGCAGCGGCTCCTGCAGTGGCGTTAGGGCTTTCTTCTCTGGGGGGGGACCTGGCCGGGTTAGCTGGCCCCCCGGCAGCGATGGCCCTTTCTCCCTGCCTTCACTGCTGAGACCTTCTCGTGGCCGCACCGCTTGCCCTGGTCCTCTGCCGCACGGGGCAGGCAGGCAGGGGCAGGGGACCGGCACCCACCGCTGGCTCCCCGCAGGCAGGTCTGCACCCTTTGGCTGCAGGAGAGGTGGCGAGCGGCGTCGGGGCGGTGGTGACAGTTTCCTTGGCCGGGCGAGGGGCTGCAGGGCGCTCGGTTTGGGGATGGAAATGGGCGCTCAGGTGTGTCGCTGGCTCGGTGTGCCGCGGGTCTCACTAACAAACAGGCACAAGCGTTGGCTTGAAGCACGAGGTTCCCATTCTGGTTGCAGACAGATTATTTGGATTTTACAAGCATTTGAGGTTTTCTTCTTTGACAGCAAAAAGA
Source organism: Psophia crepitans (assembly GCA_013399095.1). Taxonomy (NCBI): domain Eukaryota; kingdom Metazoa; phylum Chordata; class Aves; order Gruiformes; family Psophiidae; genus Psophia; species Psophia crepitans. The sequence goes on along the minus strand of VWZZ01003870.1, from coordinate 48,782 downwards.
AATCTGTTCCTTTATGCCACGCTTCCCCCACCCAGCTGCTCTCCTGTCGGTTTTGTACCACTGACTCGTTGGAGAGCTGGGAAATCCGTACCTGGACGGAAAGGAGCGGTGAAAAGCTGTGAGGACCACAGGTAGGTCTGCGCCCGAGCGCTGGAGGAGCTGGGGTTAGGTACTGACAAAAAAGCACATGCTGCCTGAGATAACTTTCTCCTTCAGTATCTCGTACTTCAGCCCCATGTGTTAATTCCTGAGCCTCTGACAAAAATGTGCCCCTTGAGACACGATGTCTCCAAGGGAGAGAATCTGAGTTGGGAACAAACTCTGCGGCCTCCTGAGTAGAAAATGCACATGCAAAAAATCCAGACAGAAGTGTATCACACGTACGTGCAATTTTTCTTAGGTCACTGCTAATGCTTCTAAATGATCTGTGAATGCATTAATGGTTTCTGTTAATTAACAATATGATAAAACTGGCATTTAGTAAGTTGCTGTGTAGTGTGCGTTTCAGTCATTATGTACTCAGCGCTTTGGTTTGATTTCAGAATGTTAATAGAATAAAATTTTAATGAAGATTTGTTATGAAAAATGTATTACGAATAGTTCAGGTACCGCTTACATTAGCAGGGTCTGTGACACGCGGAGGGGTTCCCCTTCCGCAGCCCAGCACTGGTGCCCGGTGCGACCGCGAGGGCTTTGGGCTGAACCGGCATCCTGGCTCCTGCCGTGTGACCCCTGCACAGGGAGGTGCACGCACCCCCCAGCCAGCAATCTTTGGTTAAAATGGGTCATTTGAGAGAGGGACAAGTCCCTGTACCCTTCAGCCTCCCTTCGGGGAAGAATCATCCCCTAAAACCAGTTTGGGGGGGTTCGCCTCATCAGAGGGACAGGCTGCCACGTGGCGCATCGGCTGCTTGTTCTAAGGTGCCTTTTTTTTTCCCCTTTTGAGCGATTCTCCCTTTGCAAATGCCACGCAGTCGTGGGAGGACGGAGCAAGGAGCCTGAGCCTTGTGGCTTCCCAGAACAAAAGCAAAGGAGTATCTTGCTGATGCCCTTTATCCAGCTGCGCGACTGACCTCAGCTCTTTGCTCTCCCGCCGCGCTGGTATTGAAACGCTAGCACCTTGTGTGGAGGTTTTGATCTAAGGCAGTTGTCTGCTGATTTAATTTTGAGAATTTACTCTCATGTCATGGAGTATATATTGACACTTTAAACAGCAGTAATGCCTGCCTGTGTCTGCCAGGAGAACCTGACTATTTTCCGTACCCAACCCAAGATGCACATAAACAGCAAATGGATGTGCAGGCTAATCATCCGTCTTGATGAGCGCCATTCACAGGAGCGCTGCTAGAGAGCACACTTCACAGTTAAATGAGGATGATATTTTCTAGCCTAGACCGTAGGTGTTAACCTTCTCTTTCCCCTTCCGTCTCCTGGTGCATCCCCCTCCCAGTCTGGTTATCACATGGGGGGGTGACATCTTGTTCTCCGTGAAGCAGGAGGTGCCTTCAGGTGTGGCCATGGCTGCTCCCAGCAAACCCCTCCTTACAGGTAAGGAGGCAAAATCTGGGAAGGCTAAGGCTGTATTCTGTCCATCTGGAGAGCGGACACCAAACCCTGTCCGTTCGCGTGCTTGCAGCAGACGAAGTTGGAATAACGAGGGATAACACGTTAGAATTGACAGCTTTTACCCTGGACAATTGGGAGCTTTAATGAGCTGAGCTGCAGTACACCAGACGAAAACTTTGGGGAAGGGTCTAGAAACTGGGGGAAAGAAACGTGGGACCTGGACCACGAGGAAGGTTTAAGCAAATTGTCCCAAGACAGAAAGTAAGAAGGCAGCAGAGTCGGGGCTGTTTTCAGGTCCTGGCTGTTGGGTTCTGGCACTAACAAGCAAATGGCTTTTTCCAGAGACAGGATTAAACCCTCAGGTCCCCGTTCCCCGACTCTCGGGTAATGACTTGAATTACCTTCGCAGACAGCAAGAAGTTAGAAATATCCGTCGCTGCTGTCTGAGCAATTAAAATGTCCCGGCCCCTCCGCTCGTTCGTTCTGTTTGTAATGACGAATTCAGTGACAGCAATTACAGGACTTGGGTTCGTGTTCCCCTCCCCCTCCTGTCCGCACAGGTTGGGTGGTGGTGGCATTATTAATATTATTAGTAATATTATTAGTATTATTATTATCTTCGTGAGGCGGTGTGGCAGTCTGGGGTGCGCGGTAGCTTACTAAGTAACTTTTCCCCCTCTGATTACAAGGGATGTGTGAATAAAGCCGGGCAGTATTGATTCACACCAATCTATGCATCGGCTGTGTGGGAGCCACTTGCAATTCCCAGCAGCACTAGAAAGCTTTGCACCGGGGAGAAATATGACCAGGCAAGTTGAGAAAATAAATTAAACTAGTGTCAACTTTTCTTGTTTCTTCCCTCATTATTAATGGATGGAATGGGGCTCGTTTATCAAGAGGAGGAAAAATTAATTGACACGGGCTTTAATGTTATTATGCCTGGCTTGTCTGGTCACATTTCTTCATTTTTAATTTTTTTTTACTTTTTGAAAGGCATTTTATTACAGTTTACAGGACCAGCTGCCAAAGCTAGTGGTATAAACAAGAAAGCAGGTGCATAAATAATGCCACAGCAGGACTGGACCTTCCTCTGTTTCAAAGCTTGAGTAAGTTATATCTGGGGAGAGGAGAAGTGGCCCGAAGCAAACACAAATGAGCCGATCAGGTACCGAGACCTAGCACGAAAGGGGAACGCAGCCTGAACTAATATTTCCTCGTTACAGTGCTGTGTGCTGCTGGATATCCCCATCCATCAGCACAGCCGGTCATCAGGCAGCGCCCACGCCGGGGGCTGGTGGGACCGCAGACCCCCAGGGCCGCGGGACCGCGCTCCGCACTCACGCTGTGCTGGCTGGGTTGGGAGTCTGGAGCAGGACGAGGCCGTGGGAGCACGTTCCGTATGTAAGAGGGGACTGATCCTGCAATAGCGAAAGCACCAGCAGGCGACTGGGGGGTTATTCTTACTCCTGGTGGCAGGAGTGACGTGATGTGGACCATGTCAATCTCTTCACTTGTCCGTGCTCTTGCCTCCTGCCTTTGGTCTTTGGGATTATTGTGTGGGCACAGAAGAGCCTGGGTGATGACTTGCTTCCCAGAAGCCTTTAAGGAGCTCTCTGGTGCTCTGGCATGCTGTAAATGCAGTAAGAGGCAGTCCCAGACCCTGCAGTCTAACCAGGCAGCACAGGCACAGCTTGGGGGGAAAGGAGCCCTGCCGGTGCAGATGAAGGGACTTGCTCCACCTCAGCGGGTGACCCCATGACAGCCTGGGAGTTGAAGCAGGCTCCTCCAGCTCTCCTTCCAGTGCCTTCACCCACCAGAGCATCTTTCCTGGTGGCCAAAGAGCCTCTTCCCAGAGCGGCGGTGCCCGCACGGTAGGCAGGGGGTGCATGCCTGCGGTGGAGGCTCAGGCGTGGGCTGCGAGCTGGTGACGGTGGTGCTGGCACCCGTGGCACTGCCCTGGCTGCTGGGGGCAAGGCACCCCGCTGCGGCAGGGGGCTTGGTTCACCCATCGGGTGAACCCCAGCACTAGCCTAGGTTTAACCGTTCTGGCACGGGGTGCAGTCACCTTGTTTTCCTTGGTTTTATGCACGCGGGGGCTTGAAAGAGCGAGACCTTGAACCCCGTAAGCTGCTTTCGTGTAATTCTGCTGACGAGTGACGTCCTCTGCGCGTGCGGACGCAGCTGCCATAGGTATCGCTGTACGCACAGGCAAAACCCGGGCTGTGGAGAAGGTGCTGCCAACTAGCAGGAGAAAGCAGATATATTTCATAGCAATGGTGTCGTCATCTCAGCTATATTTTACCGAGGTCGACATAAAACCTCTCAAGTGATGGCAAAGGTGTGAAATACAGTTGGTTTGAGTGTGAAAAAAACGAAATGCAGGAGACAGGAGCGCTGACTTTTGGTATCTTCAGTACGGCTTCTTAATATTATTTATGGCTTCCACCGATTTTTTTTAAGATTACTTTAATCTTTTCATGGTTTCAGTCACTTTCCCTGAACAGTGTTTCTCTTATTTCTGGACTGCCGTAGCAGCCGAGCTCTGCTGTGCTGCACGGAGCAGTCCTCCCCCGGCTGTCTTGCCTGAGCAGGGCTCTGGATCAAAGGAGGCTTTTCGGTGTAGCCAAGGTGTGTTGGAGGGTGCGTCCTGTGCCGTCGGACGGCAGGTCTCTGGGCTGGCAGCTGCAGGCGCGTTGGAAGTGTTTCCAGGGGAACTCAGGTTATTCAGATACTTGAAACTATCTTGCCTTGCACGGAGAAACGTCTTTTGCGAGCCTTTCCCTCCCTGTGAGTAACACACTTGTACCTGTTTCCTGCTGAAAGAAAATCCTTCTGTGAGTCACGGTTAGAAAAGCCGCGTTGTGCCGCCCCGACCGGGATCTGGTCTGCAGGGCTCCCGAGTGCCTTCAACTTCTTTTGCTTCAACTGCGTCCTCTGCTAATTGACCCCCAACTATTTTAGCTTCTAATTAGCAGATGTAGAGAATCCCTGTGCGTGAAATAAGTCACCCGAAGAAGCAGACTCCTGTTCAGTGCCCACCGTGTGTTACCTTAGGCAGGAGCAGTTCCGCAGCTGGACCAGGCTGGGGCCGACCGACTGCCCGCTCGGCCGTCAGCGCCGTGGGATGCTGGAGTGACCCGTCCTCTCACCAAAACCTGCTGCCATGGGAGGCAGCGAGGTGAGGCCAGAGGGGACCTCCCCAGCGCCTGCCTGTGTGATGCTCCTGCCATCTTCCCTGAGAGCCTTCACCCTCACCCCTCCTGAATGAGGCTTTGGCATCTCCGTGCCTTCCCGGGCAGTGCGAACGGGAGCTGCAAAGCAGCTGTGAGCGCAGCCGTGGAGATCCAGCGGTTTGCTGCGCGTCCCGAGCGTCTCCGTGTTGGTGTACCTGGGGAGGTAGGAAGGAAGGTGATTTGGTGGTGTGGTGGTGGAGTGAGCAATCTTCAGCTGCTTCTCTGGAATTGCAGACCCCAGGGAAAAGCCCAGCCTCTCGTCGGAAGCGGGAGGGCTGCCGGGCTGTGGGGGCGTGGGTGGGCGCAGCAAAGAGCAGGGCTGCCGCCCCCGCGGGGGCGGCTCCTGGGACTGTCGGGCATCTGGAGGAAGGGACCCTGAGCAGAGGTAGCACCCGCCGCACCATGCTGACGGGGCGCCCACCCACCAGCTGCGAGGACCCATTCGAGTGGCTGGGCCTAAAACAGGAACTGCAAAGCAGCTTTTTCAGTGGGTGCCCTGCTCCACCTCCTTCCCTTGCCCAGATACTCCTGGCAGTCGGCGGGAGCTCCGCATGCACGCGGACGCCTGCCCTTCCCACTAGCAGAGCAAAACCTCTCCCTGCCAGGCGCCGGGTTGCTCCCAGCTGCCAGGACTCTGGGACACCCCCGCGCATCGTTTCGGTACCTGTGGGCGCCCATTAACCCGCGATGAGTGGAGTGAAATGACTCCTTTTTCTGAGCGGATGCTAAAGGAGGGTTTTTTCACCTGGAGGTCGGGAATCTGTGTCTCTGCTTCCTTTAGTGATCGCACGTGGCTCGGAGCCTCTCGTTTGGGGGCATCTATTTGCCTCTTACTGTATTTTTTCCCTCTTCTTTGTCTTTTCTTTTACAGAAAAGATTATTCAAATGAATATTCAGTTTTATTCATTTGAATAAAAAACCCAACCGTTTGACTCTGTTAAATGCTTATCTCTTAAATAGAGCTTGTTAGCTTCCAATAATAGCTTCATTCAGAAGGACGCGGTATAATTTCATTTTAAAATGTGTGCTCCTTGACAACCGGAATCCTATTTCTGTCACCATTTTAAACAGCCGCCTTTGTTTTGTGTTAATCTTTTTCATACACTTTCTGAGAACCGGTTTTTTGTTGACTCTTAGTACCTCTCAGAAAGAATAATTGTCTATTTAGTCCAGGAAGGTTTCTAAGAGTTTTGATAATTTAAAAATGAGCATGTATTCATGATGCTAACGAATAAGGCATGCACGCAGTAATATTTCTCTGTGTGTGCAATTATGAAAAGTTGGAATCCGGTGTTCAAAAAGTGAAATAAAAAAGGACCCATTACTGGTCACTTTTATGAAGTTTTTAATTCTGGGGCATAGGAGCTCTTGGGGATTGTTCATTTAAGGACCGATAGCATGCCTTGAATAGCATCCTGCGGATTTTAAGTGCCTGGATGTGTGCGGATGAAAATCCTCTGGTTGCTTTCCAATCTGTTAAAGCTGTCGGTAACCGTCAAGGTAAAACATCATGAGCCTTCAGCAAAGGATCGAGTGGGCTGATCCTGCGAGCTCCCCGCACGCCGGAGCTGCCTGCCCTGCCCTGCCTGTCTGCCGGCTCCGGAGAGGAAGGAGGAAAAGGTGGTGGTGGGTTTTCTTACAGACCCAATCACGTCTATTTTGCTTGCCAAGCCAGCGCGACTGGCCTGTGCGAAGTGGCATAGATCTTCTGAAAACCTGCAAATGAGTGTTGACACCTATGGATTGCTGGTTTATTCTTGTTAGAAAATCTGTAAATACAGAAAGCTGGGTGGCTATCTGATTTAATCAGACAAATAATTTCTTGATAAACCTGTGTGTAAGCCATATGGAGTGGGATGAGAATGGGAAACTTGTTTCCAAGTCCAAATGTGTAATGACTGCGGTGGGCTTTCTCGCGGTGTTATGCATATTAAGGCTAATCTCCTCTAAATTCCCTCTCTCTCCTCCATCCTGGCAGTGAGACCTGACAAAAGTTGAAAGAGAAATCCTCAACTGCAGTACTGGCTAATGAGTTACTAATGATGAAGATGTTGCTGGTGCTCAAACAATTAATGACTTGTAGACCCGGACTGGCCGTCTCATTGCGCCGGGCAAAGCTGGTCCCCGGCGGCGCGCTGCTCCCAGCTCCGGTAATTGCTGGACGCAGCGTGCTCCGGGATTCCTGGGATGCCGCATGCAGCCAGTTAACCACAAGAATTTTAGTTTTCACTGTGGGTCTGTTTAAGGCAGATTTAAATGGAGTAATTTAGAAGGCAAATGAAAGACTTGGTTAAGTAAAATAGTTCAAGCTGCTACATGCTTTAAGTGCAAAGTGAAAGAGTGCTCTGAGCGCTGGGTTTGGGTGTGATGTGCTGCCGGATGGTGTGTAATGCCTTCAAGGAGATCTAGAAAGCATTTCTGGTGGGTTTTCTCCCAAGAGGAGAGTCCAGAGAGGGATGGGAACATTCCCCATCACTACCTGTACTGTGCATTCCCAAACAATTGCCGAGGAGCTGCTCAGGCTTCGCCTTGGAATGCACTCTAGAGCTTCAAATACTGTAGCCTGCAAAACGTATCTTCTACCCGTAGGATGCCAAAACCCCGTAGAGGTTTAATATTGTCTGCTGTGCCCTAGCAAAGCAACCCGCGTGTGTGCTCAGCCCTCAGCACAGAACCGGCCTCCTGCTGCGCCCCGGCCGGGAACGCCGGCTCAGACGGGGGGTGACAGCACCACGCTTCTGGACGGTGCTCATTGCCGATGCGGGGTGCTAGGAGCAAACCGGGTTTGAGATGAGGCTTCACTGCTGCGTTCCCAGACAGCCGGGGGTGGGATGGGCAGTGCGGGTCGGACGGACACACGGCCGGTGGCAGACGGGAGCCAGCTCCTTCGGAGTCAGCAAAGACAAAACCGCTTTTCTGCTGTGGGCAGAACTGTTCACGGAAAACAGCTCCAGGCAGCGCTGGTTCCCCCCCTCTCTCCCTTCCCCCAGCGCTGCAGCCGGGGCAAAGGCTGCTACTGGGGATGCCCCAGCTCCGGCTGGTTTGGCTCGGAACCCGCTGGGATGGAGGGAGACATCACGGGCCATCTCACCAGCGCTGAGTCCAGCAGCGTTTTCAGTGCAGTCTGGGGCATGAAGTTCATCCTGTTGTTACATTTTTAAGATTTCATTAGCTTAATTGATGTCGATGTTGACTCGTCGAGCCTTTGCTAGAAATGTAGCACATAAGATTGTTTTTGTTTGTTAGCTTGATTTTTTTGATTTTCTTTATTTTCTTAAGGGATGAGCAGGGAACATGACGTCGTACAGCTGTGGTGGGCTGCCAGATCCCCTTAGTGTGGCCCCAGCAGAGCAAACATGGTGTACAGCTACGGGCAGGCAGCAGGCATCAAACAGCCCTAAACCAGCCCAAATCCACGGCTCCTTTGAAGCAGCAGCAGAGAAGAGAGGAATGATTAGATCAGAGGCCTTAAACATAATAGTTTCTTAGAGGCCTCAGGATGTCCTGATGAGGTATTAGAGGAAGTAATTCAGGAAGAAAGGGACAAATAACCACCTCCGGAGCCCGGCTGACACGCGGGGCCAGCTGCATCCGTGCGGGACGGAGCTGCGGTGGCTGCGCCGCTGGCTCCAGCACGCAGCAGCGGGGACGGTTGGTGTTTGCTCAGAGCGAATGGAAACACCAAGTGCTGCTGCGTGTTTGGGGAAGCGTTAGTATTTTTTTCCTTGCTAGGGGTAAATGGGGAATCATCTTCTGTCTTCCTGGATTTTTATTTTTTTGGGTTGTGTAATGAGTCAGCTCTAATGGAGAAGTCCCGTGGAATTAAACAAGAGATAAAATCAATATGGTTCCATAGAAATATAATTGGGTTTTGTAGAGATCGCTCTTAAAAACCTATAAGGTGTAAAAGAAAATACAGCCTTATTGTAGTTTCTGAGCTGTCCATGTAACCAGGGTGTAACTATCCATTAAATTCTGCAGGATGGATCAAAAAAATCTATAAGGAGGTTTTAATTCTCCATTAAATCCTATGGAAGAGCTGGAACAGAACCATATTCATTTTCCCCAAGACAATGCTGCTTCCCTCCGTTAGTCTGTAATAAGTTCAGCAACAGCTCCACAGACAGCAGGTGTATGTACACGTACATGTTTTTACAAAAGTTTTCCAAAGTCCCAATGCTAAGTAATACTTTATTGAAATGAAATCTGTTTAACTTAACTAATAATTTTCTTCTCCCCTTTTTGTTTCTGTATGAAATAGGATTTGGCTTCGTAACTTTTGAAAATGAAGACGTGGTGGAAAAAGTCTGTGAAATTCATTTCCACGAAATCAATAATAAAATGGTAAGTTGTTTCTGTTCCGCAGCGCATCTGCGTGGCAGCGAGCTCTCCCCCTTTCCCACAGGCACGTGGCTGCCTTCCCGGTGGCCCCTGGGGACAGCCTTCTCCGTGAGGTCAGCTGGGTGCTGGGCACAGGGTGCCCAGCCGTGGCCTCGGGTTGCCTGGCCCCTGCTCCTGCCCCCCGGCAGGACGGCTGTCTGTCCCCCCACCCGCACAGCGGCTGTCTGCAGGCACAGGCAGCCACCCCGGGGTGACTCTTGGTCTGGGAAACCAGGAGGCTGAAGATGGTGGGAGTTACCCAGCTCAGCCGCTTGACCAGCCTTGGAGAAGGCCCCCTTGTCCCACCCCGCTCCTGGCTGGAGCCGAGGCCCCGCTGAACGGCTGCGTCAGGGGTTTTCAGGCGTGACTGGGGTAGCTGGGTCAGACCGTGTGCTCCCAAAATAGCCATCCTGGTCACGCTCCCGAGCCCTGATGCTGCTCTGGCGCTGCTGTTGCCTGCTGGACCGTGTCCCCCGGGAAGCCGTGGCTCTCTGCCATCGAGCCGCAATCGCTTTCAACCCCGGCCCAAGCCAGGAGCCAGGCCTGGGTGAAGTTTCTCCTAAATGACAGTCAAGTCCCAGGTTGTGGGTTCCCTGTCAGTAAAGCCACTGCGCCAGAGGAAGAAGGGCGGTTGTATTTCAGTTGATGCAGTAACTTTGATATTTTCAGCTAAAATATTCTTTTTCCCTTGTCAAAACATCCTTTGCTGCTCAAATGTATATTCAGATATGCATTGTATATTGGTCTGATATGTGTTCACAGACTTTAAATTCAATAATAGAGCTTTTAGTGTGGATAAGATCAAAGCAATCTCCTTGGCATATGCTGGAGGCCTGATTCAATATTTGACTTGCTAATTTTTCCCAGGGCACTGAAATAATATTCTTCATATTGTTCCTCACTGCAATATGCATCTGAAATAAAAGTAAAGGCCCCCTTGGCAAACGGAGTGGTGGGATGGCAGGGCAGGGCTGGGGCAGCTCCCCTTGCCTGGCGGGAAGCCTCTCGCTCCACCTCGGGTGGTGCCGCGGGCTTTGCCTCTGCCCTGACCAAGCACCTCACTGCTTCCCCAGCCTCCGGCTGCTGGGGTCTCCTGCCTGCCGCCAGCCATACCTCGTGTGGGCTGTGGGGGAGGCTCCTTCCCCTGTATGGTCACTAAATGCTCATTAATCTGCCTTAAAACAAATGAAAAAGAGCTAACCCCAACCACCCCCACCCCAGCATCCCAACAACAGACCCAGCAACAAATTAAAAGACGCTTGGAATGTAAGTTTAGGTAAGATTCGTCAGGTGGGAGGGAAGAGCTGCAGCTCCCGGATTTCCCTCCTGCTGCTTCGCATGTGGGCGGGTGGCACGTCACACTCCGTAGGGTTGGTTATTTCACCCAAAGGTCTTTCTCTGGAGCAAGGCTGAGCCTTCGCCTGACGCCGATCAGCGCTGCCCACGATTGCCCCGGGGAGGTGCTGGATGTCAGCTGGAAGGAGCAGCAGGGTGCTGAGGTGTCCTGGCAAAGCCAGCGCCAGCAGCGGGGCAGAGCACGCTGTTCAACGCCTCGCAGCAGGAGCTGCCCTCCTGCGCTGCAGAAATCTTACCCAGCCGTTCGCAGACCCCTGCGAGGGGGAGCGGTGGGAGCGTTGTTGGGAGGATTTCCTCCCAGATGGCAGGCTGCACGGGAAGGTAACGCAGGGCAGGCGGAGGATGGGGCAGGGCGAAAACACTCGAGGAGCATCGCAAAGACTAAAGGGAAGAGTGTAGGCTGTCGGTGTTTTATTGCTGTGGATACTCTTCGCGGCTCTCTGTGCCTGCTCGGTGCACGGTCCCAGTGCCACCACACTTTGAGCGTTCTCTTCTTGTCCCTTCTTCTGCAGCACTAATTTTAAAAGCAGCCCACGAGGGAGGAGATGAGACATGATCCTGTCTCGGGACTGACTCATCATATCGCCGATGTGTCTGCAGATTAATTACCAAAGGCGTGCACGGGCAGGAGAGCTTGTGCGTGCGCGTGTGACGGTGAGCGGGTGCAGACGGCCGGAGGTGCCTGGGGCTCAGAGTTAGGTGCGGCCGTATTTTCCACAGCGCCCCGGGACACTGACCACTCCTGTGTCGTTTTTATCATGTCCCCCTCTAGTGTTGAGCTGCGCAGGGGACGGGTTCTCGCAGCCCCAGCTCGAGCGGTGGGGTGTGCAGCCGCTCGGTGTGCTGGGGCAGGGACACCCCGTCCCCATCCCCGGGCTGCTCAGCTGGGACATCGGTGGCTCTGTGGGCACCAGCTCGCCCTGAGCTTGTTTTTTCTCCTCTCCTGAATGCTGTCATTTCCCAAAAGGCGGGGGCAAGCAAAGGGTAGCGGGGCTGCTGTTGATCATGAGCCTATTTCTAGCCTCCTGTCTCCCTGGCAGGCTATTTTTAGCCCATCCATTCTGCTTCTGTTGCCATCCGTAAAGCTTAGAATGTCAAACGTAATATTAAACGAGCAGCGTGAAAGTGGAAAGAAAATGCCAGTGAGATATTTAATAAATGAAACTTGGAATTTATGTGGGAGGCCAAAGATGCTCTCCAGACATTGCGGGGGGGAGCAACTGAAACCCAAACAAGCTACTCCCAGAATATTGTTCCTCCGATGCGAGCAGGCTGCTTTGCAAAGGGGAACCTGGTTTTCTAAGGGGGTGCAAGAGTAGCTGCAAAAGTAATGTGATGGAGTAATTAATTGACCTTTAGCTCCCGCTGCAATACTGTCGGTCACATCACGGTACGGTGGGACAAGCGCTGGCGAGTGGTGTGATGAGCCCAGCCTGGCCCGGGCGCGTTGCGCCGAAGTCAGGTCTCGAGTTGGACGCTGGAGTGGGTGACAGGGCGTTAGGCTGCTCCCAAACAGGCTCCGACGCTGCACAGCACCGCTGGCTGCTTCTTTCTCCCACGGTGGGATTTTGTGGGATTTTTGTTGTGGGCTTAATCTAGATCCAGAAATCACCATTCTCCCTTGTGAGGAAATTGGTTTAGTGCTGTAAGCGTGTTTGGATGCTTTTGTCCCATGTCTGCAGAGCACACAAGCTCATCAGTCCTTGCAGCACTCTCCCCCCTCCCAGCTCTCCATGGGGGCATTAATCCTTGTTTCACACTCAGAGCAAGGAACAAGAGAGTTAAGAAACAACTTCCAGTGTCCGGAAATTAAATGCAGCGACTCCAGTTCAAGGACCCTACTGCAATTCCTGGGAAACTCTTTGGAGCTGGGATTGTCCCTTCATTTGCAGGTCTGTAGGACCTACCAAAGGGAGCCGTCATCCCTCGTGAACAGGGCGTACAGGCTCCGAGGCTAAAAGCGTGCCTGACCGGGGAGTCTGGTGGTCAGCCGGGCACAGGAGAGCGCTGCTGGTTGTTTCCTGCTGTAGGATCCCTCTGCCAGCTTGTAGAGCTGGAGCTGTTGTTGTGGGACAGCCTTGTGGGCGCTGCTCCGAGCGGTCGCGTGAAGAGGCCGGTGGTCAGAGGACTCTGCAGGAGTGAGGGTGCTAGGAGCTGGCGCTGGGCAGGCAGCTACACAGGGCGTCACGACGTCTGTGGTGCTGGGGAGAGGCCGAAGGCGCTTTGGGAACGCCGTCTGTCAGGTGAAGGACTCCGCAGGCCCTCACAGGTTGGGTGCACCCCCACAGCCTTGTCTCCGCTGGGTTTAAATGACGTAGGTCGTGAGCTGCACAGTGACGCCGCCCTCGCCAGGTTCTCCAGGGGTGGCTGGGTTCTGCAGCCCAAACGGGACACGAAGGAGCTGCCTGACGCCGGGTGTTACCAGGTGGTGTGGGGACAAACTGAACTGATGAATCGCAGGAAACTGGCAGACTCCTCTGCTCCCCCGTAGCTGCCGAATTCTCTTACGGTCGGAGGACCTGACATCCCCACCCCACCTCTGTCAGTCACCTCTCGCGTTTTTTAAAGGCGCCTCCGACCTGCCTTCTGTTGCCTGGTGCAGCCCTGCCTTTGCGGCAGGGCTGGGCAAACGCAGGTTCCTCTGTTAGAGGAGCATTAGTTTTGGCTTGCCGCGGCGTGAGCGACTCGGAGTCCCCAAGGGAATCGATTCTCAACTAACTGCGGATCACACGTTGCTGGCAAGACAAAGTCGCCTTGTCTTTGGGTGGTAAAATGGTTTTTTGTGCATTGTGAATATTGTGCACATTCTGCTTTCCTCAAAACAGCCCTGGTTTCCCTGGAAAGCTGTTAGCCCTGGGATTTCTGAGACATCCTGGTGCTGAGAGCTGACAGCCTGTTCTGTTGCGCTGGGTATAAGAGGCTTTTCACTCCCCATCTCAGCCGCCCTGGGTTCTAGTGGCTTTGACTGCTTGGCTTGACCCAAGAGTACCCCAGTGTAATGTTAATTCTGCAAACTAGACTAAACAAAAATAGTGAATTTTAGTTTCCCTACCTTTTTTTTTTTTTGCCATAGAGTTAAAACTTTCTTTGTTGGGCTGCTGAAAGTTAAGCACATCCCTCTTACAGGGGAGGTGGAAAAAATCTGGAAATTATTAAGATGTACAGAAATGCTGAACTGAATGTTTGTGCAAGATCCAGATTTGTGTACGAAGCGCCCGCATCGGGCAGGCTCTTGGGGGTGATTCGGAGCACAGCGCAGCGCTGACTCGTAAATCCAGATGCGCTCCCTCTTGGAGAAGCCCCGTTGCACGTCCCGCTTTGCCAGCACGTGTGTGACATCCCTGCTGCCGCCAGGCTTTTACCCTGGTGGTAACCGTGGCTGTGGGGCGGTTACAGCCGTCTCCATCCCGTTGCCCATGGAGGAGAGGGCTGGCATCCTGCAGAAAAGCAGCCTGGTCCTTTTTTTCCCCACGTGCTGCCTGCGTTGGTGTGGAGGCACCATCCAAGGCCACCGCCAGTCTGCTAACGTGGTGCTTCACCTCCTGTCTACCCATTTGTCGAAGGGATAGTGCGTGGGCAGCTTCTGCAGAGCACCTCAAGGCCTGACATCGCTGGTTCCAGGGCAGGGGGGGCCAGGCCAAGGGGAAGGGCCTGAAGCTGCAGGAGGGGAGCTGGAGCTGAGCTGGGAGGCAGCAATCCTTCCCTGGGAGGGTGCTGAGGCCCTGGCACAGGGTGCCCCGAGAAGCTGTGGCTGCCCCTGGCTCCCTGGCAGTGCCCAAGGCCAGGTTGGATGGGGCTTTGGGCACCCTGGGCTGGGGGGGGTGTCCCTGCCCATGGCAGGGGGTGGCACTGGGGGGGCTGGGAGCTCCCTCCCCACCCAAACCAGTCTGGGGTTCTGTGAATGTGGAGTGTAAAAATCCACCCACAGCGTGCTGCTGGGCCAGGGTCACGCAGCCCCTTCCCGAGGGGTGGCGGAGCAGGGCCGGGGCTCCTGGTCACGTATCCTGCCTGCCATCCCTCCCGGGGGGAGAGAGTCTCTGCTGGCTAACAGAGAATATTTTTGCCCTCGATATGGGGTATATTTGTTTACAAAGGCTTAGGAATTATTATTTTTTTCCTACTGATGACTTTTTCTTCTCCTTTAAATCCCAGTTAAAACTTCTCTGCAGCTCACTGCCATTCCCTTTATATCCTCGTGTGCTGTGAAAATCATAAATTACACTCGTCCCTCGGAGAGCAGCGGTAGGCTGTTTTGTGGTTGCAAAAGCTAATTACTGGGTTATTGTTTCTAACGGTGCTAATCCAAACTTCATTTTCCTGTTAATTGTCCGTTGAGCCAGGCTAGATTGTTTTTATCATCCTGACTGTCTGCAGCGCAAGCGGCTGCGAGGTGTAACCAATGCTGCCGTGACATTTGGGGCGGTGGAAACCCAAAAATGGGGTTGCGCAATGGAACGCCACGGTTCTGGTGTCAGCCCTGGTCGTCTGGCTGGAGAGCTTAGGTTGGCAGACTCCTGTTAAATGCCCCTCAGACTAAAAACAGGCAAAGGGCAGTTTCAGAGGATATTGCGGAGCTGTTGTGCCGGTGTGCGGGGCGGCAGGGAGCGAGGCTGGTGCTGGTGCTCGGTGTTTGCAGCTCGCGGTGTCCCTGGGCTCTCGGGGACGGTTGGCAGAGAGGGGAGGTAGCAGCGGGCTGCGGGGCTTTCTGGGGGCACCAAGGTTTGAGGGAGGCGCACAGCCCGGCTGGGCTGGAACCCACCATCGAGGCTCAGGCTTAACCCTCCCTGGGAAGCTCTGAAGGCTTCATGCCATGGGGCAGTGGTGGGTCTGGGCACACATATCCTGCACGGTCCTCATCCCCAGCCCCGCTCCGACAGCAGCACCTTGGTGTGCAAGCNGGGCTGCGGGGCTTTCTGGGGGCACCAAGGTTTGAGGGAGGCGCACAGCCCGGCTGGGCTGGAACCCACCATCGAGGCTCAGGCTTAACCCTCCCTGGGAAGCTCTGAAGGCTTCATGCCATGGGGCAGTGGTGGGTCTGGGCACACATATCCTGCACGGTCCCCAGCCCCGCTCCGACAGCAGCACCTCGGTGTGCAAGCGGCTGCTCGGTGAATTCATTGATGGGAAGTTTCGTGTTCCCTTTTCTCTCTTTGGGTTAGTATCAGGGCCCAGGAACCCTGCGGGGCTCTCCGTCGCACACTCAGTAGTGCGTCTGCACCATCGCACACCTGCGGGAGTCTGTGTGCATGGGCGTGTGTGTGCGCGGGCACGCGTGGGTGTGCAGGGGGTGTCAGGGCTGGTGGCCCTGGCTGGGGGACACGCCGGTCCTGGCTGTGGCTCTCACTGCTGTGTTCCTCTCCCGGCGGACGTGCTGGTCCCGCACCACTGAAGAGGAGACGAGGGAACCGCCGGCCCTGCCGTGGCTGTGCCCCAGGCTGGGGGTGTCTGGAGAGTGGGTCTCTGCAGCACCTCTCTTGCTTCTGCTCACCTGTCTGCACCATCGCACACCTGCGGGAACAGAATGGTTTGGGTTGAAAGGGACTTTAAAGTATCACCTAGTTCCAGCTCCCCTGCCCTGGGGACCCCCGAGCTGGATGCAGCCCTGCAGGGGGGTCTCAGCAGAGCAGAGTATTCTGCAGCGGTGTCCGGGCTGTGCACACGCATCTCCCCACTTCAGCCGTCCCTGGTCCCTCTCTGCCCCTCTCCCATTGCCTCCTGCAAAGACCCAAACAGGTCTTGGCAGGAAAGCAGCAAAAGATGAACTCCACGAGAATCTTGCTCCAAACTTCACTGGGTTGGGGCAGCTCGGTTTGCAAGAAGCGCGTGTTTTGACAGCGTTGGCAGCGTCTGAGCACTGTAGCTTCGGGAAGTGTTGCAAGCAAGCAAAGTAAATACGGTCTGTGGAGGTTTGCAGCAGAAAGGGGAGGAGTAGGTGGGTTTGTTTAAAATACTCCCATTACAGTCAGTTAACCTTTATGGTACCTAAATGAAAATTGTATAAACCTGAAATTTTCACCGATCGGGTTGCCTAGGAACAGGCGGTTGGTTTTCGTAAGACAATGGATACACAGTCCCCGATCGGGCTCTCAGGCACCCAGACGTTTAGCCGTATTACCCTACGTCCCCGGCTTTGCCTGGGGTAGCCGCCTGCTTGCACGTGGGGCGCCCGCCCGCCTTTGCCTGCTTGTGCCAGTGATGGAGGTGATGCGGGAGACACGACCCTGCTCGGAGCCGACCCTCCTAGTCCTCCAGGCCAAGCAGCCCCGTTCCCGAACCCCTGCGCACAGGCTGGCAGTGCCACGGCCGGGACGGGAGCGCTGAGGGCAGCGGGGCTGCGCGGGGCCGTGCCACCGCGTCCGCCAGGATAGCTCCGCCTGGCTCCGGATGGGCTTACCGGCACGACCGTAGCGCCAGTGCCAAGGGGAGCACAGGGGCGATCTGCTGGGGGGCGAGTCAACAGTGCCAGAGCAGGAGAACATGGAAATTGCTTTATTTCTCCGTTTTCCCATCCCAAAAGAGGCTGGGAACCAGCACCCGGCGGTGGGGCTGGGGTCCCGACTGTCCTGCTGCCAGCCGGGCTGCCCCCCCACGTCTCACGGGGCTTTGGTGGGGACTTGCGGTGTGGTTCGAGTGGCGTTAAGCAACTTCGAAGGGCAGCAGGAGTAACTGGAAGTGAAAGAATGCAGATCGTTTATTAATAGGGTTTACAGAAATTTTCTGCTGCGTAGAAATATTGATTCTTTATTCCTGTTTTAAAAGGGGCTTTTTGTAATGATCACCAAGAGTCATTTTCTGTTATCGATTGCAATAGAGCTGTGCTGGAGACCTCCCTCCATTCATCCCACGCCCGCGAGTACCGTTGAGAGGGAACGCGGCACGGGTTTTCCTTTCAGGAACACGGCAACTTCTTCAATCAGCATTTCTGTCATCTTTGCAGCGGGGTTTTGCTATGTGTGTTCAAAGAGACATACACGTTTGCTCCTCTAAATCCGTTTACGCTATTCTTAAAGTTCACCTTCGAGGGGGAGGCGGTGTGGGGAGGCAAATGCTAAAAATAAAACTCCCCCCTTAAGTAGATCAGTTCTGCATTTGACATTTACATGGAATTCATTTGCATCTCATTTGTACATGTTTCTGCTCAATAGGTAGAATGTAAGAAAGCACAACCTAAAGAAGTGATGTTTCCACCAGGGACGAGAGGAAGGGCACGTGGATTACCGTATACCATGGACGCTTTTATGCTAGGGATGGGAATGTTGGGTAAGTGCCGTGGCCGCCGCACGTCTCCCAGAGCCAGCGGCTCCCGTGTTGTCTCCCTGATTTCGGAACACTTAAGGCGTAGGGGTGAGCAAATCCCTGCACCTGCGTGGGTGCGAGCCTGAAACTTCGGCAGGGGTGGAGTGGGGAAAATAATCCTGTCTGTGGTAAATGATTAACTCCCCCCCCCTTCCTGGAATATAAAAATTTGCATTTAAATGGATGTTTTAAATAGCCTGTTTTACTCTTACTCGCAAAAATAGAATGATGAAAGATGCAGTGTGTTCATTCTGACTAAAAATGATCTCTCCCCTTTTTTAGAGGAATTGAGTCACACATTATTCCCCTTCTTTTAAAGGTATCTTTGGCAGTTCAGCATAGATAATTGAAAATCTCACCGGTTCTTAAATGGCATGCAAGGGGGAGAAAGCAGGGAGATGCGTAACAGTACAGGTCGCAACAATAATTACAAGTTTCAAGGAGATGGAACGGTATTTTAGTCCAGAGCATTGTGTCCAGAAAATACTAATTAAATGGGATAAATGATATTTAATGGCAAAATTCTATTTGTGCAAGAGGTCTATTTAGTTATAATTGGTTCTCATTTGTTTCTGCCTAGATAGTTCTTCTTTCTATAGAATGTGACAACCTCTTGATACTCTGTTCTCCGATTTACTAAGCCGAAATGCTGTTAATCCATTGCCAACAGATCTTTGTAAAACCCCGTGTATTTCCAACTTTCTGCTCCGTTTGTGTCACTGGACTGTCCCTCAGTCGTCTCCTGCTGTGTCCCTAAAGCACGCAGGAAGGAGAGGGCATCTGGAGGTGTTCCCAGGCAGAAATGAGCCTTCCCCAGCCTGGTACCTGGCCCCACCAGGATGCTTTGAATTTTCTGTCCCGGGTTTAGACGTTCCCAGAGGCTGAGCACAAAAACCAGCCTTGGAAGCTGGTGCTGGGTTGTCCTGAGCTCTGCCCAGCAGGTACCTGGGCTGTCTGAGATGCTGGAGGACCCCAGGGCTCCCGGCGTGGGTGTCAGGTCAGAGGATTCGGTTCCTACGAGTATCAGGCTGTTATGCTGAGATGTCTGACTTCAGGCAGCGCTTGATTTGATAGGGAAAACTTTCCTGCCATGTTTGCTTTATCTCTGAATTAATAGTACTTCTGTTCGTGTGGCTGGAGCAATCCATTTCTGGGATGTGTAATTCGGTTATTTCAGCTGATCATCTATTTTTCTGTCCCCACACTCCACCGCCACCCTGCCCCATAGTGTTTGGAAATTACATTTTATGGTTAAAATATTTATCTTCTTCTAGTCAGCCTGTGATTTCGTTACTTGTATGTTCCCAGTGGGCTTTGAGCGTATGTACTTTATTTCTGTTGTTTCTCTCTCCTTTCTGCTTGTGGTGCCTGAGGTCTGGGGTGGTGGAGGTGGTGCGTGCCGCCTTGCTGGCCAGTCCCTGCTGGAGGAGAGAGCCTGGGTCAGCCCGGGCTGGGCAGAGAGGCCCAGGGCAGCATCCCTCTTCTGCTCACCACGGGCAGAGTGGCCGCAACCCTTCTCCTTGCAGCCGGGCAAGGAGTGAATGGACCCGGGACCCACCCAGGAAGGGAAAATTCAGCCCTCAGATGCGGTGTCAGTCATTCCCACCAGGGCTGCCTCTCTGGAAGAAGATGGTTTCAAGCTGCGAGAAGGGAGGGAAGAAGCCTTCGGCCAGCGAATCTGCTTCTGCACCAAGCGAGTGCCGTGGGCGCCTGCTGGCAAATCCCTGTCCCGCTGCGGTGGGGTGGGTCAGGTCACCCCGACCAGCTCTGCGCCGGCCGGTCTCACAACGTGCTCTTACTAGATTTCAGATCAGGGTGACTTGCTCGGAATTAATGATTGATTCGCATTGAAGGCCAGATGCTTCATTATCTGCTCTAGCTGGTTTTTTCATCTTCCAAGTTCCTGCTTGCTACAGTGGCACCGTGTTAAATAATTAAGTGCTAAACAAGGAAATTGCAACACATGAGAGCAAAGCTGTCTGGATGGCCATTACAAATCCCCGTTTCAAAGGCTGCCTCTGAGCGTTGGCTGCGAGGCTGGGAAGGGGGCCGGTGGGCAGCGGCGCAGCAGGGAGCCCGAATCTCGCCTTCCCCAGCCCTGCCAGCTGCTCGCTCCTGGTGGGGCCCCGTCGCCATAGGGACAGGGGCACAATTAACCCATCAAACAACGAGGCGCACAAAGTAGCGTACCGCCGGAGGCAGCGTCTGCAGTAGCCAAGTGTTTTGCTGAGATCCCAGGAGGCCGGTGTCAGCCCTAGCCCGTTCCTTTCAGGTGCCTAGCTGGACTGAGCCAGGGTGGTGGGGCTGCTCGGGAAGGATTTTTATACCTGTTTCCAGAAGCCCTTGTTCAAGGTCACCTTCTCCAGATGCTGTTCATGGGCAGAGGAGGGAATCGGAGGAACGAGCGCGCGAGACAATCCAAAGGAAAGAGCGGGGAGTGACTCCCTCCAAAGCTATTAAGGAAGTTGGTCTTTTTCATTAATCACAGCCTCCCCAAGGAGCCTGCAGCAGCCGGGGTCTAAAGGTGCGCAGGCAGCCGCTTCTGTGATGATTTGGTTGATTGGAACAAAATTAAAGTGTTCTTCTGAAAGGATTTTTTGACTCCAAGAGCACGGGCAGGCTGAGCCTTTTGCCAGGACTGCTTCTGGGCTGTCTCAGGCTCGGTCTGCTGATGGGGCGTGCACGGTCTCGGGGGAGATCAGGAACATTAATTAGGCACTCTGCATAAAGTGCGGGCCGGAACGGTTTCTGTTCCCGCACTCTCTGTCCCTGGCAGCCCACCTGGCAGGAGGGGCTGCTCCCCAGCCCCGTGGGTGCTCGGGAACAGGGACCGTGTCCCCCCCAGCAGGCAGCGCACATCTGCCACTGGGTGGGAGCGGTTCGGTGGCCGAGAAGCTTGCCATGCGCCCAGAAGCATCATCTCCATCACCTGGTCCTGGTGTGCAAACCGGGAGCACTGTCACCCAACGGTGTGTGGGTGTTGCTGCACTGCCCCACGGCTTTTTGACGTCCAAGCAAGTCTGTACCTGAAAACTTGAAAAAAAAAGAGACAAAAGAAGAAAGCAACTGAGGAGCGACGTTAACAGGAGGTTGTCTCTGTCTGCCCTCCCATCTGAAGCAGCTCACTGCGTCTGGGACATCGCTGCCGGGCTCCGGAGGTGGCTGCTGCGCTGCTTGGTCTGAGCCTCAGGCATCATGGACTCGCTGGTGTTAATATTAAAGTCGGGCTCTTTTTAACTCGCAAACCCCTCCAGAGGCAGGAGCGCTCGGCCCGTAAGGCTGCAGCCCCGGAGTGCCGAAACGGTGTCTGGTGGGAGCGGCAGGTTTCAGGAGGTCTCTGACAGGCCGCCTGTATCCCTGCACAAGGCAGGCCGGGGCTCTGCATTGCTGAACTCATGCATAAAAGAAGCTTGTGCCCTTCAAAGAAAGTCATTCCTCTTTTCCATCAGAGTCTGTTTAATAGAGCAGCAGCTGCCTCTGAGGCAGGATTCGGGAAGGGGAGCCCTTCGTCAGCGCAGGCTGGCGCAGCTCCGACCCCCCCAGGCTCCCGCAGCAGCGCCCACCGTAGCCATCGCTGACGGGCGCGGAGCTGTGGCCTGCTCCACCTTAGCTCTTTGTTGCCTTGAAGGAGGAGATAGATCAACTTCGTGGGGCCAAGGGAGACACTTATCCAGCAGATGTGTTTCCTCTCCACAGGTGCTCCCCAGGGTGGGACCACCCCCTGTGTCTGTAGGAGATGGGGTTTGGTTTGCCTTCCCTGGTGCCACCGGTGCGTGCATCAAAGTCGCAGCACGTTTCTCTTGAGACAGACCCTGAGCGTTGTTGTTGCAGCGTGGAGCTATGCTTCGGCAGAAGGACCGTGCCTTTCCTTGCCGAGGACTGGGTGCTCCTTGCTCTGAGCAGCATTGGGAGAAAATAATTCTCTTGCATCTACTGGAACATTCGAATTGGTTTTGGAAGTAGCGGTCCCCAGGCCCCAGTGTTCCCATGTATTAACCACGAGCTTTGTCCATCCTGGATCACCAAATTCAAAAACGAAAAGACATTTCCATTGCCTGGTTCAGTGGTTGCGGACACTTCCCCGCTTGGAGCAGAGAAGCCATTTCTCTGGAAGTGCTGGGATGACAGAGGGGAGTCAGGAGTCCGACTGGGGTCTCCTGCCTTTCCAGCGGCCTTGTGCGTGTGCCGTGGCAAGCTGCTCGGTCTGCAGGGCCACAGGCGCCCTGTGCAGGGTGGAAGGTAGGGCCGTTTGCCCAGTCTCCCCTTCTGCAGAATGCCCGCAGTGCTTGGGCTTTACCATGGGCCCACCGAGACGGGTGTTAGCACCAGGAACGCTGTGATGGACTCAGTACGCTGTAAGTAAAAAGGTCGGTGTTACCTGTTTGCAGCTGTTTTCATCCTGGAAGCAGAACCTTTGCTTTCCCTGGGAGACTGTCCCTGCAGCGAGAGGTGGCTCGCACGGACTCCATGGCCGCATCAGGTGTTGCCTCCACCAAGAGTGTGACAGCCGGTTGAGCGTGACCGTTGGGTGGTCAGCGTGGTGCTCCGAGCAGCCATCACTCTCACCTCGCATGACAGCGCTGCTCGGAGATCATCCAGGGCCAGATCTGGCACGCTGCGAGACGGGGCTCTGCAAGGCTCCAGCACGTGGGCTGGAAGCTCAGCCAGGGCGAGTGCATCGGACCTGCTGTGGACATCAGGAGCTGGATGGAAGTGGTGATATGAAAGCAGTTTTGCTTGTTGGGTTGAGTTCTGCTTCCATGGACAGGAGGGTCTTGCTTCAGAGGAGGTAATCCAGGCAAAACTTGGATTTTTGGTTTAGCAACAAGGGATAATTAGAGAGATTGATCATGCCCCAGGACTGCTGAAGCAAATAAAGTGTTCGGTGCCCAGTGCAGGATGAGAATGGCATCTAATGGAAATGGTGGGTAGGTCAGCATGGCCATGATTTGGCTTGATGAAGCATCCACATGAGCATGGTGTTAATGCGCTATTGATATTCAGCCAGGCAGTTTCCCCTGTGCGGATCGGGCTTTGACTCGTTAGAGCAGAGCTGGGCACTGCAGCAGTAAATGAAGAGGAAAATTGAAGTAATGTTGTATTATAAATTTATGATTTCATCTGCCTGACCCAGAGAGCGTTGAGCGCTGGCGATGCAGGCGAGAGCCCCCCAGGCAGCTCTGCCGGTGCCGCTGCCGTCAGGCTTGGCCGGGGGAGCCGGGCTGCTGCTGCGTGCTGCACGCTGCCCTGGCTTTTCAGGCAAATCCGCCAGGGCAGGAGCATCCCAGGGCAGCGCAGTGGAAGAGGTGGCATCCTGCACCGCAGTGCCAGCTCCATGGACATGTGGGTGGCCACCACCCATCTCCGTGCCAGTCTGACCAGTGCCACGGGGACGCGCCTGCAGCCCCGCTCCCCAGCGCAGACCTCAGGCGCTGCCCGGCACGCCAGTGCCCTGTGGCCCTGACAGTCTTGAGCTGACAGATCTGCTTTGGAGTCATTCGCATCGGAATAAAACTTAATTTTTCCACTTGGCAAGGAGAGGGGCTGCTGTCGGATGCCGCGGAGCGATTTTTCATGGTGGAGCTCGCCGTGGTGTTAGTGGCGCTACTTACTCAGCAAACAATCCATTTATCGATATTGTTGTTTCTAAAAAAAAGGAAAAAAGGTTTGTAAAGCTTAACTCTGAAAGATCTGATTTAATGACAGAGGTGATTAATTTCTAAGGGAATCCAGCTGTTGAGCTGTGAAATAAATACGCAGGGGCTAAGCGGTGTGTACATACCGCTGAAAGCCGCAGCGTGCTGTCCTGGGATCGCAGGGCCGCTTTCCCCTGGCACTGCTTAATCCCGTAATCAAAATTCATCCGAGCATTTTTATCTTCCAGTTATAGATTATGATTAATAGGACGTTACATGTATATATAAATCTAATCAGAAATGGAGGGACTTGCTGCGGCAGAGAAACAGCGGTGCGATGCACGAGTATGTTCAAGACTAAACGCAGAAGCAGGAGACCCCAGAAGGAGCGTTCGGCTGCTGAAGCTGTTCTTGGGGTCCGGCCCAGCTGCTGCTGCCGTCGCTGCCCAGATGAACGCTGACTTCAGGCGCAGTGCAAGCAGGCTGTTCACGATGGGGTCTTGGTCTGGAGGGGTCTTTCCTGGAGGCTGGGGGAGTCCGGGCTGACACTGATGGTCAACAGGAACGTTGTGCAGCATCTGTTGGACGGGGATTGCGAAGGGTGATTCCTGGCTGTAAGAAAACCCACCAAGGAAATGCTGAGGATCAGAAGCGAGGTTGCGGTTTTAGGAAATGTCGTTAGTGTGAAGGACAGCTTGTGGCATCGGCCAGACTGGTCATAGCAAGGAGCCGGGGTGGGACCAGAGAGGACAGCTGTGCGTCAGGGCTGGGAAGTTAAAACACAGGGGTGCTGCCAGCCCACGCGCGTTTAGGGACGAGTGTCACCTCCAGCACATCCACAAACCTGCCCGGAGGGTGAAGCCCTGCTCCCCTGGTTGGCCGGGTTGGCCGCCTGCAAGGCGTGCCCGGCGTAGGGAGGGGAGACCCTGGGCCGAGCACCCGCGGGGCTGACGGCTGAGCGGTGGTACCCACGTCCGTCAAACACCCACGGGCGCCTGTCCCGCAGCCACAGCCCTCCGAGGGCTCTGCCCCCTTACCGACACCACCTTTCGCTCCCAGCCGCTGCGTTAGAGCGGGCAGAGCTGCCACCAGATGCCTTTACTTCGGCATCCGTATGATCTCGAGTGGTATTTTTCTTGTAATAAAACTTCAAAAGCTGCCTGAGGTTGGGTGCGTTTCTGCACGTGTCAGAAATGGCTTTGGGAAGCGGTTCTCGTAGCTGGGTTTCACTTTCCGGAAAAATTAAAAGCTCTTTGACTCTCTGGCTCATTGCTGTTGCTGCCTCTCGCTCTTTGATGTGTTAACTGTTGTCCTTCACACTCCCGGGATAAAGAATTACTCCTACCTTAATCTCCAACTGTCAATAGCTCTGAAGCAAAGTACATTCATTGTAAGCTCTCCAAATGTCAGAGCAAACCTGTGTTATGTGTTTAGCCTTAGCATTTGGCATTTACTCTTCCAGCTAACAAGTATGCACAGTCCTTGGACTTCAGATACCAAAGTGCATGTTAATTACCTGAGTGACAGGTCTCACGCACAAAGCCAGACGGGCAAGTGAGCAGGAAAGGCGGCCAGCTCGAGATGTTTCTATTCAAGATAATAATGAAACCTTTCTGCAGTTTTGCATGAGCAGAATAAATCTTGGCTTTTAATACCTGCTGTAGAATCAAGTCTCACCCATCCTCCATGTCATTTTGCATTGCATTTAAAAACAAAAAGCCTTTATTAATCTTCACCCTTCTTTCTCTCTCTCTTTTATTTATTTTTTTATTTTATTTTTATGTTTCTGTGCTCAAGGTTACCCAAATTTTGTTGCAACGTATGGCCGAGGATATCCTGGATTTGCCCCAAGTTACAGCTATCAGTTCCCAGGTACGTACATTTCATTTGCAGATTTACTTTTTTCCCCTCTTTCCTTCCTTTTTTTTTTTTCCCCTCTTTTTTTTTTTTTTAATCCATAGCTGCAAGCTGAGACAGGCAAGTCTGCAGGGAGCATCTCACATAACGAGTTTTTTTTTTTACTATTTTAAAATAGATATTTCTATATACATATTTTAAATACATTTTTACTAACGTGTAAATTGGTACTGGTTATTTGAAAACAAACTTCTTAAATTAAAACATGAAGCAACAGAGATAATTTAAGAGCTATTGCCCTCCCTTTGATGGGTTGTTCCTTTCATATATATTATAGAGATATACACAGACAGACACACACACGCAGAGACTCGCACACACGTTCCCCCACTCTCCGGCGGTAAGTGTACGTTTGTTACAACTGCGGTCTTGGAGTGGAAAGTCCGACCTTCCCGTGCTCTCCGTCGGGATCGCGGCTGTCCTTCACACAAAGAGTTTGTAGCCGCGTGTTGATGCTTCGGTTTGCCTTCCGTCTGGTTTCCCCCTTTCCTCGGCGTGGCTGCCGCGACGCGGCGCTGGGACGGGCTGTGGGGCGCAGCGGGGTGGTGAAAAGCCCGTTCCCATCCTGGCAGGTCCCGCAGCTGGGGCTGGCACCGCGCCGGGCAGTTTCCTTTCACCTTGGGGTGTCCCGGGCGGCTCAAGCAACGCGACACTGCTGTGTTTGTGGCTGTACTAATAGCTGAAGCCCACCCGGCCACCGCGTCGAGGAAACCCCGGTGTGCCGTGCATTTAATTCATGAGCGCGCTCGTCGTGGGGGCCATGCATGAGCTGTCCCACCGCCCGGTGCCACGCTCCGGGAGGGCTGGGGGCACAGTTCTGCTCGGGTAACAGAAACCCAGTGAGCCCCAGTGGGTGCGGGAGGAAAAGCAAACATCCTCATGGGAGGGAAGGGCCCTTCAGCTGGGTGAGGATGGGGAGGGGTGCTCGGCTCTGCCTGCGGCACGCGCGGGCGAGGATGCAGCCCTGCGTTCGGCACTAGGTCACTAGGACGAGGCGTTGCCTGGGATGCACACGTATCAGTAACGTCCGTGAGACGGACGGTGTCCTTGGGACGCTGATTTCTGTGCAGCTGGCTTTTGCGGGGCTGATAACACCAAGGGAAACGGTGCTGTAAGGGGGTTTTCCACTTCAGTTCACAATGCTGGGGCTCTGCTTAAAGCTCACCTGCCTCTTTTCCACCCGTGCTACACCCTCCCATAACGAGCCAGGTCCGGAACAACCAGGGAGTCGGTGCTGCTGGCGGCGCTGCCGGGGTGGCGTGCTGGGCAGGGAGGGACAGCGGGTCCCCAGGCTGCTGGTGGGGACACGGCGGCCGCAGCGCTGGAGCCAGTGGGCAGAGGTCCAGGCTGGCAGCCGTCAGTTAATGTCAGGAGGAGGCTTCAGAAGGCGTTGGCGTGTCGCCTCACGGTTTTCTCCTGGGTCCTCACAATTCCTTGTACCAGCTGATCCGTATGAAGACAGCTAAATGAGAGACACCTTTGATAAGTTAAATGATGAAAATCGGCAGAGCTTAGATGACTTTAATTACGAACATGTCTAAAATGAACGTGTCTGGGAGCCGACAGCAGAGGCACCGGTTGACGCTAGCCCTCGTTACTTCTATTTGTATTAAGGGCTTGGTTTTTCAAAACAGGCTTTCCAACTATTTGCCAGTTATTTTCAGTCTCTTGCAGAGACTGAATAAGAGGATGGAAGTGGGTTGTCACCACTGAAAAGCAGGGGCATCTCACGGCAGGCACCAGTTGTGCCTTCGGGATCCCGGCAGCGCAGGGAAGCTGCTCGGAGTCCTCCATCGCCTGGCTTGCATTTCCCTGCCCGAATGCTCTGCCCGTGGTCTTTGCTCCACTCCCGCTCAGATAGTTTATTCCTTCGCCGCGATCAGAGCAGTGAATAGAGTTTTTAGGTGGTTTTTCTCAGATGATTTGGGACTCCAGTCTCCAGAAACACGACGGGTCAGAGCGGCACGGGGCGCAGGACCCCTCTGTGCC
The DNA here is from genome assembly GCA_013399095.1 of Psophia crepitans. Classification (NCBI taxonomy): domain Eukaryota; kingdom Metazoa; phylum Chordata; class Aves; order Gruiformes; family Psophiidae; genus Psophia; species Psophia crepitans. The sequence continues at coordinate 21,409 of VWZZ01003870.1, read as the reverse complement.
GGGAGGCATGGCATGAGGAGTTTGGTGCCTCTCAGCAGGACGGGGTGTCCCCTCCCTGGAGCCAGGCGTTTGGAGGGAGGCGTGTTGGGGGCAGAGAGCCCTCTACCACGGGATCAAAGCTTAGGGCACAAGGGGGCCTGTTGGGAGCAGGTCGGGATTTGAGGACGGGGATGTGCCAGCACGGCTTGCTCCTGCCGCAGGAGCAGCGGTGGAAGTGCGTGCCGCTCCACCCGGTTTGTCCTGCCGTGCCTCAGGTGCCTGCGGGGCTCTGCCCGCTCTCCTTTCACCCCTCTCTGCTGGAGGGAGCCGGGTCCTGCGCCGGACATCCCCGGGAAGGAATCGAGTAGGCAGCCTGACGGGCCGTGGGGAAAGGCGTTCGGTGCCATGGGGCGAATGGCATGAGCACGGGTCCAGCACGGAGTCGTCCTCCTCCGAAGGGCCCGAACCCCCATCCTTCCCTTCGCGCGTTCTGACGCTTGCAGAAGTGCCCGTGGGGCCCGTGGTACGACTGCGGCTCGGAGCGTGAGATAGGGGCGCGTGCGAACCCGGTGCAGAGAAATCTGAAACCTGCTTTTTTAGTAAGTCCTGACGCCCAGATGCTCAGTGTCGTGATTCGAAAAGAAAAACGCGCGGCCGTTTCCGCAGGAGCCTGAGAGCTGCGCCTGCCTCCCGGCCCCACGGTGCCCGGCAGCGGCAGTGCTCCAGCCGCAGCGATGTGTGCGCACGAGTGTACGTAGAAATACAGGAGGTGTAAGTGTACGGCCGTATTCCTGTGGTTGGTTGCGGAGGAGACCTGGCGGTGCTTTTTGCTGCGGTGCGGTTGTGTGGCGAGCCCAGGTCCCCGCGCTGGTGCCCGTGCTGCAGTAAATCCGCCTGGCAGGGCGGCCGGAGCCGGGGCTGTCCCTGAGGGTGTCGTTGCAGTTAGGGACGTCCCATCGTCCCCAGGGCGCTGCCTGCTCGCTGCCGGTGGGCGCTGTGTCCGTTCCTCCTCAGGTTACGCCACCCATTTACCTCTTTAATTTAACAAAAAAATGATAAGGCTGCCCGTCGGAATTGAACTGCCCCGTTGGCATTCACTGCTGTCCGAGTGAAACGAGGCTACAAACGCCACGACCCACCGGTTTGCGTTCCCGTTTCTGCACTGGGGCCAGAGCTGCTGGCAGGGTCCCCTGGACGCCCCGTCCCGCATCCTCCGCCCTTTCCTGGCAGCCCGGGGACGGTGCCTTGCTCCGCGGGCGAGACACAGGCAGTCACTTTGGCGACTGCTCTATCTTCTCCCATCACATTATTTTTTTCCTCTAGGCCTTTATAACTCAGTACATAGCCCTTTTTTTGTTTTTTAATTGCAATCATTCCCTTTCTGTGTCTTTTTTTTTAATTTCTGGGACTTATCTTTTCAGTTTAATCTATTAATTTCTGTTCTTATTTCACTTTGCAGACTATTTGCCGATTTCACAAGACATAATTTTTATCAACTAGTTCTTAAAGATGCATAACAAATTAATCGGGGTTTACTACAGTGCTAATGAGAGAGAGAGAGAGAGAAAAAGCCTGGGTGGTCCATGTTTAATATCAATGTCCACTGAAAAATTGCTGCTCTTACTGGCTGGTTTGATTGACTGGACTTTTTATTTTATTTTTATTTTTTTAAAGGCTCCATATCCTCACTGCTTTGAGTTTGCTTTTTTTTTTTTTATTATTTTTATTTTTTCCTCTGCTTTGTTATGAGTTTTTAATGCCCACTTGGAATGTAACTCACAAGGATTGGGGTTAGGGGCATTATAAAGGCATGACTTCTCACAAACTTTTTAGGAAGAGTTGTTTTATCAAGGAAGCAAAAAACGCTGCCTGGGTCTCACGAGCAGCCCCGAAGAGAGGGCTTGGCGCTTTTCAGCAGGGACGTTCAGCAGTAGCGCAAGTCATCGTTAGGGTGGGGCGAGACTAGCGTCTCCTTCACTAGGATCGTTAACAGTGCAGGGTTTAATTATCAAAACGAGCGCCCTGCATCCTCACGTGCGGCCCTGCGGCGCTGGCGGCTGCAGGCGCAGCAGACCCACGCGTGCTTCCCCTCTGGGCTGGTGGCTCTTCCCAGAGCTGCCACCGTCCCGCAGGCGCCACGGCGAGACGCCACCAAGCCAAGGGCCGATGGTGGCCACACGGCCCCTGCCCAGCCACTAACCGCCCCTCGCCTCGCAGCCGCGACGCTCTCACGCGCTCCGTGCAGTCGCTTCTCCTTCCAGGCTTTGCTTTTGCAAATTACGGGCGAACTAAATTTTGGCGAGCGGGAGGAGCTGTCCCCTGCGAGCCTGCGCTGTATCGCGCCTCCTGCTCTCCACCCAAATCGCAGAAAAGCGGCAAAACTGCCTGGTAACGCCTCCATCCATTGGCTTCACTTTTAGCAAGACCAGACTCTGGACTTCTGGGTAGCAAACACACATCCTATTTAAATTCCATTTTTCAAGTGTTTCTACCCATTTTATAAGTTTGTGAGAAGTAAATTGCATGCTTACAGTAGAACTGTAATGCATTTTAATGTTTGTTAATCCACTTGTTTAAAATGTCGGTGTCAAAGGCTCTACAGTACACGGCTATGCTGTTCATTTCATTAAAGATGCTTGATGTAATAATTGGTTAGTTTTCTTTTTACTTTTCTGCAGGCAATAGCTTTTTTTAATCTGTATGGCTTCTTATTATTTCGTTTGGGTTTTTTTTGCTATGAATTGCTTTGCTTTTGTGAACTTGTCTTAGTGTGCATGATTTGCAAACATTTCGGCTATTGTGAATTTTCTCATTTTTTGTAAATAGTCCATCTGTGCTTTTCTTTTTTTCTTTTTTATGACTTTTTTCCTGTAAGTAACTGAGGTAGAAAATAATAATAAATTGTTTACAACGGATATGCTGTGTTGCTGCTCTCTTAGCTTGCAGTTTTAATACTTTGGTTTGGATGCACCAAATAACCAGTACCAATGACAATGTAATAAAAGAATAAAACAACCATCACTCAAGAGCGTGTGACCCAGTGTTTGAAGAATCTGCAGATGGCTGGTTACATACGAGGGGTGTTTACAGCAAAAACTAAACCCAAAACAGAGGACCATGCAGTTGTAATTGGGGGCAGAGGAGTGACTCCGGGTTAGAACTGCAGCGTTCCCACCGCTGTGGTCAGTGCCGTCCGTGCCAGCCACCCAGGTGGGTTTAAGCATCAAACCCGTCAACGTGTTAGAAACCCTTCTTGCAGCCTCGCCAGCCCCAGATTCCAGGGCAGGAATCTCTCTCTGCTGTTTGGAAATGGAAAGGAAAACCAGGTAACGCCTGTCGCTGCAGGGATGGCAGCCGGTGTGCTCGGTGCAGAGCCCGCGGGGGGGCGGGCACCGCTGGCCATGCCTGCAGCGTGTCGGTCCCCGTTATAACTTTCTCCCATCATTACCTGGATGGCTGGGGGTTGTCAGAGTCACTTAGAAGCCTTCAGCTCAGGAATTTAATACTTTATGGTTTTTTAATTAAGGATTTGGTTGCTTGTATGTTTGTTAAAGCTTATTCAAATCTTTGTATATGGGGAGAGGTGGGAAAAACAAATATTTTCACAAACTTTCCGGAGCGCAGGGAAATACGCTTGCTTATTAATAATGATGCTCCACAGTCTGCGAAGCCCAGCCTTGGGTCACGCTCCTGCAGTGCCTGATGCTGTGAAACTCCAACGCAAGATCAGTTCAAAGTCTAAAGTGATGTTTTTCATTATGACGAGGGCATGTAAAACCAAATTTCTGTTAATCTGTAGAGCTTAATTTAGTTTCTTTCCTGATACCGGTCACAAATTGTTCACTTGTCAGCCATCGGGGCTGGGCAGGAAGGGATTCTTGTGGAAGAGTTATTTGTGATGCTTGTCTGGTATGTCTTACAGTTATTTTCTGGGTCAGGAGAAGGAGCTGGTACCAAAGCCAAGGGTAATTACTGTCATAACGACGTGCTTAAGGCCTCTTTTTCATAGTGTCTGAGAGAGGAGATGAGGAAGTTCCTGTCCCTGTTCTGTAGGACACCCAGCAGTTACGAAGCTGCAGGTAATGTTGCTCCTGCAGGTCTCTCGCTCCTGGTTAAGAACCCCTAAGGGGAGCGCAGTGGGAACAGGAGGGAGAGAGCGGGTCGGTGGCTCGACACACTGCAAAGCTGACCCTGTCACACCCAGCAAGGTGTGGTGGTGCAAAGCAGCGGGCGTGCTCGGCAGGTCTGGCACTGTCAGGGAGCTCCTACGTTCTGCTCACCCCGAGGAGTATAAACCAAATCTCCGCAAAGGACTTGGCCGTAGTTCTGCCCGTTGGTACCCGCCGAGGGCTGGCTCCCAACGTGATGTGCGTGGTGCTTCACCCACCCCAAGCACCCGACTGCTCTGGTGATGTAAAGCGATTTTAAAGTGGGGTTGCTGCCTACATGTGGCTTCTTTACCAGCAGGGAGTAATGAAGTTAGGATTAATAGGAGTCGGCTCTTTTGAAGCACTGTTAAACCAGTCTAAGACCTGTAGGACGCTTAGTAATGGGAGCAAAGTTTGTCTGGTCATGATGCTTTAGTGGTCAAACTTAACATTAAGAAAGAAGGAGAAACTGCTGGTAGCTGCAAAATAGGAGGAGAAATACGAAATGTATTTTAAATTGCCCATTCAGTTGGTTATGCCTTGTAACAGTAAGAGATGCGGAACGAAGCTGGAAATGTTTCTCACTCCTTTGTCTAACCCTTTCTCAACTGCTTAAAATCTGCTCTAATCATCCCTGCACTGCATGCTTTTTTCACCTGAAACACGTTGCTGCATCTGCATGGCATAAAATGGTTTACAAAGTGCGTTTGAAATCTGCTAGACCCACCTTAATTACCGCTCTTCAAACCTCTCCGTTTCAGCCTCCATCAGTGAAAACAAAGACTGTAGACTGGACCTGGTTTAACATTAAGATTTTGGGTTTCTTCTGCTGGCGGAGGGCAGGACCATTCACATTGCAGGTGCATCCCTGGAGTGAGGAGCAGCTGGAACTGCAGACAGCAAACCCAGAAATTAATATAGCAAAGCCCATAAATTTCCAGCCAGAAGGTACTCCTTCAAGTTCTGCTTAGGTGACAGTAGCTTTTGTTTTGACGCAGGAAAAAATGATGTCTGGAGCTGTGCCTCAGGTCTGAGCAAAGCTTAAGCAGCTTTGCCTCTTTGGCACGTTTTTTCTGAGAAGACTTGCATTTGTTTAATGTTGCAGAGAATTGCGAAAAGTTCCTTTTTCACCTCCCATTTTCCCCACCCCTTAAAATAATCTCCTGGGTGTTAAATGTGAGGGGAGGTTTTCAGGAGATAAGCTGTTGGTCTGAGTCAGTGGTCCAGCTCCCACCAATTTCAATGGCAGCAGAGCGTGGCCAGTATAAAAATGCCGCCTGGGCCCCTTTTCCTCCCCGTGAGCTCTGTGCGAGTGAGGTTGCTGTTGAGGTTTCCCCAGACAGCGTGTCTGGCTAAGGACCAAAACTGCCCAGATCCTTCGTCAGGTTTTTCTCTACTGATGCCTTGAGTAACCCCTTGAGCAGTAAGAACATCTTGGACATTGAACTTAAATGCTGATTGTCCTATTCTCGGCACTCACTGATGCGTGGAGCTTGTGACAGGCTTTAAAACTCCAGGGTCCTTGCCCTGAAAATGAGTGATGGTGAAGGGCCAGGGAGGAGAGAGAAAGAGAAAACCCCAAACCCACCGGTGCCCTGGGAGCTCTGCGTTTCGGGGTGATGCTGCAGCAACAGAGCTCCGGAGCGATCGCTTCTGCTGTGAGCAGGCCACAGCTGCAGCAACTGGGAAGCGTAATGAGAATAATTAGTCACAGGAGTAAAGAGGCATAACGCAACCACCCACGTGTGGAAGAGAACGGGGATGACCCTACAGAACGAAGAGCGTGGTCCGTTAGCGCCAGTTGTGCTGTAAGGAACTGTACGTGTCCGAGTTAGCCGCAGCACGACGGCTGGCCTGCTGTCATGCCTTATGCCTCTGCAGATACGATTTTTAACTCTAAAGCTGTTAAAAACCGGGAGCTGAGGGTTGCAGAGAACTAGAAGAGATCAGTCTCCTTAAAGCACAAAACCAATAAAATGTGGATGTTTTTCAGTCACATGCAGTAGTAGGACTTCAAGCTGGTGATTAAGTGGCTTCCAAGTCCTCCTCTGCCCAGAAGCAGTAATATTCAGTCGCTGCAGTGATGCCGTGAAGGGTTCTGGGCTCGGCACCACACTCCCCTCCTCTGACCCTTTTTGGGATGTGGATGCTGAAATCCCCAGCGGCAGTTCCTTCAGCGAGGCAGGGGGATCTTCCTGTCTGTCAGCGACGGCCGTTGGGCTCGAGAGCTGCAGCGTCTGAGGGGACATTCACTCGTCACTTCGAAATACGTAGGTCGGGGAGAATTTCCTACCCTCTGATAACCTTGGTCTCTGATTAATTATCTTCTCTTTTACATGGTTGTCTCTTGTCTGCATTGAGTTTCTCCAGCCTCGGCCTCCAGACATGACTTCTTTTTATGCCTTTGTTCATCGTCAAGGATCTGTCTTTTAATAAGACTTATCCAGATAGTTTAGATCATTCATAAAAAATTTAAGCAAGCGGTTTAACCAAGTAGCTCATTTTCTCTACCATTGAAGCAACTGAAATGAGGCTTGAAGCAAATCAGTGCCACTTTGCTGAACTTTAAATATATGCCTTAATGCTGTTCCATCTAACCTGCCCTTGTTCATTCGGCAGCAGGTGACTGAAATTCAGAGCTTCGGAGCTGTGTGACAGCTTGGGTACAGGGGACTCACAGGTATTCCTCCCCCTGCAGTGATCGTTTCATTTATACTCACCTTGTTTATTAAAAACCAACGGTAAATGTTTGGCTTCGAGCTTTAAAATGAGAAATGCTTTCATCGGAGTGATCAACTTAGTATTAAACAGAGTTACTTGCTTTCAGGAAGGGATTTGGTTGAGCTCACTCAGCTGCTTTCACTCGAAGCTCATAATTCTCTGTTTCACCAGTTACTAAATTAGGGAGAGTCCAGATTACATAGTGCGTTGGAGTGGTGGGTGGTGGGAGGTACATTTTTCACAGGACACATTTGAGAAGCACAGCGGATGCCTCGAAGCTGATGTAGGATAGGAACCGGTTTTCAGTAGAGTAATTAAACTAAATCAGCGACCAGCTTTTGCTTTTTGGCTTGCGTTTTTTGAATAAATAGTTTTCTTAGAATAAACTGTTTGCCTTTGAGAAGTTCCCCAGTTTTCTGTACGGTGAAATAGCTGCAAAAGGGTTATTACACTTGAAACGACACCGAATGATAATTTGGAGACAAACAAGGCTTTGTCTCACTGATGCATAAAGTAATTACTGGGCAAAAGTGCATCATTCTCATTTTAAAACCCGTGGCCTGAGAGTGGTAAACAGCTGAAAAATGGGTCGTTTACTGTACATAAAGTGGAAGTGCCAAATTTTAAATTAACTATATTTGTTTTTTATCGTTTTGTTGAAATTCCAAAGCAGAAGTGTTTGTTCATAATAACATCCATCTGCAAACACGCATCCGCTGTGAAAGCGCATTAGGGGCGTCTGACGTGGAGAATTCTCCTGCGAAATCTGGCCGCGCACCGCACGTTGTGAGCAGCAGGTGCCTGTGCCGTGGGTAACGCAGTGGGCTGCTTAATGGGGGTTCCGTTGTGCGTCATGTGCTGCGTCTGAAGTTCGCTGATTTTCTGAACCTGGCGAAAAACATTTTAATAAGCTTGATGTAACACAGCACATAAAGGGAAAGGGAAACACTCAGTGGGGCCGTCACAGCAAAGGACTCCGAGCGGGCTTGGAGATGCTAGAAGTGTTAAGAGAGTTGAACAAAAGTGTAGGAAAGAAATTCTCCATGTCCGTGGAGGTGTGTCTGCACCGCGCTCGGTCCCTCTGGGTGCTGTTGCATGGACGGCGCTGTCCCACTTCTTTAAAGACGAGCGGGGGTCGCTGGTGGGGAACACGAGACTCTGCAGGCAGGGCTTGTCACTGCCTCCACAGGCGCTCCCTGCGGACTTTGGGCTGCGGTAGAGTCTTCAATCAAGTCCCAAAGAGTTAATTGCTACTAAACTGCGATAATGAGTTGTGAATGATTTGGTAGAAGACCGATCTTTCATCAGTTCTAGATAAGAATTTGGTTTCTCTGGGTATATATTCTCATCGAAATACTGAGCATTTCGTTGTTAACCTAAAGCTTGAAGCGGTAGCAGGTTTTTTTCTCTCTCACTCTTGTTTTCTTATAGAAAGGGAGGGGGAGTCTGAGACAGAGAGGCCTGAAAGATGAAGGTTTTAAACATAAAGGGATTGTTTTGGGATGGAGCTTTCCCTTGTGCATGCTCACCACTAAAGACTACATTTTTGTCCGGTGAATTGGACCCACGCCTGCCTACCTTCAAAAAAACCAACAACAAAAAATCCAAAAAAACCTACCAGGCTCTTCTGCTTCATGGTTTTGAGTCTCTGATACTTTTGAAATGAAGCCTAAAGATCCTACAAAGAGGATAACACTGCCTAATGGGAAGAATGATGCAAGCGAGAACCCATTTGAAATGACAGCTGTGAGCCTCGCGGAGCTTTTCTGTGCTGATCAAAGCTGCCGGTAACGTTGTTTGAAAAGAGGGGATCGCGTTCCCCCGCTCCTTTTCCCACTCAACCTGCAGATGATTTTATATTCCGGACTTTGCACTTTTTTCCTGGGAGATCAAGTGAACTTCCTAAATCACGGGTGTTCAGGTCAGCGCGCTGGGGAGCACCGTCGGCGTCAGAGGCAGAGCGGGGGCGTCTGGGCTCAGAGCGGGATGCCCCTGTGCGTAGGGCCCCCCGAAACGCCCCACGCTGAGACGCGGTGACTGCGTGAGACTGAGCCGTGGTATTCGGCTCCTCTGCCAATGCGTGCGAGTACCCGAACCATCCGTGAACAGAGGGGAAGGGGTTTGCTTGCTAGGAGGAGTTACGTGGTGGTGGTTGGTTTATTCTCCATGCATGTCCCATAATTCTGGTTATTTCCTGAAGTCCGCTACCAGAGTCAGATGATGATTTGAGAATCTCAGATTCTTTTATTCTTGTTCTAAATCCACGTGCTTATTGCTGACGTCTAAACGTACGACCTGGTGTGCCCCAAGTGCTTTAGCCATTAGAAGCAGAGAAAATTCTTTGCATATTTTTTTGGCATAAGAATTAATTTCATGATCTTTGTGCCTTTGGTTTGATTCCTGTTGTCTGGCTGTTTGTAGAGGACGGGGTCTTGTGTTCCTTGGGGACCCAAGCTCTCTGGGGTCTGCAGGGGCTGCCCAGAGCGGGGCAGGTCTGAGGCAGGCAGTGATTCCTCACAGAGAAAACCTGGGCTGCACCGAGGGAGTCCTGGCAGCTCGCGTAGAGGAAGGGGGTGTAAAATGGTTTGTGTGTCTCACTCACTCCTAGTTGCCTTGTAGCCAGCTTCAGGGTGGGATAAAGGAGAAATCGGTGGTTTGAGAAGGGAACAGAAGATGGAGCAGGGCAGAGACCTGTGGAAGGAGCATGCCCTTCGCCAGGAGCCCTTGAGCCCCTCGCATCCCCTGCTCAGGCAGCGTAGCTTTCCCCAGACTTGTTCACAAAGCCCCTGGGAGATCCTTTAAATCCCGGGCTGTCAGCGTTTTCTGCTCAGTAACGCTGGGTGCGAGGCAGCGGGGCTGGGCGCTGCCTGCCCGAGTCCAGCCCTGCCGCTCCTGGGCGTGCGCCAGCCCCTTCTCCCAAACTTCTTTGTGCCTTGGAGAAGGTGGTTGCTTGCAGCCAGCCGTTGACTGAATCTGTGACCTTAGGGCAAAGCCTTTGCAAACAGACTGTCCATCTCCCCTCACATGCGGCCGCTTCAGTATTTAAAGTGAAACTATTGATGCAGGAAGCAGAAAAATTTATCTGTGAAAAATTGAACTCCAGGTAACTGGCTTTAACTCGTTCGGAGCATGAAATTGATGTGAATCCTCAGGGCTTTCCTGGGCAGCGTGCGAGCCCATCGCAAAACACTTACTGTAAAGTATCTTCTAATTGTAGTGCCTAAAGTGGGAACTTTTGTCCTTTTGCACAGCTTTGGTACCTTGTTTTCTCTGGGCCATGATAAGCAGCAGATCCACAAAGAAGGACAGGGATCGTTTCGGCAGGAATGGGAGCGCCGTAAACAGACACGATGGATGAATTGTTCTCTCCCTCCACCCATTTTGATTTTCCAGTTGATTTCAGAGGGCAGAGGGCTGGGAGGGAGCCAGGTCGGCGCGGGCAGCGCTCCCAGCCTGGCCAGCGGTGGGATCCAGAGCTCACTGCGGTCCACTACAAGGCGCTCTGCTCCGGGCACCCGTTCCTGGCACCCAGTTACCTCCAAGCTGCCTGTTAAGAATGAGCTGGGGGCGTGCAAGCTCCTCGGCAGCTGGTGTGAAGAGCCTGCTGACACCCCCACAGCCCTCCATGCCCCCTGGAGTCCCCTCATGGCCAGCAGTCCTGCATCCCCAAAGCCACCACTCCGTTGCCCGGAGAAGCCTGCGCATCCCAGGCATCGCTGAGGGAAGGCTGTGGCGCTGGCATGGCACACACTGCGCTCTGCCAGCAAATGTTTCTCCTCGCCCCCTGCTCCGGCCCTCGGAGGTGACCCCGGTGCCCCGTGCTGGGGTCCCTGTCAGGCAGACGGGATGGATCACATCCCCTTCGGCCACTGCTGGGGGAACAGCACCCAGGAAGGTGCAGCTGGGACTCAGTGGCTGCATTTCACCCCGTTTTAAACCCCGGTGTTGGGGGAGCACAGTGTGTGCAGGCACACAGCCTCGCCAAGGCACAGCGTGGGCTGGGGGACCGGCGAGGGGCTCTGTGGACAAACAAGATCCGTCTGGGAGCCTGGAAACCAGCAAAAGTGCCTGCCAGTGCTGTCCTCTTCACTAAAGAGCTGCAGGTACCTCGGCTCTCAAATTTTAATCAAATGGTGTGAGAACACAGGCAGAAGGGTGATAGAGGCAGAAGTTTCTTGCAGTACACAAACCAGGTTCAGAATTAATTGCACTGACTGTAGTGCTATTCTTTGAAGTCCTCACCAGTGCAGAGGTTTATAAACAATGGGAGGGACTGACACGGTGTGACCAAAGCGCTTAAGTAATGTTACGGGGTTGGTACGAGGGGAATTACAGATTAGTGGCAGAGCTTGAGACCTCATCCTGCGAGAGCCCGCTCCCCCTTGGCTGCCTGCAGATGTCTTTCTCATGTCATTTTGCCTCTTTGTGCCTCGTTTTATCCCGTCCATGGCGTGGGGAGAGCATCAGCCGCTGATCGCTGCTGAGAGGTTCGGGGCAAACAACCAGATGGGTACAGAAGTTAGCACAGCCGGGAGGCGCCGCACAGCATTAGCGTGCTCAACAGCGTGGTAACGGGGAAATCTGTTTTCAGCTGGACGAGCTGATTAATGCAGTGCCTGGGAAATGTAATTTGGGGGGGGGCATTGATTACTTTCAGTATGTTGGATTGATTTAGGGATCCTCCGGTGATGGAGCCAGCCAGTGAGTTTGTATCGGTAAGCAGGGTTTTGCCAGTCTTGGTAATCAATCCCCATTTCCGTCTCCTACTTCTGCAACGGCGAGAGCCGCGCAGCCGTGCCGCCGCCGCTCTGCCGCCGCCTGGCTGGCCACAGCGTTCCCGGGCAGAGCGCGAGCGGCCGATCACACTTGAGTTGTTTGGAGTGCCATGTCCCGCAGATGCTTTTATCTCCGAATTGGGATAATAGCTTTCTTTGGGATGGCGGGATTAATTTTTCACACATCTGTCCCCAGTGCACGCTGGAATGCAATAACAGGTCCTTTGTTCGGGCTCTTTCTGTGGAGTGCCTTCTCCACCCTTGTTATTTCGTTCTTTTGCATGGCAAAACTTTTTGTCCTGCATTTCAAATAGATACTGAGCGTCCTTGGCAGTTGAACAAGAGAAACAAACTTTCCAGCCCTGTTTTTTATGCTGCTTTCAGGGGATGCTTGGTGATTTGAAGGGTGTTTGATTGGTTTTGGCAGAGGCATTTTATTCCGTGGAAAATCCACAGCTCCTCTGATCCCTTACGGGTGGTTTAGGGAGCCCCTGGAGCCTCCGAATGAAAGATTTGCTGGTGGCCAGCTGGTCCTGGCGGTGCCATGGGAACGCTGAGGACGCTGCTCTCGAGACGTGTTGGCAGGACGTGCACTGCAGTGTAGGGCTCTAGGGACGCTGCCAGCTCTGCTCCCCCCTAACCCGCAGTGGGAGGGCTCAGGGCTTGGCCATGGCACGGCGCTGCATGAGAATGCAGCCCCAGAGCCTCAGCCCTCGTCCTGCAGGTGCCGTCCCTGCTTTTCGGAGGTTGCTTTGACTCCAACGCCGAGGCCTTCTCACTCCAGAATAATCCAGCTCCAGCCCCAAACATATGTTGGGTGATGTGCCCAGGGTTGATGGCTCCGTCACCAGCAGGAGGGAGTTTAGGGCTTGGGTGTTTGGTTATAATATCCCCTGGTCTGGATGTGCTTCCTCCTGCATCCCACTCCACAGAGACTGCAGCAGTTCATCAACACAGTAAAACCGAACAGATTCACATCGGCGTTAGGGAACAAGATTTGCCGTGCGGCGCGTGGGCTCTCCGCATGGGGAGCCGCAGCAGACGGCAGCCTGGGGTAGCTGTGCATATGTTTACCTATACTATTTTTTTTCCCCCAACAGCCCTATTACCATATTTAAATGCAAGTATGTCTTTTTTTAATTGATGTTTTAAGTAGCTTCAAGTCACTCTAGCCTAGTTGTTCTCTGCTCCTTTCCCCCTGGTAGATTACCTGTAGCTGAGGCGATAGTGCTAGAGGTAGCGGGCTTGTAGTCTGCTCACTTCTCTGGGTCTCGCTCTCTCCGTTCCTCTAGCTCGCTGTTCTCTTTTTCTGTTGCCTCAGTTGTTTTTCTGTGGTTCTTCAGCGTTGCAAAGCAGCTGTGATCAAAGTCCTGGTGCCCGCTCAGGGGGCAGGTCCTGTGGTGGGGACTGCCCCTGGGGTTGTCCGTTGGGTGCCAGGAGTGGTCAGAGCTCCCAGAGACCAGGGACCTCATGGGGTTTTGTTGACTTTGCAGCAAGGGGGCTTGGGGTTCTTGCTGGTCACCTGGGCCTTGCCATCCCCCTCTTAAAATACGTATTTTTAAAGTTGGAGCCTCTGGCAGATCGTTTGAATATTAATTGAGTAAAGAAACTAAATCTGCAATCTTGCTAGCAGCATTTCATTCATCTGCGAGGGCTCGGTCCCCCTGTAGCAGGGTGTGTGTCTTAGAGCTCCTTGATCTGCGGCTGTTTTGCTTTCAAAAGCTTTTTTTCTTTCTTTCTTTCTTTTTTAAATTACATTCCAGTGAATTTTTTTCTGCTTGATCCCAGCAAATCTGTGATCTTGACATGAGGACCTCCTCATATTTTCCATTACTGCTATGTCTGTAGATCAGCACGTTATTATCACTTGCAAATAAGCAAAGGACAGAATTCCCCGTTGGTTTGTGAAGCGGCCTGACCCCAGCCGTTTGAGAGTACGGAGGCGTACGCCGAGCGCTGCAGGCTCTGCCACGCCAGTCTGTCCGCCCCGGCACCTCGGCTTTCGCAGCGTGCTGTGGCCAGGCGCTCCATCAGCGGCGCGCGCCGCCACGTACCTCTGCTGCAAGGGGGTTTGGGGCACCGTTGTGCCGGCAGAGACCACTGGCGGCGGGCGCCTGGCGAGGGCTCAGCTCTTCCTGAAAACGCTGCCTGTTGATGGCACGGAGAGCCGGGACGGTGCCCTCTGGAAACGCCGTGCCCTCGGCGGCCGCCCCGCAGAGACTCGCGGTACCCTCTGGCTTCTTTCTTTACCCTTCTCCTTTTCTCCATGGCCAGGTTTTCCGGCAGCGGCTTATGGACCAGTAGCAGCGGCAGCCGTGGCGGCAGCAAGAGGATCAGGTAGGGGGGCCCGTGGAAGAGCAAACCCTCAGAGTGCAGGGTCAGGTAAAAGCTCTGTCGGTATTCTGTGTGGCTGCAGCTCTCCATCATTTCTCTGATTTTCCTCACACTTATCCTGGGGACCTGAAAACAAAAGATTAAAAAAAAATAATTATATACAAACTAAGCGATCAATCCCCACCCCAACCCCAAGTACAAGCAGAGGCCACGGGGCCTGGAGCACCTTGCAGGAGATTGGCGTAAGGACTGCCAAAACCAGGGTAGATATTCTGATTTGTTTCTTTATTTATTCCTTTATTATGTTGGTTTCTTTGTTTCTTTGGTTTAAATTCGAGGCTATAGAGGACCCCCCAAAGAAATTTATTTGTGTTTTCGAAAAAAAGTTTTCGTTTCTCAAGGAAAGCTGGTGCTGGGGTGGGGCGGCGGCGGCAGCGGCCCCGGGTGCTCCCGCCGTGCCCGGAGCCGCTCTCGCCTCCTCCGCCTCGGCCAGCATGAGGGTCGGCCTTCGTGGGGCACCCCTGCGGCGACGGGCCGTGTCCCTCGGAGACGCCTGCGCGGGGTGAACACCGCCACTCACGCTGTCGGCACTGAAGCGCGGCCGGCACTTCGCTGGCCCTGCCCGCTTCGAGCCCCGGCCCGCTTTCCTGAGGAACGCCAAAGCTTTTCTTCCTGTCCTGCTGAAAACTTTTATTTTTTTCCCCTTAAGGGAAATAAATAAATCGTTGCCAATTACCGTTATTACCTTAGGTTTGAAATTTAGCTGAACACGTGAAATAGTGCTTTGCTCAGGTCATGAAGCGTTCAGTACAGCCATCACTGAGCTGGTGGCTCGGCAGCGCCCACCACCCCCTCGGCTCCCTGGCCGGCCCAAATCAAGCCGGGACGGAGCCGCTGCCGGCCCCACGCCTCCTCCACGGCCCCCCGGCCGCCAGCCCCTCGCCGGGCCCAGCTCGCCGGCGTGCACGGTGAAGGCGCCGGGGCGGAGGACACGGTGGCGGCAGCAGCCACCTTCCAGCTCACTCATGGTGCGGTCCTGAAGTGGGGTTTCTCGGTGGCTTTTCTGGCAGTCCCGGTGGGTTAACCGGGCTCTTCCCGAAAAGACCCGACTAAACCTCTGCGTGAGGGGTTAGGCGGAGGGCGCAGGCCCGGGTGTGTCTCGAGTGCGAGCCTGATGCCATGGAGGCCAAACAAAGACACCAGGAGAACTCCGTTCCATGCAAACTGGCACTGCTTGCAGGCTACAAAGGATTATGTGTACCAGTTTCATCTTGTGGCATGTAGAGAGCGCCTAAGGGGTGACTTGCCAGACTGGCTTTGGGGATTCCCCATCTCCCAGCTTCTCCTGCCCACCCTTTATGGAGGGGGAAGAAAAAAAAATAGGAAAAAAAAAGAAAAGAGATTGATTTTGCATATGATTTCGGGAAAACAGACTTCATTGTTTCTGCCTCTTCCTCATGTTTTGCCCTTCAGGTTTTGTTTTACGTGCAAACAGACCTGGTGAGTTGCCCCTTAGCAAGGCACAGAGGGTTTGGCTGGATTAACGTTGCTTCCCTGATTATTATTATTTTTTTTAATCAGAGTGCTTTTGGTGCCCATTACAACTGAACTGAGCATTGATCAATTCTGTGCCTGAAAATCATTTGTCTTTAATTTGAGTGTTTTTTGGTTTTCTTTTGTTGGGTTTTCTGTTTTGTTTTGGTTTTTGGTTTTTGGTTTTTTTTTTTATTTGAACTTGCAATACGAAACTAAATCTAACCCTAAATTAACAACACCCTTTCTGGCAAGTTTAAAGAGCAGTATGGTGTTTGGAAATGTCTTTCAAGCCTCAAAATTGCCTGCGTGCACAAAACTGGCAAAACCCCAAAACTGAATCAAAAGACCCCCCCCCCCCCACGCTCATCCCCGAGATCTCAAGGAGGAAGATGGGTTTGTCGCCGGCCCGGCCCGGCGGCCGCTCACATTTGCAGCGAAACGTGCTCTGGGAACAGCGGTGCTTTACCTAGGGTCATTTCCATTCAAAGAGGGTTTTCGGAAGGGACATCCTGGGTTCGCCACTTCCATCCAGCAATGGTAGTGAATTGTATTCAGGAGCAGTAGAGTACGATCGATCTTGCGATACAGTGTATGGGCCCGATTCATTACAAGAAAAATGGTTGGGGTTTCTTTATTTTTTCTTCTTTTCAGTTGGGTTTTTCTTTTCTCCTTTGCAAATCTGCACAGCCCTCCTCCACGCGTGCCTAACCGAAAGCACAGAGCGCAGCACAGTCGGCCCTTACTGGCACCTTTTTGCCAATAAATGGAAAAGACCTGGAAAAAGCCGGGGCAGGCGCGTCCCACCGCCCCTCTCGCTGCTCACTGGGACGTGCTTTGCCCGAGGCTGCTGGAGAGGTCCCCGTCGCTGCTGCCCCTTCTGCAGCTCACTCCAAATTGACCTCCTCTGCTCTCTGGCCCCGTCCTGCCAGCTCTTCCCCACCTTCCTGGCATCACTGCCAGCACCGTGGCTCTGCAGCACCAGAGCTCGACCCGGCTGCCGGTGCCTGCCAGTGAGGCTGAGCACCCGCAGAGAGCGTCCGCATCTTGGTCTTCCAAGGAAGCTGCAGCCCTTTCACCCCAAGCCCCTGGGCTGCAGTGCGTGGGCACTGACCACCTCAGTCTCTCCCCAGGGTGATGTTCCTCCTCTTAGGAAACCTGCATGTTTGTGGGACAGCAAAGGAGCCTGCCTGGGGGCAGTTACCTGCATGGGGGCAGCACCCAGCCCCGGTTCTGCCTGGTCTTCCCTGCCCTCGTACCTTCTTTTTCTGTTGCAGCATGTGAGGAGGCAGCCAGCAGTTTACCTTCCTAGATCAAACAATTCTCTTACCTGTCACAGCAGCTCTCTCCTAGCGTCAGCAGAAAGGGACGTTTCCCCTGCTTGTGCTCAGTGCCACTCACCGATTCACGTCTAGCTTAGCCGCTCACGCGCCGGCAGGGCGAGCGCAGCGATGCTTCTCTTTACACATCACGTGCCCAGTCGACATCCCAGTGCCGAGGCGATAGCTGAGGTCCCTCGAGCAGACGGGGACGTTTGGCCACATCTGTTTGCACCGGGTGGGACTGTGCTGCCGAATCCCTCAGCCAGTTTCAACAACCTCATCCATTCTTGTATTTTTTTTTAATGAATTGGGACCTGAGCCACAGAAAACATGCAAACTTAAAAGTCTGAATGCTACAAACTCCTCCTAGACAAGTTCACTATCAATGTCACGTTTCTTTTGAATCCACCTGACATATTTTATGTGTAAAACATGTTTGTCGTGTAAATGCTTTTTTTAAAATACAGTCATGGGGGGGGACATTTTTATCTTGCATTTGACATGGGAGGGATTCATTTGGCAGGAGAGCGAGACAAGAGAAATTTGGCAGGAGAGGGTTTTTGTTCCTTCCTCTTTGGTTCATTGACCAGTCTGAGATTTTTCTAGTTCCCAACCTGTTGCCACCAACTATTCCTCCCTGAGGACTGGAGACAAAACCGATAAGGCCATCCGTACCCCGCCCGACCTACGCTGCTCGGCACCGGGAGGAGCCGTGCGCGCCCGTCCCAGGTGAGCAGCGCAGGCTCCCACGGGCACGCTTTGGCCGGCGGCACGCAGCGCGGCGGGACAGCGTGGTGCCGCGGCGCCAGGAGCTGCTCCCCCCGCCTCGACCCTCGGCACATCTGGATTTTGGGCGCCAGTCCCGGCTTGCCAGTGCTGCCTTTGAGCCCTGCACCCCGACAACCCCTTACTGTACTTTATACTTGCCAGCTATAACAAATCTCGTAACGTGAGCTACTGACCTTGATGGTGAGTGTGAGCAGTTATGTTTTGTTGTTTTCTCTCTTGCTTGGTTGGGGCTGCTGTGAGAGAGGGTGTCTCTGAGGCATACTTTCCGGCCTCTCTTACACTCGGACGTGCACACCTCCTCTCAAACACTCTTCTGAGCGCTCTCAGCGGGAAGGTTTGTCCACACCTATTAATCCTCTCTCAGTGTCCAGCTTCTTGTTAGTAGCAGCTGGTTGCATGTTTTTTGCTTGTTGGGACGAAACGGTTCAAGAAACAACTCATATCAACTCTTGAGAAATGTCTCTATTTTTTTGTACACTTTCTTTCTTTTGATGTTTTTATTAATTTCCCTTACTTAAAAAACAAAACACTTGTCGTCCCGTAAAACATTTCACATCTCCCCTTGCCTGTTCTTAGAGTGTATGTATCTGTGGGACTGAACTAAATGCATGCACTGTAGTAGTCGTACTGGTAGCAGTAGATGTAGTTGTAGAACATGCATTGTTGAGTTGATATTATAGGTATCATCAACGTGAACTAGCGTGGCAGTTAAAAGCATAGCCTTGGTCTGATTGAAAGTGTAGGGCTATCGATACAGCAGAGAGCTGCTAACGGCTTGGATCCATAGTACCGTATTTGTTAAATCCCATTATCTGGAAGTTTAAATTGAAGCTGGCTGTAGGCAACCTACACCCTTCTGTACAAGAACCCGCACATGCTGTTATGTTGATAGTAAATTTGCCAATTCTTTTTTTGTCAAATTGAACCCCCTAGAAATCAAAACGCTGACTATAACTGTATTCTCTTATTTTTGTTTTGTATTAAAAAGAGCTTAAGATATTTTTAAAATCATTTTACAATCATGGTTTCTTCATCAGCCTGTTACTCGTCCATATTAGCCCATAGAATCATTCGTTGGCAGTCGTAGACCAGATGTGCCAAGCGCAAATCACTCCATTTGGGGATCTAAATAACGCCGTGTCTGTGAAGCAGCTTCCCGCAGACTGTGCTGAGACACGAACCCATTGTTTTTAGGTCATAAACCTTAAATCTTGGTATGCAGCAGAGACACTGAGCTCGTGGTGGGTCGTACTCATTGCCATGTCACCCAGCTTACGGGAACATTTTTGAATGAAGATTTAGCATTTCATAAATGTCAGCATGAGGAGTGCGAGGCAAGCTCATCATCTTTGCCATTGAGCCAGCAAGTGTCTGTGCTTCTTGTGCCCAGGGTTCTGCACTAAACTTTTGAAAGTCTTTCAGAGATGAAGCTGCAGTCAGTAAATTTAACAGATGGTAATTGAGATCGCGAATTAGGCTTTTGTTTATTTGCTCAGTTTGTCACTTGTCAGAAAACATCCTGCTGGGAGCAGAAAAGATACTGTATGGCATGGTCACACCGTCCCTCCTCCCCGCGCCCCCGGCCGTCCCCGCAGACCAGATGTGCTGAGCTGGAGCATCTCCCTGCTCCACCAGGGACAGCCGAGGCAGTCGTTAGCGCACTTATTCCAGCAAGCGCTTTCAAAGGAAATAAAATATCCAGAATGGGCTTTCAAAATGTAATTAAGGATTTGTATCCGCTCCTTACCTCTAATAGAACATAAAGTAAATCAACCAAACAGCCGCTTGGATGGGGCTGACGCAATGCAAGCCTGCGCAAGGCAATCTGCGCCACCCCTATTACTTCCCTTATCGCTACCGGGGAGCTGAAACACTTGTGCATCAAGGGGGAGAATAATTTCCCCCTTAGATCTCAATCTGCCAGGGAGACGGGGGGACCCACTGTTCAGTGCACCAGGCATATGATGAAGTGAGGAGTGTATCTGAAAGTCAGCGGAGCGACAAATTGCATGGGGTTTAGGAAGCTTTGTCTTACACTTAAAGAAGGTGCTCTAAAAATTTAATCTTGTCATTAGGCACCCACAGTGTTAGTAAATTACGGCCGTAAAGTGGGACAACGGTTGGTCTGTGTGTGCGGAGGGAGAGAAGCCGCCACCGGCTCACGGCGATGTTGTAAGGAGAAGCGTTTCGCAGATCCAGAGATGAACCAGTTTGGGATTTATACGGCCCGTTGAGAGGACTCCCTTGTGGCACAGCAGCTCTGATGGAACTGCTCTCCCTCTTTTATTCTACTATATAAAAGTACATAAAGTTTAATCTGAGCTATGTAATCTCAAAAGCCAGAACCTAACAAGTGGACCACTTGGGAGCAGCGAGCAGGCTGAAATTTCTCACTCCGCTGGAACTGCCGGTAATTATGTGACAGAGCCTGGCGGCTGATGCATTGGAAAATTAATGGCTGCATCAGATTTTATCTTTTGCTTATCTTCATAGCAGAGGCAACCCTGGAGAGCGCTGCAGGCGGCCCGGCAGGGAGGGTGAGGCGGAGGGACCCCTCACCGCAGGGGCCTTCGGTGCGGGGTGGACACAGAGACAAATGTCACGTGTTACACGGAAACTGCAGCAGCCAGGCTGTGCACGGAGCAGCCGCCCGAGCGGGGAACACGCACGCACCTCTGGTTAGCGTGGCACGGCTCGGGAGGAGGCCGCTCTCGTTTCTGTGCGGGGTTTTGGCCTCCTTACTGGCCATATCCCATTACTCTTTTGTGAGTTATTTTTCTGACTACTACCCCAAATTTAAAGAAAAAATAGTGAAAGAGGAGTCATTTCTGTTTCGGTTCAGAAGGGCTCCGCTGGTCCAGGGTGGGAATCCCGCCGGCCCTTTCCAGAACGCAGGCTGCACGCAGAAACGGTTTGTCTTGTTTTACTGTAGGATGCCACTTGATAATTCTGTTCTGTCCGCGAGGGGCTGAGCTTCCTGCAGTGCCGAGCAGAAAATTCAGTAGATCTGAAACGATTTGGTGGTGCTGCTGTTAGGCCTTGGCCGCAGCGGCAGTCGTTTTATAGGACTGAAGTCTATTGTGGGTAAAATACATCAGCTTTAATCAATAATTTTGTAATAGAAAATCTTGTGCACTTGATAAATCATCTCCAGCGCAATTAGTGACCACCTCTGAAGTGCAGACTTAAGTACAGTGGAAGTTAATCTTTAATGAATTTAGGAGCTAACTTTTAATAGTCTTTTCAATCAGGAGAATTATTTTCAATGGGAAAACACTCCTCGGCAGAGCTCATCCCAGCGTCCCGGCTGCCGCCTTTGACACACGGCAAGTGGTGACGGTGCGGATGCTGCCTCGTGCCGCGGGCAGGCTGATCGCCCTGGCCAGGCAGCCGCACTCCAGCCCCGCAGAGCCCTGCACCAACCTGCTATATTATTTGGGTTCCTTTCTCCCAGCAGAAGCGAGGGATGGAGCTCTTGGCCGTCGTAGTAAGTCGTTGTTCCAGGCAAGATGCGGACGCGTCACTGTAAAGTTTGAAAGGGGGCTGAAGCGTGAGCTCTCCAGTGCCATGAGATGCGTGCGTGCCTGAGCGCGTCTCGTGTTTTAATCACTAAACACGTAAAGTACTCGCTGAGCTGAGGGGTAACTTGTCTGTCTGGCAGCAGTCGTGGGCTGTGCAACAACCACGACGTGTGACGCAGCGCACATTTTACTGACATACTATTGTGGGTATTTTCATGCTGATTCTGTCCCCAGATGCCTTAAAAGTGAATATATAATTACAGTTGGGTTTTTTTTTTCTCTCTCTC
>VWZZ01003869.1:118026-221506 GCA_013399095.1 Psophia crepitans | reverse complement strand
CCACAGCCCCCACAGCCCCACCCCGCTCTCCTCCTCCTCAGGGCTGAGGATGCCAAGAATTTCACATTATAAGGCTGTATGCACTCGCTTTTCCACGGAAAGGTTACAAAAAGGCGCATCCGTTTGCTCGTGTTCGGGGGAAAAAAGAATAAATCTCAGCGATCTTTTTGTGCAGAACGCGGGAGCTCTGTTTTTCTGAAGGAGGAACTGAAATTTGGCCAGTCAGCAATGAGTTCTCGATTAAAAGATCTCCCTTTGCTTCCTTTTTCTCTCCCTTAAAAATAAATAAATAAACAAACTATTTTCTGTATGTCATGGACATATTAGTGAATGTGGCCACACAATTCTCCAAAACTTCTGTCCTTAAGGCTAAAATCCTGGAGGGACAGAGAACATGATCATGTAATTACATAATTAAAGCCTTTATCATAATGCCTATTCTCATGGGTAAAGGTTGCAACATTTAAAGTAGTGTGGGGAGGCCGGAGTAATTACAGTTGTTGACATTATGTTGCAAAATATGTACAAAAGTAAATGTGGTTATCATGTGATTATTTTTTTTTTAAGAAAAACAACTTTATTGCATGTACTTTGTTTAGTGAGAGCTTTATGAATAGGGTCTTTATAGACGTGTTAGGAACTGAGACTGCCTGTGTATGGACAGGAGGAGAGAGAACTTGGGTAGTAGTTGGAGATAATCCAGTTTGCTGAGCTGCTAGTGAGGGAGGGAAGGACTTGATAGGGTTGTCTGTTTATTTTCCATTACTAACATTTGAATCCCTCAGCTAGCATTAGCCATAATGAGCGAAAACGTTTGAAAAATAATCTGGAAAGGAGCATGGAACCCAAAAAAAAAGCTGCAGCATGAGTAGCAGTACCTATTACACATCAAAGAATCCATCCACAGACGACTGCCACTTTGAAGGACAGATTCATAGAGATCAGGTGGTCTTGTCTCCATTGCTTATGAATCTGTTTGCGTTTATGTGGGAAGTGTTAGGAATTATTCTGTGGTTTAAACTATAATCACTCAACTGAAAGACACAGACCCAGAAATGTAACATTTTATCATTCCTTATTTCTATAGGATATTATTGTTATAATTTGTCTATCGTCTGCATCCACTGCAAGTTCTTCAGACTCAGGAGAGAATACTTTGTCACGTGTTTGTAAAGCAGCCAGGTTACTACAGTCTCTGGGCAGATCCTGGCACTGTAGTTGTACAGAGCAGTAAGTAGTTCGCTGGTAGACACAGCAAAGGCCTTTATTCCTGAAACAGATTGAATAGTTTGAAGCCATTTTTGTGACATCGTGTAAACTAAGTAATACTTGAGTTACAAACCTGAATCCAGGGACATTTTTAGGAGCAAACATCCATGGTAACTGCCAGGGCAACTCGTGGAAGTCAGAGTTGTGTTAATTTAAATAGCAGTGTCAGTCATCTCTTGTGCAAGTGTGTGAAAGGAGCCTGTGCCCAGCATCCCCACAGTGACAGTGTCTGTCCTGGCAGCAGGTTGCACTACAGGCTTTGGAAGACCAACAAGCATACAAGAGGGGCTCACTGAGTCAAGCAGAGGGAAGAGCAAACACTAAGCAGCACCTCTTGGGCATACAGGGAAAGGACACTTGGGTGCAGATGCCTGTGGTAAAACTCACTGTCACTTCCAGGCAGGCCCACAATTAGAGGATTACCAATGTGTAAGTTAGGATGAAATCTGATGTAAGATCTTTCATAGAGAAGCTGCTAGTGCTGAAATCAAACTTGTATGCTTGGCGTTACAGCAGTGTTAAGCTCTCTTCCATATTCAAACACTTTGCATGCCTTGCAGACAATCATAGGCCAACATACATACTGCAAAATGTGGAGCATGGCTACATCATGTTTTACAGTGAAATGTTACAGACTGCATACTGTTTCAAAGAATGTTAGGAAAGGGATTTTCAAAGGGAGCTGAAAAATAAATATATGAACATAGAAATTGTAAGTTTTTCATTGCATAGTTCTAGTTTCTCCACTGATGTGTCTTAACTGGAATAAACATACACCTGTATAAATATAACTATAGGGCTTTTTATTTACAAATGCATGCAATATATATTACAGACAATAAATTTTACGTAATGATGTATGTGATAGGATATATCACATGCACAGTATTTGCTGTACTACATAGTACATACTGTACAGTATGTATAACACAGTGCTGCCTACAGTACAAATGGATGTATTCTGTGTTTAGGTATAATAAATTTGTATTTATGTTTGTATGTATTTATGTATGCATTAACATATCTATATAGAAATAGTATATTATATTAACATATGTTAAACATTACACAAACATACACATTTTCTGTAAATACGTATGTGCCTGATGCAGCTTCTTTCTGTTCCTCTTTTCAGGACACCCTCTCTAGAAAAGGTGTATGCATCTTCATTGACTTACCATTGCTGTGTGCTTCATTGGATTTTGCGTTTTCTAGTCCAAGGCAGAGTCTGAACATAAGGTAGCTGCCGTTATAGCAGTGTGTGATTCTGGCCTACAGGCTGCACAAGTTCAGATAAGCTTGGTGTCTGCATCCTGCTTGAAGTCACAAAAATTACCATGAGCCCTCAGACTTAAAGTTGGTATATGATTTTGGTTTTTTATGCTGACCTCAATTGCAGTGACATCAATTTTTTAAAGTGAATGCACTCCTTTGTGAGTGCTGCAATACAAGGATTCTGAAGTGATTCAGTTCCCTGTTGAAAATTAAAAAAAAACAAAACAAAACAAAAAAAGCTGTTGTCATTCTACATCCTTCCAATCTCAGAGCATGTTCAGTGTAGGAAGCCCTTTGTTCAAACTGAAAATGTTCATGGATACCCTCTAAGGGTAAGAGTTAAAAATGTATTCGTGATAACCATTAATACATTCCATGTGAATTTCAAGAAGCTAGCAAAGTTCAAAGCTGCATGTGCATGTGTGTATGTGTCTGTGTATGAGAGGGTAGCGTTCTGTATTTTCCAGTGATGTGATAGTAAAGAAGAAACTAAACAAACATACCTATCTAACGTGTGTTTGAAGAGAAGTCACACATCTGGTTATTCATTTTGTGTCCACTGAATAGTGAGATAGCTTCTGGCAGGTTGCATGCTATTTACGCCTGTTTCGGCTGATAACTGCTTGAGGTCTTTTTAGTGATACTAATGTAAAAAGTTTTTAAGTTTTGTTTTTCACTAGAGAAAAAGAAAATGCTGCAAAAGTTGATTAACTGATGGTATTTTCTGTGAGTCTATCCGCTAATTGTTTGGGTAAGTTTCCTACTGGAGAAGTCCGCCCACATGCCACCTGTCACGCAATTTCATTTGAACCCAAAATTTTACAGGTTCTCTTCTAAGCTTAGATTCCTCTGCTACATCACACAGAGGTTATGTCTTCTAGTTGCAGTCTGAATCTAAAGGGTGCGTGTTTGTGATTGTGTGTCATTCTGGCCTACATAAGATTACAGTCTCATTTTGGGTTTTGTGGGTCTTTGTGGTGATGTTTTTTTCTGGACTGATTCCTATTTCTTAGATATGCAACTGAAAGTTGTCTCATGTCCATATGCAGGATGTGGTGTGCATGCTTCTCATCTGCAGCAAATACACAAGGTATTATCATTAAAATTCTATTGGTGAATTACCTGGGCCACCTTCTGTAAGCTTTATATCAGCAACTAATCATTGCCAACCCTGTGTCTCACTCCACCTTCATTCATATACACATAGCTGTCACTAGCAGACAATTTTAATCCTAGTTTTGTTAGTGAAAGAGATATGTATACCTCAATTTTTGTAATAAAATTCATATTGAATATGATTAGACTGTAGAATTCTAATGATAAAGTATAGCCAAAGCATGTCTTTCCGTTGAGGTCAGTTCTCTCCATAAGCATCAACCATGCCTGTTCCAGGCCCAATAAAATTCTTTTCTTTTACAGCTGCCGGGGACACAGAACACAGCGCATTGCAACTACAGCAATAGAGTCCACTGCAAAAGATCTTTATGAGGCATCACAGAGAGTTTGAGGCAGCTGGCAGTTATCAGCTGAAGTAGGTAGTCAGTAGAAGTGTAGACGATAAATAGATAATAGAAAAGCAATCTGGAAACCTGGGCAAGATAATAAACCTCTCTTCTAAAGGGGAGGTAACAACTCAGGTAGGTCACTGATGAACTCAACTCCCAGATCGGTACCGCGTCGAATACTGCTCAGAATACAGTAGCAGTTCATGCCTGTCAGCTCTGAAGTAGTATTCGAGATGTTGTTGGAAATGCAGTTTGACATGCTCACTTACAGAAGTCACTGTTGCAGTAGAGTGAAGAAGGATCCTACTGCTGAAAGACAGGTGACCAAAATCCCAGGAACACCGTGACCCTCTATTAAATTACAGTCGCCACAATAGAAAACTAGTTACGCCCCCTCCTTCGTCTGCATGCTGCCGTGTCTACCCTGCCAGCGCACCCGTTACGTAGTGTTCCTGCCGTGCTGAGCCTAGTCTTCTGCGGGGCACGCGATTTCTTTTCTGTGTAATTTCTGCTTGTCTTAAAATAACTGAACCATTCTGTTTGCCCTACTTTGAGCACAGAGAAGAGAGGGAAAGGCCAGTGTCTATGAGTAAAGAATGTGTTGTTCTTAGTACCTGTGTATTAAAACAGTCCTACGAAACAACTTTCTCTTCAAGTTATTCTTATAATTCTCAAATGCCTGCCTATGGAAAGTTTGAAATCTTGCATGAACATACAAGGAGACTTGATGCCATTTGATAACTCTTCTTGCTGGGTTCTGAGAATTTGTAGGGCTGTCTTGGTGGTAGGGAGGTAGCGTCAGGTGATATTTGTCTGAGTGGGCACAGAAGTCTGTCAGTGGCATCTTTCCACCAAAGAAGTGCCCAAATTGCTCCACTGGCATCTGTCTTTATTTTGTTAAACCACTAGAGTGAACCACAGGAAGTAACTGATGCCAGTGTAATGTGAATTCTTCTGGAGCTGAAAAAAAAAAAAAAAGAGAGAGAAGAGACGTTGGCTGCTCAATTTGCTTTGAAAGATGCTTTAAAAAAAAAAAAGCTGCCTGCACCACAAGAGTTATAAATCATTCTGTGCATTTACACTGAAAGAGCATAAACCAGGGAACGTGTCAAATGTTTTTAGACTATTAGTTACCACTGTTAAAGAAAGTCCTAACCAGGAAAGCAAAATATTATATTCACAAAACCCATTAACAAAATTTAGATGTATCCATGTTGCTGGTTGCAAAAACAGTATGTGTCCTTTGGAACAGTCTCTGTAATACTTAAAAATTAACTGATGTACATGTTTTTATTTTTTATGTATTATTTTAATATTTGTTTTGCTGTGGCACTGGACATGAATTACTTATGTGCCTCTAAATCCTGCCTGTAAGTAGTAATTGCTGAGGGTGTTTTTCCTTTCATATCTCATTCTGTGACTGCTAAAACAAGAAAAGGTCAAAGTTTCAAAGTTTACATACATCAGAAGTTTAAAATGACCATTTGCTATTTTGAAGCCTGATTCATCTTTCCATTGTGCCAGTATAATCTTAGTGTTAGACTCTGGATCAGTCTAGACCAATTTTTTATATCAGTTCTCAGTTTATCTGTTATACAACTGTAAATTGCTACCATTGTGTTATAAGATATGCCTAACTTCATTAGATTACAAAACCTTTTTAGGTAGCAAAAAGAAAAAAAATTCTGACTTACATATTTTTAATTTTTTAAAAGAAGATGAAAGGGAAATAGCCAAAAAATTCCTTATTAGACAAAATTCTAGAATGTGCTTAAATATTTATTATATAGGAGTCCAGTATATCCATAATTATCAGCTAACAATATGTCGACATGTTGCCCTAAACATTGCAAATAATATTTAGGGTAATATATGGAGCCAGAAGTAAGAAAGCATCACTCCAGGGAAGCATCCTTATAATTAGCATAGAAACAGATCTTTTTTCCCTTTTTCTCTGTCTCATGAATCTTTTGAATATTTGGGGTTTTCTTCTATGCTGTGATCCTGATTCAACAGGAAAAGTGGAGAATAAATAGTTCAGTTCAGTCTCAGGCTACGTAACTCTCTGATATTCAGGTACTGCTATAGGAGATGTAAAGAGAGTAGGAAGTCTTAGCATGTCTTTCTGGTCAAGTCCCCTAAATGTGTATAAAAGGAGGCATCCTTCTTTATCTGGTTGTGCTCAAAAATCAGTTCAGTGCTCTGAATTTCAGGGGATGAAGTTATCTGTTTATGCTGGTACATGAATTCGATAAATGTTCAGACAAATATCATTGCTGAATGTTCCCAAAGATATTTGCTGTACCATCAGTGGAAAGGACAAGGTTTCCTCTTTAAGGTTAATGAATTTCCTCATGGAGGCACGTACCCTGCTGATTGTGTGAGAGCTGGGATGCCAGAGGAACTACATCTGAATCCTCCTGCAGCTATAGTAGTCTGAAGAAGGCCCTTAAGAGTAGATTGGTTAACAGAAATGTTAAGCGTCAATGAGCATACTCTGATGGGATTGCATTCTGCGCTTAAGGTAACGTGAAAACCTCAACTCCTGAGCTGATTTACAGAATATCATGAACATCTTGAATACCATGTGTACATTGAATGTGAAATTAATCTTCAGTACTTTCCTTTGCTATTCATTGTCTTGAAAGCACTGGACTATATAATCAAAGTCATATGTGAAGATCTTTTATTTCTTGCCTTTATGTCTTCTTACTAAAATCATGGTTTACTTTGCAGCTCTCCTCTGGGGTAGTCCATTTTACCCCACTTTGGGGTAAAACCTAAGAAACAGAAGTGTTTGGATTACTAGTGCTTTGCATGTTTCAAAACTGTAAAAATCCTCGGTATATCATGTATTTACTGATTTAGGCCAAAAATGTAGCTTTGCAAGATAAAGGTATTATAAAAGATTTCAGATGTAGCAATACATTTACGTTTTGGGGGCTACATACCCAGCAGGTCCTTCTCCCAACACTAATCGACACCGGGAGAATTTTGAAGAAGAAACTGCATGATACTTGCGTGTGTGGTTCTGCAGGGAAATACAAGGAAGCAAAAATCAGCTCTCTTTCTGGGGAAGGCCTCAGACTGCTAATCCAAACCCTATTTCCTCAATAGATATGTAGCACGGCAGCTATGTGCAGGTGTGCTCTTCTTTTTGGTGACTCTCCTATTCTGTAACATTTAAGAGCTTCTGCTGGTGCCCTGGGATCACATTATTTTGTTTTGGTTATTCCACAAAATCAATAATAAAAATTACTTTCTTAATGTTTTCGTTTTATTGTCAATCATTGTCTCATTGCCAGTAATGTCTTTGGATACAAAAGTATTATATCTCTTAGTGGAATATCCACTTCTTATCAAATGACTTGAATTCTGCAGCAGGTCTAGCAGTGGTCTAGGGTGAGACTTGAGTGGAGGTTAAGACGCCTTAGGCATCTATAAAGTGCTCAAGTGTAAGGTATATGTGTGAACTCCTGATTTAGACAACAGTCCATGGAATCCGTGGAGCCTGCTCAGTGTCTCATCAGCTGACCAACTGCTTTCCGCATGTTTCAGAGTGAGGTGGGTTGTTATCTCGGCTCCATTAGAACATTTTAGAGAAAAAATATGGCACCTTGTAAAATGTACTGTCAGTTTCTGTGTCTTGCAGTTCTCTACAGGATGCAACTCCCAGAAACTGGAAAAATATTCTACTGTAATCATTAAGTTTCTGACAAAAACAGTAAAAACTTTCTCATTTCTCCCAAAGACAAATTAGGATTCTGTGAAATTGTCAAATCTTCTCTTGTCATTTGCTGTGACTTGTGCACTTCATACACCTCTATACTCAAAACTGGTAACACATATTTGGTCAAGTAAAAGGAGTCTTGGGTAATCTTTGTGTGCCTTTACCCTGAAAATGTGTATCAATGTAATCATGTCAGTTCTTGAATCTCTCAGGCTTATTCAGTGCGTTTAAGATATTAACAGGATTATTTAAGTTGATAGCCTGTAATAATGGGAGACTGCAGTTGTTGATGCAGAAGGTTACTCTGAATTCAGTGTCCAAGTGTCTTACTTACCTGTTCCATGTGAATAAAATGCTTTCCTGTAAATACTTTTTTTTATCCTTTGTGGTGATTGTATATATTGGGTGAAGTCATTTGTCCCTTAGTGTAAAGATTTTTACTTTTCATAGCACCAACAACCTGTTTTGCTTTAGAGCATTGGCTTAATCTGAAGATCAGCAGCTAATATACCAGAGAGCAGGTTTGAATCCAACCATCAAATAAAACCAGAAAGCAATAGCCAAGGACACAATCCAAGTTATGGTTGGACTAAGGTTACACAGGGTGGCTACTGACCCAGGACAGCTACAGAGACAGAGCCTAGACAGCTGCAGAGCAGTGGCAGCTAGCCAGTGATCCTGAACAGATGTAGATGAGGCCAAAAGGAGGTGAGGCCAAAAGGAGGACTTAAATCTCAGATATTAGCTGCTCTAATATAGAATGAACAAGCTATATAAGAACCTTACATACTGCAACAAGAATTACAACAGTTA
Source organism: Psophia crepitans (assembly GCA_013399095.1). Taxonomy (NCBI): domain Eukaryota; kingdom Metazoa; phylum Chordata; class Aves; order Gruiformes; family Psophiidae; genus Psophia; species Psophia crepitans. The sequence goes on along the minus strand of VWZZ01003869.1, from coordinate 212,914 downwards.
ATTGGAAACAAAGTCCTTGAAGCTTCTTGAAATAGAAGCTATTCTTCAAATAGAAATAATCAAAGTATTTAAAAAATATTAGCTTTTGAGACATATTTAGTTCTAAAAATTGTATACACTGGGTACATCATAAACAATCTTTGCCCTCAAATGCGTCATATACTGAGTCATTAAAGAAAGGCCATGACTTCACAGGCACATTTCAGTTAATGCTGAGATAATCCTAGTTATCCTTCTTTGGCTGGGAATTAGGATCTGTGTGCCCAGGTATATTGTTTTTAGTATCTCAACTAGCCCGCCTTTCATGATGGTATACTGTGTGTTGTGTACTTTAATTGTTCTTTGAACAAAGACTGTGAAAGCCCTGTTTCTCTCTGAAAGTACATTTTTTCAGATACAATCTATAAACTGTGCTCATCTCCACTGGCTGAAAAGGTTTTTGCCTATCCTATTTATAAAGCATATTAATGCTTTACAAAGTAGTTGCAGACCCTGACACAAAGGCCTGGCAATTGAAAACCAGACAATTAAACAGCTCAAAAAGGAAGAGAAGAAATGCAGTACAAAAAGATCTCTGCAGAGAACCCGTAGCTGCCTGTGACCCTCCCCATTGTTCTGTGTAGGACATACTTGAGTACTTTGGTTTAGCCATGGATACAGATGACATCAGAACCAGTCCTCTAAATCTTTTCAGTTTTCCCTTATGAAAATGCTATGGAATTGTGGTATCCAATATGAAACAACCCCCTCCTTACAGATATTTTTTTTTACATCAACAAATTTTTTTTTCATTAAATTTAAAGTCATGTGTGCTGTACACTGTGTATATTTTTTCCTATTAAATCCAAAAATAATTCCTGATAAGGGCATCCTTTCTGAAAGTATTTCTTAAAATAGACTAGCTTGATGCTGTGAATAGCACTTTGACATTGAAGAAAACCAGGGTGATGGAAACAAATTCTAACAACTCTGGAAGTGGTGCCTGTATACTTCAGAAATGGTTTGAGTCATTAGTAGATTAATAGGCTGCACAGAGAGCTGAATCTTTGAAAGAAGTCAGTGAATTAAGGGCAGACTATTACTCTGTAGCTCCCATTAGCCTGCACATTAACCAGATAGACCTACAGATATTTCTGTCCCATTCAAATCACTGGAACAATGGATATAGGTTTTATATAAAATCATCATGGCCATAAAATGGAATGTAGGAACATTTTGCAATTACTGCGGTTAGAATGGCCAAAGCTTTTGAATGCAGCTTTGTCAGAACTTTTATTCTCAAGGGCCTACCTATTCACAAATCAGAGGTAGCTGAACATAACACAGTTAGCTTAGTTAGAGTTAGTATGGTTATTTTTTGCTCAGTAATAATTCATAAAACCATTTAACAACTTTCATGTAAAAAGATATTTTGATATATCTGATAGAAAATATACCTAATTTTGGCTGAGGGCAAAAGAATGAGTGAGATGACATGTCATCTATGATTGCAACCCATTGTTCCCATCTTTTAGCTTTCAAACAGGGATCACTTGTGATGGTAGAGATAGTGAGATACAGCAGTCCCTTCCAGTGTTCTGTGTGTGCAGGAAGGTCATAGAAAAGGTCAGAAAGGTCCCCAACACTGCACATTAAAGGGTTCAGTTGCAGAGGGAGAGAATCTACTAGGCACATTTTGAATTTCAGTTCTTTTATGTGAGATTCATATGACAAAAAGGAACTTTTGCAATGTAGCAACTACATCAGAACTAAGCACCTGGCTACCTTTAATCTCAGTAGTTAGAAGGAGGCATTTGAAAGACACAGTTAATTTCATCAGAAAGGTCTAAAATGGGTCAGAGAAATTGTGTTCTGGAACTTCTCGTTTGTCACTATTGACTACAAAGACAACCCAGGGTGTTAGTACAGATATAAGCATGTGCAGTTTAAAAATCCAAAGTTAAGTGAAATGACTTCCATCCTAACTTTTTCCTTGTTTGCATATTACCATCCTTTTCGAGGGAAAAATGGATCAGTGGACTCAAAACAGATTTATCACACTGCCTTTAGCTGATTTTTGACTGCTCAAGAGTTCATTACATCCACTCTGCTTGTGTCCTGTATTACAACGACTTATCACAGGCTTCCAATTTTGGCTGATAGTTCTGCACTACAGAAGCACATTATTAGTTAAGCTGAAGAAAATAAAAACAAAGAGCCATTAAGTTATGGATGAGAACTTACAAATTCCAGACTAATGGACTTTCTCCTATAGTCTCCTACGCTGAGCAATGACAAGGAAGACGACAACGTGGATTGTGTTGTCTTTCCTGATTTTACTTTCAATGTAGTAAGAGAAATTTTATCCTGATTCTGCCAGCTCATCAACTTACATCTCAAAACATAAAGCCTTAAAATTTTATTGGTTAAGCTCAGGTTATTACTGTTATGTACTTCATGTGGAGTATTACTTGAAAAGTGTGCTTTGAATAGACTTGTAGTGTGGGTGTGATATCCAATAGGAACGAAAGAATGGCACAGTTTTGCTGCATTTGTATTTTGTGTAAGGTATACTCACAAATGGATTGAAGCCCCATAAAGCTCTGCAAGACCAGGAGTGTTTTCTCCGTTGACAAGTCCAGAGGTATGGTTAATGAACCCAGGCCAGCAATGCAGCTCCCATAGACCTGCCCACAGCTGGCAGCTGATCTGTGAGATTCATGGAGAAGGTCTTTTTCTCCAGCATGCAACCTCTCTTTGCCAAGTGTATTCAGACTTGGCACAGGTAGAAATTTTGATGCTCAGCTATTTCTGCTTTGATAGGAAATGTTGCTGTTTGTTGAGTTTTTTCTCCCACTTATGAAAACTATATTCTCAGTTTCTTGCAGCATTCGTCAAATACTTAGCTAAACATAGCTGTCAAAATACAGTAAAAGAAGTAATATTCATTAAAAAACTCTAGCTACCAGTCTTCTTGTAGTGATACTGATCACTTAGAATTATCAACCAAAATAAGGCGTGATTTTCAAAGGGGACCAAATTGAATGTATATATAATGAATTAAATTTCATTTATTTCTCAGTGAGAATTTTGAAAGGAGAGAAAGATGGAAAAAATACAGACATTTGTTTTGAGCAAGCACAATGAGACTGATTTGTTGTTTAGAAACCAATGGTCATGTTTTCTTATGCATATATGACTATACAATTAATTCTGCATCTTAAAGAACTCTGTTTGTTTGGTCTTTTGTCATATATTCCTGTCAATATAATGAATGAAAAAGGTGAAGATAGAGTGGCTTAAAAAAAAGTAAAAAACCAAAAATAAACCCCAAAGCCCCCAAACAATCAAAACCACAGAAACAAATACATACACACATCCCCCCCCTCCCCCCCCCCCCCCCCAAAAAAAGAGCACCAAAGGTGAGGAACAGTTCTCTCTATACTGGGGTAATATTTTGGGTAATTTATTGATATTTGCCTGAATGTTTCATTTTGGTGGCTTTATGGTAATGTTTTTATTGTGAATGAAGTCAGAAATACCCAGATTAGCAAATGAGTGCTTTTCTAAATCTTAATAATTAAAGATCAATAAGCGATTCTAACATTACTTGTGACAGATCTCAGCAATAATAGAGGAATATAGTTTTTAATTCACTTGTGTACTTCAGCACATTTATGTCAATGAGACTGATTATATTTTAAGGCTGTGCAAAGAATTGATTTTTCAATTTGGCTTCTGAATTAAGCAATACAAATAATTTTTATTCTGAGAAGCTAGTGTTTTGTGTTTCCTTTTTTTTTTGTTAACTTTAGGTGCCAGAGCAATGAAAAAAAAAAATCAATTAGTTTGAGCTTGAAGTACTATGTGACCTTGCACAAACAATTTTCTTGGAACACAGGTAAGAAAAAGCAAAGAATATGGACCAAATCCAGACAAAGCTCCTGGAGAAAGCCACATATTTCTTTCCACTAGAGTGTTAGAACATCCATCTGTGTTGTGCAGCGTACGTTTAGTTTTCAGTTAACTTTCAGAGAATTAAATCATAAACTCTTCTAACTGCCAAGCTGCAAATGGTTTTGTAAAGAGAAGAGCAATTCTAGCAGAAGTAACAGAAGTCCTATATTCTCTCTTCTCTGCATTGCCTTCAGAATATCTATAGCCTAAGGAGAAGGTGCAAATTTAAACTATGAAATAAACTGTTTCACATTATCATAGAACAGTTTGGGTTGGAAGGAACCTCAAAGACCATCCTGTTCCAACCCCCCTGCCATGAGCAGGGACACCCTCCACTAGTCCAGATTGCCCAAAGCTCCATTCAGCCTGGTCTTGAACTCTGCCAGGGATGGGGCATCCATAGCTTCTCTGGGCAACCTGTTCCAGTGCCTCACCACCCCTCACAGTCAAGAATTTCAAGCCCAACACCCTCAGCCTGTCCTCAAAGGAGTGGTGCTCCAACCCTCTGATCTTCTTTGCGGCCCTTCTCTGGACTCCTTCCAAAAGCTCCATGTCTTTCTTGCACTGAGGACCCCAGAGTGGGACACAGTACTTCAGGTGGGGTCTCTACAAGAGCAGGGAGAGAGAATCACCTCCCCTGACCTGCCGACCACGCTTTTTTCTGATGCAGCCCAGGACACGGTTGGCTCTCTGGGTTGCAACTACACACTGCTGGCTCATGTTGAGCTTTTTATCAATTAACACCACAAGTCCTTCTCCTCAGGGCTGCTCTCAATGCAGTCTTCACCCAACCTGTAGTTCTGCTTGGGACTGACCCATGTGCAGGGCCTTGTTGAATTTCATACGGTTTATACGGGTCCACCTCTCAAGGTCCCTCTGGATGGCATTCCTTCTCTCCTGTGTGTTCACCTCACCACACAACTTAGTGTCATCAGCAAACTTTCTGAACGTGCACTTGATTCCACTGTCCATGTCACCAACAAAGATGTTAAACAGCACTGGTCCCAATACCAACCCCTGAGGAACACCACTCATCACTGATGTCCACTTGGACATTGAGCCGTTGACTGCAGCTGTTTTAGGGCAGCCATCAAGGCAATTCCTTAATCACTGAGTGGTCCATCTGTCAAATCCATGCCTATCCAATTTAGAGACAATGATGTCATGCAGGACAGTGTCAAATTCTTGACGCTGAAAGTCTGTACTCCTTAGACATCACTAGTCTTTTCACTTAATATTAAAAATGTACTCTGAGGAATATTAGTCAAATCTTGCATTAACTCTACTGATACCAAGTCAGAGAAAAATCAGGAAGCTTTCTAAAATTAATACAAATTGATTTAATATATCACAGAGAATCATTGAATGGTTAGGACCGGAAGGGAGCTCAAAGATCATCTAGTTCCAACCCCCCTTGCCATGGGAAGGGACACCCTCCACTAGACCAGGTTGCCCAAAACCCCATCCAACCTGGCTTTGAGCTCTTCCAGAGATGTGGTCTCCACAACTTCTCTGGTCAACCTGGTCCAGTGCCTCACCACTCTCACAGTCAAGAATTTCTTCCTAACGTCCAATCTAAACTTCCCCTCTTTTAGTTTAAACCCATCACCCCTTGTTCTGTCACTCCCTGCCGTTATAAACAGTCCCTCTCCGTCTTTCTTGTACGCTCCCTTTAGGTACTGACAGGGTGCAATTAGGTCTCCCCAGAGCCTTCTCTTCTCCAGGCTGAATAAGCCCAACTTCCTCAGCCTATCCTCCCTCATAGGAGAGGTGCTCCAGCCCTCTGATCAACTTTGTGCCTGTCCTCTGGACTTCCCCCAGCAGCTCCATGTCTTTCCTGTACTGGGGACCCCAGAGTTGGACACAGTACTCCAGGTGGGGTCTCACAAGAGCGGAGTAGAGGGGGAGAATCACCTCTCTCAGCCAGCTGGCCACACTATTTCTGATGCAGCCCAGGACACAGTTGGCTTTCTGGGCTGCCAGCACACACTGCTGGCTCATGTTGAGTTTTTCATCAACCAGCAGCCCCAAGTCCTTCTCCTCGGGGCTGCTCTCGATCCATTCTCCGCCCAGCCTGCAGTTGTCCTTGGGATTGTGCTGACCCACGCATAGGACCTTGCACTTTGCCTTGTTGAACTTCATGTAGTTCGCACTGGCCCACCTCTCAAGCCTGTCAAGGTCCCTCTGGAGCGTGTTAACCACACCACACAGTTTGGTGGCGTCCACAAACCTGCTGAGGGTGCACTCGATCCCACTGTCCATGTCGCTGACAAAGATGTTAAACAGTGATGGTCCTAGTACTGAACCCAGAGGAACACCACTCATCACTGATGTCCATTTGGACATCAAGCTGTTGGCCACAACTCTTTGAGTGTGGCCATTCAGCCAGTTCTTTATCCATCGAGTGGTCCATCCACTGAATCCATGTTTAAAGACAAGGATGTCATGCAGGACAGTGCCAAATGCTTTGCACAGGTCCAGGTAGATGACATCAGTCGCTCTTCCCTTGTTCCCTGATGCTGTAACCTCATCAGAGAAGGCCACCAAATTTGTCAGGCATGATTTACCCTTAGTAAAGCCATGTTGGCTGTCACCAATCACCTCCTTATTTTCCATGTGCCTCGGCATAGTTTGCAGGAGGATCTGCTCCATGATCTTGACCAGCACAGAGGTGAGACTGATGGCCTGTAGTTCCCTGGGTCTTCCTTTTTTCCCTTTTGAAAAATGTGGGTTGTTTCCCCTTTTCCAGTCAGTGGGAACTTGGCTGGACTGCCATATATTCTCAGATATGATGGATAGTGGCTTAGCAACCTTATCTGCCAGTTTCCTCAGGACCTGTAAATGCACCTCATCTGATCTTCTGCAGTGGGCAGTTCTTCATTCTCCCAGTCCCTGCCTTTGCCTTCTGTGACTTGGACAGTTTCTCAGTTTTCCTCCCAGGCTACCTCACTTTGCTTCCAGCCTCTGTAGGCTTTCTTTTTGCATTTGAGTTTGTGCAGGAGCTACTTGGTCATCCATGCAGGGCTCCTGGTGTTTGTGCCTGATTTCCTCTTTGCTGGGATGCATCACTCCTGAGCTGGAAGGAGGTGACCCCTGAATATTAGCCAGCTCTCTTCGGCCCTTCTTCCCTCCAGGGCTTCATCCCATGGTATTCTACCAAGAAGATTCCTGAAGAGGCCAAAGTCTGCTCTCCTGAAGTCCAGAGTAGTGAGCTTGCTGTGCACCCTCCTCACTGCCCTGAGGATCTTGAACTCCACTATTTCATGGTCACTGCAGCCAAGGCTGCCCTTAAGCTTCATGTTCCCCACCAGCCCCTCCCTGTTGGTGAGAACAAGGTCCATTGTACACCTCTCTTCATTGGCTCCTCTGTCACGTGGAGAAGGAAGTTATCACTGACACATTCCAGGAACCTCCTGGATTGCTTACGCCCTGCTGAGTTGTGCCTCCAACAGATATTGGGATGGTTCAAGTCCCCCATGTGAACATGAGGCTGCTCCTATCTGCCTATAGAAGGCCTCGTTCACTCGATCTTCCTGGTCAGCTGGCCTGTAGCAGACCACCACTATAATGTCCCCTGTCCCTGCCCTCTCTGTAGTCCTGATCCATAAGCTTTCAGTCAGCTCCTCATCCATCCCCAGGTGGAGCTCCATGCACTCCACCTGGTCATTGATATAGAGGATGACACGGCCTCCTCATGTTCCTTGCCTGTCCTTCCTACAGAGCCTGTATCCTTCCATTCCAAGACTCCAGACATAGAAGCCATACCACCACGTTTCCGTGATGCCAATGAGACCATAGTCCTGCAGGCGTGCGAACATCTCCAGTTCATCTTTTTATTCCCCATGGTGCGTATACTTGCATAGAGGCATTGAAGTTGGGCCCCTGATGAAGCTGATTCCTACTCTAAATCAGAAAGAGAACAGATATGAGTTCAGACGAGCACCATAACAGGTGGGATGTGAAACATGCAAAGTCTGGGAAATTTATGGATAAGTTATCTGTATGTTGAAGGTATTGTATTTTGTGTAAGACATCATCACAGAGCCAGAAAGAGTAATAGTTTGATAACATTGGGTTCAGAAAACCTTTCAAGAGCCACTGTATTTAAAAGCACTAATACGAAACAGCTCAGTAAAAAGTAAACATAATCTCCCATTTCTGCTTTGTACTCTGAAGTTAGGATGCTAATCTAGGATCTTGGAGAAAGTTTGGAATTTAAGCAGGGACTGCCAAATTTTATATGAATGTCAGGAGCACTAGATTAAGCAGGCATAATGACAATTCTATATTTGTGTGTAATGAAATTTTCAAAATTCTTGTAATGAGCACAGTTGTCTTGCACTCACATAATATTGAAGTGATTGATAATGCATTTTTTTTAAAATTTATACTTTGTCAAATCATCGTCAACATCATCTCTACTCATCTCTGCTCATCTGACAACAGCCTTAGCTGCAGTCCTTCAATGGATTAGGATGGAACAGAATTAAAGGATACTGTTGGTAACACTTGGCACAATGAGCGTGTTTGATATGGGGTAGGTTTCATTTTGCATCATATTACTAAATTACTGCAATTACAGGAAAGGGGACAAGAACTATTTCTAGTTTCTCAAATGCATCACATTTTAGAGTTACAAAACTAAATTGACTTAAAGGATTGAAGTGTATAAATGCAGATTCAGAAAAAAAATGTTTACATGCTGATGCATTGCAAATTTGGAACATGACTGTATGAACATGGACAATATGGCAGCATGGCAATCATTCCCTCTAGTCCTCTCTTCATGGGGTTTAGTGACTTCCCTGACTCTACTTTTGCCACGCTTTGTTTTCTTTGTCATGTGTCTCAGTGTATTTCACAGACTGAGCTAAGGCATGTCAGTCAGAATGACAAAAGGTCCAACTTTCTGCAACATTAATACCTACTTAATACAAAACTCTCATTTCTCACTCTCCCACCTACACACGGAAAATTAAGAGTAGTGGTTTTGCATAACCCAACAGTTTAAAAGCATGTAGATGAAATTAAAGCCTGTCTTAAATCAAAATGAGTAAGAGGAAACAAGAGGTCATTTTAAACTATAATGTTATGTAAACTGTTTTTGAAAGAAGGAACGTGAATGATGTAAATTACGTTTGTTTAAACTAAAGGAACTCTTGATTATGCACTTTCAAGGTTTCTAGGAAAGTCATGAAAGTGATTGAGAACCTAAAATTTTGTTGAGACATAGTGTGCATCTACAGCAGCACCAGAGCTTTTTTTTTTACAGATCTCAGAAAGACGATTTCAAAGGATATCTTTGGCAATCAAGTTCAATTTCCTGCTATTGCTGACTATGCTGTTATAATATTTTTCAAGATTTAGACGTCTATATTAAAATAAACTTTTCTTTCCCAGAGCTGCTCAATATTTTCTTCCCACAATTCTTCACTTCAGGTAAATTCATTTCATAATTTCTCCTCTCTAAGTGTCACAGTCTCTTTATATTCAAACAGGATACAATATCAACCATATCAAATGTTTATGTTCACAGTTCATTTTGTCCTTACTCACATATTTATCTTTACCTTATTTTGACAATACACGTTTTAAATTAAACTCTGACTTCCCTCTTTGAAGACACCACTGTCTCTTTTGGTTTTGGTTGACTTTTTTTTCAAGCTGCAAGTTGCTCCCTGTAATTAATGGACTATTAGCTACTTATTGCCTCAAGAAAGAATAAAACATATTCATTCAAAGAACTGGTTCTTGATTGAGACCATTCATAATGGTAATTGACCATTGATTTAGTAATAGTCTTGGGGTGACTCATGCACAAAACTATTTTTGAAGCACGCCATAAAAATTATGCCAAAATCCAAATAGCTATTCCCTCCAAAGTTGATATTTGCTGCATTTGCAGAGACCAGGCAGATTCCCTCCCACCACTTTTTATGCCCTTCAATTTCCTACACAAGCCAAGAACATAATTATGTTCTCCGTCAGGTCTGGGTTCCCTACTCCCTGCAGCTATTCTTAATTCAGATAGTGGCCTTTACATTATTTTTGTGGAGCAATGTCTTTTGCTATGACTTTTAGAAGTGATTTTCCATGATTTTTATTTTTTTTTTAAATTGGTGTTCCCTACTTCCCACACTTGAAACAGATCAAGATACTTAAATTTCAGAAGGCACATGGTCTTCAGTGACTTTTAGCTCTGGAGTTGTCTGTATTCAGTTAGCACCTCTCCTTCAGTTTAAAGCTTTGCACATACATATCTGACTGCAGAATTACTTTGTCTTGAGCAGCATTGCCTTCTCTATGTCTGAATTCCATTATGATTTAGAAGCCTAAAGACTGTTTCCCAAAGGATCTAATCTAGTAACTGTATATTGGACAGTTTCATAAACTGGCGACAGACAGCTCAAGCTATGCCAAGCCACAACATCTTCTGTCAGAAACCATGGTTGGGAAAAGAGATGTGATTGCTGGGGTGCATGCATTTCAAACATTGTTTAGAGGTTGGAGTGTTCTGATGGAAGGCAATATACATGGGGTTTAATCATTGCTCCCTAGATAATTTATACACATTAAATTAGGTTTGGGATTAAAATAAAATAACAATAATAACAACAACACAAATTGTTCATCCAGTATGGAGTAGATCCAAACCTAGCCTTTCTAGCTGAGTGCTTTGAGTATCGTTACCGACCCCAAGCTAAGCCTTGTAGCGAGGTCATTTGCTTGAGATATGAAAGCTGTGGATTTAAGTTTGTTGGAGTTGAAGGGAAAGAAATAATTCCCTGCAATATATTTATAAAATGGGTCACATTCAAAAGGTGCGTAGCATTAGGTGTATTTTTTAAAAAACATTGAGCCCTGTTTGATTGTTTATATGTTTAGTCTAAGGAAAAGACTTAACATCTGAACACAAAATGGTTAGAGAAGCCTCTTTAGATTTTTTTTTAAAAAAACAAAGGTGATTGATCAAACATACCTATTAACCTTCCTCTAGATTCTCTCCATACTGAGAACGTGTTACCCATGAATAGCTAAACCTTGTCAAGTGACTTTCTGCATCACTAGTAGCACTGACGTGCATTCCCCCACCAGCAACAAATTCTGACACCTGTGCTTGAAAACAGGCAAACCTGTGAACAATCAGGGAGTGCTCTTCAACTCTGAGGCTGACTGGCATAAGCTGGCCACATCTGCACAATATTCTTGATCTTGAACCTGTGCCTTGGATGGTATTCTTTGATCCATAAAAATAATAATGATTTTCCATTTTCTTTCCTTCTTTTTTTTTTTTCCCAGTTAAAATGTTTAAAATAAGAAAAGGATGTTGCAGTCCACTGGTATCTTGTTTTCAGAGCATGTTGCTGAAGGCATCTGTTACAGGTTCTGGGGTGTCATATACAGGGCATGTGGGTTTATTGGAGGCACAAGACTTGCTGGAACAGTGCTGGAGGTGGGAGAAGTGGGTAGTAGGTTAGTAGGGGACAGCAGGGGGGAGAAAGCTCTGGAAGCAGGTCTGGCTCTTGGCTCGTGCAATCCCGAGCATTTTCTAGGAGAGTGCTAGATGATACAGGTGAAAACCATTCCAGAGAGTTAATAATTAAGTAGTATGAGTGGTTGGGTTCAGGGTTTGAGCTTGCTCTCTAATCCTATTTTATTTAGCACTGTAGGCATAGCCAATTGAGATAAGGTTTTACTGCTGGGCTCATTTTCTCCTAATCCAAAAAAATGTTCAAACATGACTAGATAAGGAGACAGAGGCAGATAACATCAGATTAGTTTCAATAATGATTCAACAAAGGTGGCAGAAAATGCTTTTCCCATTCGCAGCTGAAGTAAACTATGATTTTACCCTCTGCTACACATACATGTTTAGTGGATTTTATTAGAATGGGAATGCTGCAGGGACACCAGAGCAGAAATAGGAAGTAAAACAGAAAAACAGAGGTGCAAAGAAAGAACTATGCACGTGTTATAAACCCAGAACTACAGAAATGGGTAAAGAGGATTCTTAAACAGGACTTCCATAAATACAATAAAGATTCTAACGACACCTTCATCCTAGTCCCAAAATGTATCTTTAAGAAGGACTATTGATGTTAATACTGTGATACTGCATTTTAGTCAGGTATTTGTTTTAAATAGAAGATCCAAATAATAAATGGGTCTAGAGATACGTCAGTAAAACAGAAAAATTGTTTGATTTTTTAAAAACATGAAGTGATACGTCTCTGGAAAACCTTGGTGTCCAAATCTATTTGTCTCAAAAATTTTGAAAATAAATGTCATCCTGTTTCTTTGAAAGGTCTTGAGACAATGTATCCTTGAAGGACAATAATATAATAACTATCCAGATCCATTCAGAATATAAACATGGAAATATGGCAATTCTTATTTTGTTTATGGATTTTTACATTATCACTTTATTCTAAGTGATGATTTTGTAGATTAATAAAATATACTTTTATTCTTACTGTTACTGTTATTTGTGTATCTTTGGTTGGAAAAGACTACAGACAATTCACTAATGGCAATCGAAATTACAAGACACTTTGAAGTTGGCAGGTTTATAAAACAAAGTAACATTACATATTGTATAATACAATACCTAAAGAAAAGTAAAATAATTGTAATTATATTAAAATTCAGTTATAACAGTGATTTAAAAATTGAGAACTTCATTGTGGCTCCTTGGAAAAAAATGGTTTTAATGTAATTTTCCTCACAACACTCCATGCTGTTGGTTTTGTGATGTGGGTTTTTTTTAATATGGATGTTAAATCACTTTTTAAAACATGATAGGTGATTATGAATTACATGTTTATAGTATTTATTTCAAAAAGACAAATTTCATGCTGAGACTACACGCTCAACTAGGTGCATTGACTACAGTAGAAATGCAGATCTATAAAGGACTGAACTGGCAGATCATTCTCTGCGCACTGCTTTTACCTTTCAATTCAGTTATGATTTTTGAGAGTTAGTGTGAAAGGTACTTCACAGAATAATGGCCTGAAGTGAAGAAGTGCTGATCAAGCCTTTTGTCATTGCAAAGTAAATCATCAGCCTGCAGTTTTTAGAATCCCATGGACATGGCTTTACAGTGTGACTCTGAGAAATACTCTTTCTAATTTTTCAAGGGGATGAGCAAATCTGTGAGAAATGCTTGCTGAGAAATCAAGAACTCAAGTTGGGAAGGAGGGATAAGATATAACCTCAACACGTTTAATTCCTTTGACTATCCCTGCACCATAACACTATCCACATCTGGCAAGGGCACTAGCCTGTTATTTTTTAGTGCATTGACAGCCATATAAAGCTGTAAAGGTATCAAATAAAGTTCATTATTCACTAGCAAAAATGACAGTGGGAAAAAGCTTGAATGGCAGCTCTACCTTCTGCATTAACATCCAAAGACTAAGATCTGAGACCAAATCTATCCTAAGGGCTTTGAACGATAAGGACCTCTCTCTCAGACTGTAGCCCAGAGGACTGTGATCTCACATGGATGAACCTAAGGAATCCAGGTCTCTGCTGTAAGTAGGAGAAATAGTGCTGTGCTGCTTCTTCTGATAGCAGGTTACTAACACAAAACTCAGTGAACTTGGCTGAAGTGCAGCGTGTGTATGCTGTACTAAAAGGCTTTTACGCTGTCTTGCTTAAAAAGATCTCTGATCTGAGTAGATAAGAAGATGATGACCAGTCTTAGCTACTCAACCAAGTAATTTATTAACACTGTGGCTTTGTCCAGGTTCTGCTTGCTACTGCTTTGTGATATGCTGCCTTGGAGACCCTAAATTGTGAGGAAACATATAAATTTCCTCATCTGTGTGCAGTTCTTCACCTCAATCAACAGAGACAAATATTGGCCCTACATGAATATAAAAGCATCTTTTTCATTCTTATGTAAAGTAAATCCAACTTGAAACTAAACAGCTTGCCAAAGCTCTTTTTTCCTGATATGATATTTTCATCAGCCTGATGCAATATTTTCAGACAGCAAGAGAAACTGGTCCAGGCACTCTCCACAGGTGGTGTTACTTGACAGTGAAACTGGGAAAACTCTTCTCTGTCCTTGCATCTTAAAAGGCAGGGAACATGCTCAGATGAAGCGTACAGGTATCACTGTGGGTGAAGCGAGAAGGCCAAAAAGCACTGACCAGGTCTTGAAGGGGTTGCTGTGAGACTTGGTGATGAAATGTCCTTTGTATTAATCTTCTTCATCAAGGAAAGGGTACTCTTCACACAACAGATGTCTTGACTCAATGTGTTTGGGAGACTTTGTTAATCCCTTGTCAGGACAAGTGTGAATCTTTTTTGGGAGGAGAGAGAAAAGGCAGATTAATAAAAAGCAAAAGGACAGCTCAACAGCAGAGAGGTGTTTATTTAAGAGGCAGAGAGTCACATTCAACCTCCTGCTCCATGTGATTCAGAGCAGAAATTAAAACACTGGTCTCATTCTGCCTTTAAGAGCAGAAATCTCATTTTGAGAAACTCCAATGAGGAGAATATATTGTAATGTCTAATTGTGTAGATAAGGCTAGTCATACTGTAGCTGAATTTGTCCCAGAATTTTATTTGAATAACAGTTGTATTTCCAAGTATCTGAGAATGAATATTTGACTGCAGATATTTTCCTTGATGACATAAATGTCTCATACCTTATTTGCCAATAGTTGTGGCAAACTTACTGGCATTTTTCCTGCTTATTTGGCTGTATACCCACAACATTATTTTGCTAGCTAATAAATCAGCTGAAGTATCACACACTACAGGATTTTTATATGTTATAGCTATACCCGAGGAAAGCATTCAGTCATGTCTCTCAGTAAACAAAGGAGTGGCTCTCTTGACTTCAGAAATGTAGAGCAAAGATTTTGTTTCCCGTGCAAGATAACTACGTTCTACAAATAGTTTTGACCTTTCTTGTAACAGATAACAATTCTACCATTATTTTCTAGAACCCCCTTTTTTGTAATTTGAATTTGAATTTCATCTTTAAGGAAAAAATGTGTAGGATCAATAACAGTTGAACCCACATTCATTTAAGAAGTTGTAAAAAATGCAGAAACAGTCATTTATACCCAAGAAAAGGCTGTTTTTTCTGGTTAACAAGTTGGCAATTCCTATTGCTAAGGATTGAATTTCTATCACTATAAGCTATATTAACACAGTATCAGTATATTGTAAAAGCTGTGAATGCAAAGCTTCATATTAAACATCAGCATATTTTATGACACAGCTTTTTAGCCGCAACTTTTATAATTTGGTAATGGAGCCTGGTAATAGTAAAAAATAACATTACGCCAGATGGGTAATAAAAGCAATAAAAAACCCAAGAGGTGGGTACTTGGACAGAAAAATCGATGAAGTAATTGCGTACATAGCAATGAATTTGAACAAACAATTCCAGAACCATTTTTTTCTTTCTGTTTGTGAATTATTTCCACACATCAAAAACTCAGAAGAACATTGTATAAAGAAAAGGACAGATATGTGGATGCACTTATAAGCATTATACCAAAATGTTTCTGAAGCTGATTCTGAGCAGCTGCAGAATGATCTAGGTAGCTGATTGTTAAAAACTGCAGATTAAATTCATCATCAATAACTGCACAGAAATGCACATGTAAAGAATAACAATCCTAGGTATAGATGCAATGACATGCATCAGTGGAACTGTTTCCGCTTGAAAAAAGATCTTTGAAGCTTTTTGGTTAGTTCTCTGAAAATCTGAGCCTGATGGTCAGTAATAGTTAGAAACCAAACACAGTGATATGAATTATTAGCCAAAGAATGTAGAGCAAAGCCAGAAATATAATCATACCGTTGTATAAAAGTGATACTTGCATTGCTACATTCATTAATTTCTGGAAATACAAACACATAAAAACCTCCAAATCTGTAAAAAGCATGTAGAAGTGTGTGTGGCATGATAAGAGGTAAGAAATTGCTTAGGAGAGGTGAAAAATGAAATAAAGACATTGAGGTTTCTAAATGCTGATTGCTTTCCATTCAGATATATAATTTCCAGAGTGCGTGCTTGGCTTGTTTATCAAAAGGACAAATAATTTAGGATATTTCATGATGCCCTTTAGTATTGTATGTATTTGTTCTAAATAAAGTGTTTGAAAATGAGACATTTAAGTCTTAGCTATTTACCTTTGCTATGCTATCAAATCAATAGAGGGAAATAGACACTACAGAAGAGTTTCACAGATCCACAGAATCACAGAACAGAGTGGGTTGGAAGTGACCTCTGGAGATCATCTAGGCCAACCCCCCCTGCTATAGCAGGATCACCTAGAGCAGGTTGCACAGGATCACATCCAGAAGGGTTTTGAATCTCTCCAGAGAAGGAGACTCCACAACCTCTCTGGGCAGCCTGTGCCAGTGCTCCATCACCCTCAGGGTGTAGAAGTTTTCCCTCATATTCAGATGCAACTTCCTGTGCTCCAGTTTGTGCCCATTGCCCCTTGTCCTGTCACTGGGCACCACTGAGAAGAGTTATTTCACCCAAATATAATAATCCAAAATTGCTCCAGTTAGTTGCCCTTGAGATGTCTATTTCTGTCCCTTAATTTTAAAGATGGCTTAGAGTGACTACCTCAGTTACAGGAATGTACTTCTGGTGTTTCTGCCATATATATTGCCCCTGCTTCTTTATTTTATATACACCATACATACACGTACATATAACATATGCGTAACATCTGTATAAAATACATGCATAGCAGCTGAAGGACCTTTTTGTTTTCAGTGTATGCACAGAGATGGCAATGAAACAGCAGACAGCAGCCTTGCAAGCTTCCTCACCCTGTTGATCTCCAACATTGTCCAGAAGAAATTCTCTATAAAGACAGAAGGTTGATCAGTTTTCACTTTACTTCTGTGACAGCTTACTTTTCACCAATCTTATTTTATTACACAAACATCTAGCCAATGAGAAATAAACTAGGTAGCATTTTATAAAAGAAAAGCCTGAAAAAACAGTGTTAGCTGGGGATACAAAACTACCTTGTAGTCCTTAATGCTCTCTCAATAGCAATGGAGGAAGGAGAGTCTGCATGTTGTATCTACTGCTCAGCTCTTTACAATCCCTGTGTGTTTCAAAGAAGCTTCTACTGTTTCAAGAGATGTTAGTAATTACACGTGAAAACATGTCTTTCATGGAATGTGATAAATTAAATGGAAAGTGAAGACATGAAATAGTAATAACGGTTAACAGGTTAGGGGTTAATGAAATACTTTTTCAGTTTCCTTGCAAATTGTGGTGTATGGGGTTTTTTAAAAAAAATTGGAGTGTGAAAATCTGAGCGTTAAAACTTGGTCACAAAGATTGTACTTAATGTTCAAAGCCAGTTGTAGTAAGAGCCAGTTATAGCCAAAATATTGCATTGCATATGTGGGTAGGATTTTGCTGTGTGGCTTTATCAGTTTAAGGCTGAAGTATTTCCATTTTTATTGTTACCTGAGAAATCCATTCCTAGCATAGCTTGTTTATGATGCTACTAACCCACTGTAAGTATGCAAGATTTGTCCTTCAGACACTGCATAGCCTTCCTGTCAGATTTTGAAATGATTTAATAAAATTACTGTTGATTTTAGCATGCTTAATGGTCTGGAACCTTTTTGTATTAATTATTTGCATATTCCTAATGGAAAACCTGTGAGATATTTCTCTGTCAACTGTTTGCCAGTCATAAATATCACCTTATAACATTTGGACAGAAAGGCATTTTTCCCCCCATATTCCCTTACCACATGCTTTTAGTTTTGCCTTTCTTAGCATAACATTACCACATAATCTTAAATTGGATTTGTGAAGCTGATGTAAATGAGGTACATGTCTTTTATTGTATATTTATGCACAACATGGTAAGGTTGCTAACCTGAACCTTTTATATTAGGCAAGAAGAGTCCAACTTAAAAATGCAGGAGTTTGATCAGGTCCAGTGAAAGCACAGTCTGATGTTAAAGGAGGAAAAGAAAAGCATCAGGAGTGAGTGCAGATTCAGGGAAGGAAGAATATTCAGTAGAATTGATGAAATTATCCTTTTTACTCCTAAGCAGAGAATATAAAGGTTATTTTATTCTGAGCCATTATTATTATTTGTTATATCCAGTAAGAACTGGGAAAAATGTACCATGATTTGTAGCATGAAGAAGAGAAGTTATGTTTATGCTAGAACCAGAAATATGAAATATGATTCATTCCTGGAGTGTCCCTTTTTCTTACGGCAACTACTACATTTGTTTTTTATTAAGTAAGAAATATTATGTTTCATCATAACAAAGCCTTGCTCTTTTACTTGCTAATGAGAAAAAATGTCTTCCACAGGAAATTTAGTTGTAAATTTTTGTCAGTAGAAGTCTGCCCTATTTAATATAGTTCATTTATGGACTTCTCTGTGTTCAGCTTGTTACAGAATGCTACTGACATTTTTGTAATTTTTGGTGATGTTATTAGTATGGTGTCAGTACATACTTGGGACATCAACGCTGGAATTAGAGAAAGAAAGCAGAAAAGAAAGCAAAATGCTTTTCTGTTCCAAGGAGTCAGTAAACTCATGAATTCAGAACTAAATTTCTGGGCAGTAAGTGGCATAGAAGAGGACTCTTCTGAGGGAACAGTTTATTGTAAAGTTTGAATCAATCAAAAATAATTCAAAACAAGATACATTCCAAATTTTTCCTCATTAAAATGTTTTTCCTTTTCAAAGCGAGACCTGTCCAACCTCCATTAACTAATATATTTTGAACCTCACTGCCTCTTCTCTCAAGTTAATGCCCATAACATGAGACAACTGTACAATCAGAAAAGATCTGTCTCCTGTTGCATTTCATTTTCCACATATATAAATATTACTTGAAGAAGAGATTTCAACCTTACTATGGTCCTTCACAGGAATGACTTCTAGTTTCAGAATAGTTTCTCAGTTTCCGTCTCCCAACCAAGGCTATGTAATCATTTAAATGAAAAGAAGCAACTGCACAGAGATATTAATGTTTAAGACAATCACTTGGCATGTCCAAAGGGCAAGTGAGTTCAGAAAACTCTCCAAATTTGAAATAAATATTGGGCTCATTCTTAAATCTATCTGATCCCTTTCAGACTGATTATCTATGATCTCCCAAAGTTCAATACTTTGTCAAGAGGCCATAACGTGGCTGGATATAGCCAAAGTCATGCTGAAACATGGAAAAGTAACCTGTGTAGCAATGTACAATATGTAATTGGATACTGAAAAGTGTGGGAAATGGTCAGGGAAGAGGTTGTAGTTTAGTTTTGTTTGAGAAGGAGATAATAGTTGAGTCCTGCTTAGAATTGCAAATTAACTGACAGTTGGCACATAACTTATTAAGAAAGTTTTATAACATTTCATGAGACTGGGTCAACCAAGATCAAACAAAAGACTCTGTTGTACTGAATATAAAGTGAAGGGTGGAATACCTTAAGCTGTGTTTCCTCGTGTTAAATGTTCATGGTGCTTAAACCTTATCTGGAATCTTTACAGTTTTATTTTCTAAACTTTTTTTTTTCTTTAAATAAGAGTTTTTCTGAACACCTGACATTGCCAGTTATTTTTCAAGCATTTCCTTCATATCCATGTGACCTATGCATGGTCTCCATTCTTCAACTTCCTATCATGCAAATTGGCCTAATATCCTTGTTAAAAAAACCCACCCAAACAAACAAACAAACAAAAAAAAGCCCAAAACAAAACAAGCAAACAAACAAAAACCCCCAAAGAAACAAACAAAACCCACAAAACTCCCCAGTTTTCTCGCAAGTCCTATCTTAAACAGACAATTAGGCTTACCAATTGAATTTTAACAATTTCTATCCCTCCTTGACAATTTGCTCCATCTCTACAATGTAATGAAATACACGTGCTTCA
This sequence comes from Psophia crepitans, assembly GCA_013399095.1. NCBI lineage: Eukaryota > Metazoa > Chordata > Aves > Gruiformes > Psophiidae > Psophia > Psophia crepitans. The sequence goes on along the minus strand of VWZZ01003869.1, from coordinate 193,076 downwards.
CAACAATGGCTGTGAACAAAAGCTGGTTCATAGATGTTCTCTTTCCCTTCCAAGTGAAAGGACAAGGGAGAAGGACAATTTGTAATGCCCCTCTTCAGAATAGAGTTTACAGCTCTAGTCTCAAGGAAACCAATAATTTTTACGGAGGGACGTGTAGTCCAGAGCTCTGCCTGTCATATTTTTTGTGAGTACGTGTGTGTCTATACCAAAAGAAGAGTGCCTGCTTTGAAAACTTTGGATTCTGTAACATATTTCCTAAATTGGACACACAGGGAGTCTCAATAACAAATAACAGCTGTCTTACAGATACTCAGTTCCCTAGCTTTTGATAAGCTACAATATCAATTCAACAATTGTTCTTCTGTTTTTTCTGAAAAACCATTATTAGCAAAATTGAAAATGAAAAATAAGTCTATGACAAATAAGATCAACCTTGCTCCTAAATATAATTTGCTCTTAGCATGCTGGTATTACTGTTATGGCTATTATGACATTTCTATGAATAAAGAGTTCATATTATAAAGAGATCTATTTCCATTCCAAGTAATGTGTTTTTTTCATTTTTCACTAGAAATATTCAACCAGAATGTGATTTACAAGTATTACCTAGTTTTTTATGTTAGTGTTTTTTTCCGTTAGATACTCACATACACATTCATACATATATAGGCATACATATATTAATATATATTTTTATACAGTTTTGAATCTGCCAATTTGAATTATGAAATCATATAACTTTTGCAAATAGAGCAAGCAATTCTTGTTGCATCAAAAAAGGCTCAATATACAAACTATGTTGATTATAATAAAATTTCATGACAGTGAAAACATTAACATTTCAAATATGATGTTAGAGTGACAAAATCCCCTTTGCAATGTGTCTTTATATACTTCTTCAATCTTTCAGAATCTCACTTTTCTGTGAAAACGCTGTCAAAGAAATGAATGCAGTATGTTATTCAGGAACCCTGGAATCACTATGTTTAGAGCTTGGAAACAGATCAAAGGAAAGCTATATAAGTTAAAGAGAAAGGGAATCCTTATGTTCTTTCCATGTATGAGACTTTAGGGAGCATATGTCTGAATGGATAAGAAAATATAGCTGCAATGATTAGACAAGTTAACATTGTTTTAGGACAGTTATTGCAGATGAACAGAATTTCTGTGAAAGGAGAAGACAGTCCACCAGTTTAAGCTTGCAGGGGTAATCTCAGAGCATAAACTGTGCCTCCTAGAATATTTAACCTTCTGCCATCATGAAAGTACATTCTTCCATTTTCCCATTCTAGATGCTGAATGCCATACTCTCATAGAGAGTATGTGTAATTGCAAAATTTCAGAGCAACTGGTTTTTGTGCCCGTATGCTGTTACAGACAAATATGCACGTTAGGTACCAAAGCTAAAAAGGTTTGGAGGGGGGGGAGGATCTTTCTTTTTTCCACAGAAAAACATTATATTTGACAGGATAAACATTACATGTTTACCCAGTTGAATAAATATTTTACAGGGAAAACATGAATCAATTTTCCTTTGAGATATTCAAGGATAGTTGGAAGACATATTTACTGAAATGATGTTTGTAGTTTTTTAGTTTGCTCTAATACATAAAATGAAATCAAGTTTTAATTTAGGAAAGCAATTAATGGCTGCCTGCAACTGTGCCTAAAATATGTAATTGGGAACCACCCATTCTCTGGACACAAATGCATGTTTGTGTCCAAAAAAACAGGAGTGTGTTATCTCCTTCCCACTTGTGACCTAGTTAACATAAAAGGAAATCTGGAAGTGTGGCCAAGCCAGGAGCCGTGGCATGTATCCCGCCTCCCTAAATCAGAGAAAAATGTCAGTGGAGCATGGTGGTTGCCTAAAAGAAGCCAAACTATACCAAGTAAGGTCAAGTAGAAAAAACACATTTTTACTAAACTTATTCCCATGTAGAGATTTCAGGAAAAGTAATTAATAAAAGAGATGATGTTTTGGCAATAAAGAACATCTCTGAAATTTGATTACCTGCAAAATAAAAGTACTTACTAAACTGCAGCCAGATTGGAAATCAGTCCCTTTTTGTTGTGATTGCTAATTTTCTCAGGTCTCTCCTTTAAGTGCTTTCCATAGGAAATGAAAGCTAAGTATGTGTATTTTCCATCTTTTTTTTTTTTTGAAGGGTAGATAAGTTCATAGTATTTTGAATCACTATTATAATATCTAAGCTGCTAACTCAATGCACGATAACTCCTTAGTATTACTTTCTCTGTTCCTAGGCAAATCTTTCAAGCTCCATGTCTGATGAGAAGTAGTCTGTATGAAAGTATGACAATTTGGAGAAAAGACAGTACATCATACCAAGAGAAAAAAATATCCAACTAGGCAAGAATCACTCAATGTTTCTTGAATCTTTGTATGCAAAGATGCCCCTAGTAACAGATTTAAAATGTATTTTGGGCCATTGCTTCTGTGTAAGATGTCTGTGTGAATATTAGAAGGCATACAAGAGTAACATGCGGAGGATTTATCACTACTGTTCATCTGGTGAAATTGGAATTTTGAAGAGAAACACAGCAAATAATGTGTGAGGACTATCACTCCATATTTTGTCATTATTCAGTGAACTTTTAGAATGGATAGTACACAATTGTACTATCTTGTTTCAAGTTTCTCTAGCTAGTTTTAAATTCATCTAAAAAATGCAGTAAGCACTGTAAACGTGGAAGGAATGTGTCTGATGAATGAACAGTAATAACAAACACAAGTTATGTAAAATTCTCAAAAACTCTGAACTTCCAGGATTTCTGGAATTTATATTATTCTGTTCATTTTTTTTCTCCACCTCCATTTCTGTAACTGAGTCTATAACAAAATAACTGTAACATAGCGCAGTTATTCTACTTGCTGAACTATTTTATCATCTTGTTTTCCTCCCTGACTTTAAGAAATTGGTCCCTGGCTAAATGCTGCTGCCTATAAACAGAATCTGCAAATTTACAAAGATTCAAGCATTTGCCATTCTACTTCCCAATGAACTTCACCTTAACAAGTATTTTGGACCAGATCTACTTCTCAGCACCCATGTAAGGAATTGTCACGGTCAGTTTCAGGTGAGATAGCCAGTCCTCCAAATCAAACATACCATGAAGAATCCTGAACAAGGGCATTCTGAAATGCATTTCTGTAAAATAAAGGATAGAACTGTTTGTATTAGTTATGTACATAATAATATTGTGCCTGACTGCAGATGGTCAAGGCTGTCCTGCTGTTTTTTTGGAACCACTAGTGGTTTAGATTAATAGAGTGCATATGATGCAGAAAAACCTGCAAAGCTTAATATATGTTTTAGCATTTCAACTGTCTTGAAAATCTTTACAACTGTATATTCTTTCTTATAAAGCAATTGCACTGTGACTATGTCACTGAAACTCCTCATTACCTCAACACTAAAATCATGTGAAAGACAATAATCTCTTTTAAAAACATTTTCTCAAATGATAAAAGAAGGGTTTTATTTCCTTTTCTAGTGAGCATAACTACTAAGGTAACATGGACAGAAATAGTTTTATTCATCATTAACTTCACTGGCACTAGGTGTGGAAGATCTTTTAACTGTTTGCTTAAAACATGGTTTTAGAACCTTCTTTGTACTGTTGGTATGTTGTGGAGAGCTGTTGTTGAGCAATGAAGGTTGGGACATTTATTCCTGGACTGGAATTGGAATTTGAGTGAGTAAAGCTAAGAAGTTTTCTGAGGAGCAGAAGAAGATTCAAAGCAAACAGTTAAGTAACAGGATACTAAAGGGAAGCATGAATCAGTGAGACTTTAATACAGGGATCTCGCTAGGTCATGCAGAGGGAAAATTAGAAAGGCAAAAGTCCAGCTGGTCACTGTTGTAAGGGATTACAAGAAATGTTTTTACAAATACAGTAGCAACAAAGAGAGGGCCAACGGGAATCTCCATCCTTTACTAGATGCAGAGGGGAACGCAGCCACCAAAGATGAAGAAATGGCTGAAGTACTTAATGCCTTCTTTGCTTCAGTCTTTAATACTCAGACCAGCTGCTCCTAGGGCATTCAGCCCTGTGAGCTGGAATACAGGGATGAAGACCAGAATAAACCCCACCTTGATCCCAGAGGAAGCAAGGACCTACTATGCCACCTGGACACTCACAAGTTTATGGGGCCAGATGGGAGCCACCTGAGAGTGCTGAAGAACCTGGCAGAGGAGCTTGCCAAGTCACTGTCTATCATTTATCAAGGGTCATGGTTAACAGGGAAGGTCCCAGATGACTGGAGGCTTGCCAGTGTGACGCCCAACTACAAGAAGGGCCTGAAGGAGGACCTGGGAAGCTACAGGCCTGTCAGCCTGACCTTGGTGCTATGAAAGGTGATGGAACAGTTCATCTTGGGTGTGTTCACCAAACATGTGGAAGACAACCAGGGAATCAGGCCCAACCAACATGGGTTTGTGAAAGGCAGGTCCTGCCTGACCAACCTGATCTCCTTCTATGACCTGGTGACCCTCCTAGTGGATGAAGGAAAGGCTGTGGATGTTATCTACCTGGACTTCAGTAAAGCCTTTGACATTGTGTCCAACAGCATTCTCCTAGAGAAACTGGTGGTTCATGGCTTAGACGGGTGCACTCTTTGAGGTGTAAAAAAATGGCTGCAAGGCCAAGCCCAGAGAGCAGTTGTGAACGGAGTTAAGTCCAGTTGGCGGCCGGTTACAAGCAGTGTTCTCCAGGGCTCAGTCTTGGCCTGGTCTTCTTTAATGTCTTTACCAATGATCTAGATGAGGGGATTGAGTGCACCCTCAGTAAGTTTGTGGATGACACTAAGTTGGGAGGGAGTTGATCAAGTTAATTTCAAACTACTGAAATGGAATTTCCTGACAAAAAGTGGGAACAGAGCAGAGCATTGTCAGAGCTGTGAAGTTTTGAGAAATATAAATCCACAGACTGGATTTGTAGCATCCTTTTTCTCTGGTGAGTGGAAGGGGTTGTAACAGTGTCAGCTTAATGCTGATAAAGCTGTATTTTTTGTCAGAACTCCATATATTGTACTAATAGTATACAGAGAAAACAGTGGCTCCAGAGAGACATGTTTTGGACTACAAAGAGGTTTTGTTTTGTATTTTTTGCTTTTATTTTGTTTTGGTTTGGGTTTTTTTGTTTGTTTGATGGGTTTTTTTGTTGTTTGTTTGGTTTGGGGTTTTTTGGTTTTTTGTGTTTTGTTTTGCTTTTCCTCACAGAAATACCTTAACAGTAGAAAGGGAAACTAATGCTAATGAGGATTTGGACAAAGGCAACAGATGATAAAGAGGTGTCAGAGTGTGTGCTTCCTAAGGACCAATTAAGGAATTGGTCCCTGGCTAAATGCTGCAAATCTACAAAGATTCCAACATTTGCCATCCTACTTCCCCATGAACTTCACCTTAATAAAAAGTTTCCTAAGGGACCAGTAAGAAATTAACCTGGACAGCAGTCATAACCAGTACATACCAGGCTCCCACAAATTTGTCTTTGCAATAAAAGCAACTTCAGCTGTTGATGATGTCATTAGGCTGTACAGGAGAAAAGGAAGACAAACAAATTGGAAATTTGTTATTGAAATAATTTCTGGAATTTTCTTTTAATTATTGTTATTGTCTTTTATAACTGAAGACTGGGACATCTTTCAAGTAGAGAAGGATTCTATGCCATCTTGTATTCTATGCATTTTTTAATTATAATAATTTAAAATTAAGAAGTAAATCAAGGGTTTGGCAGAATTAATGCTTTATTTATTTATTTATTTATTTACTTTATTTTCTGTCCTCGGGCAAAAGTATAGAATATGGTTTGGTATTGAGCTTCCCACTTGAATTACTGAAGTATCTTTTTAAAGTATAAGCAAGATCTTAGGGCTCAGAAAGGTTCCACAAAATACCATAGTGTAACATATTTTGACGTATCATCTTATTTAAATTCCAGACCAGGTAACCAGATTCAGACACACATTTCTCTGTGTTTCAGCTGAGAATTTCAAGGCTGTCTCTGAAGTGAAGTGTGGGTCTCCTGTTGACAGTACTGAAGACTACAGGGACTTCATTAGATACAGTATGTGTAGAAAAACAGGCATGTTAATGGATGGTATCTAGAGGTATGACACAATAGGGAAAGATCTGAGTTATACAATGATCCTTTAGTAGATCATCAGGATAACAGGGTACACAACGAAATGGTTTTATGTAATATTTTTCCTAATTTATAGTTTTTTCACTGATTAATTCCCTCAAGAAACTCAAGGCATGGTGATAAGTCATTCATTCATGAACGAACTTTTATGATCAAAAGCCTTACCTGAAGGCAAGGGAGTAAATCAGAAAACAAGAATATAGGCTTAACATTTGGGGAATTATAGGAATTGTAGGATGTGACCAACTATTTTCATAGAATCATAGAATCATATTCAAATAATCACAGAATGGTTTGGGTTAGAAGGGAGCTCAAAGAACATCTAGTTCCAACCCTCCTGCCATGGGCAGGGGCACCCTCCAGTAGACCAGGTTGCTCAAAGCCTCATCGAACCTGGCCTCGAACAATTTCAGAGGAGGTCTCTACAGCCTTTCTGGGCAACTTGTTCCAGGCTGAACAACCCCAAGTCTCTCAGCCTGTCCTTGCAGGAGAGGTACTCCAGACCTCTGAACATCTTTGTGACCCTCCTCTGGACTCACTCCAACAGTTCAATGTCTTTCTTGCACTGGAGACCCCAGAGCTGGATGCAGCACTCCAGGTGGGGTCTCTACAAGAGCAGAGTAGAGGGGGAGAATCCCCTCCCTCAACCTGCTGGACATGGTTTTCTGATGTAGCCCAGGATACGGTTGGCTTTCTGGGCTGCAATAATACAGTTGTCATTAGAAAGAGTGAAAGCATCCCCGTGGAATGATGAAACATTCAGGAATGTTATACATCCCAAATGGAAAGGTGGGGCTGACCAATAGGAGGTCTCCTGTCTACATCCCTTCTCAGGACATTTGTATCTGACAAACGCGTGGAATTTAGCTCTGCAAATACCAGATGATGAAGCTGGCGACATATAATTCAACTCCTGTTACATGCTAAGGCACATCAGTAAAAGGAAGGACTATGAGTGCATTAATCAGTCACCAAGTCAACAGAACGATTTTTTTGGGGGGGGCGGGGGGGGGGGCGGGTGCAGGGGGTATAAGGTGAGAAAAAAAAACCCACAAGAGCTGATTCTGGGACAGGTGACCTAGATGATGAGACTGAAATAATTCCAAGTGTTCTGTCTTAATGTCTGTATTGGAGACCCCTTAACTTCAAACAAAAAGAGCATTCTAAAGGGGATGTCTTCTCTTTTGGACAAACTGTGAAGTTTGATGCTTTTTCCATCTGATCTTCTTAAATTAAAAGGTAGGTAGGACTATCTGGGAAATTGGATAGAGGTTATATATTGTAAGTTTATCCTGTTGCATATTTTTCCTGAGGCCATTAAGTCTATATGGTCTATGCCATGGGAATATAGGTGATTTCTGTCACACACTCCTTTAGATACTACTATCCAAATATTCCATTACTGTATGCGAGTATCTCGTATGTATCTAGATGTAATAGAAAGATAAGCATCAATTATTATGAAATATATCGATATTAATATTGGGCAACAACTAGACATCTGGAATCTACTTGCAATTCTGCTGACAGCTTTTTACAGCTCTCTGCCGCATCCTCCTTTCTTCATTAAGTTAAAATAACAATCTACTTCCATTGTAAAGTCATGGTGAGTTTTCCTGATGGAAAGTTCTGACTGAGTGATGGAAAGAATGACAACAGTTACCCCACCACACTTTTATTGCAGATGCATTTATACACAGGTACAGCTCCACAGGTATTGCTGTTACTATGTAATAGCTGCCACTTTTGTCTTTTAATAAGATACTGCTCTTTCAATTCAATACAGACATTCTCTGACCAAAGAAAGTGTTGTGTTAATGCTGAGCTAAGGTTGCTTGTGGGTTTGTGCCCTACATAATGCGTAGGGTTTGTGAAATCTAACCTTTTAAAACTAGGAAATTCTGAATTACAGGATGTCAAGTTGTTAATCTGCCATCTTTGAGCAATGCCCTTAAGAGTCCACGATATACAGATTCAAACTTAGTCTCTGCCAGCAAGGTCATATTTCAGAGGAAATAGAGCCTTTGATAACGTTAGGGCAATACCTAACACCTAAAAAGGTGTGGCTAAGCGAACTACAATTAGTTGAAGTCATCCCCACATGGGTCACAGCTAGGAAGTAACCCCAAATATGCTATGTTTTACAATCCTGGGGGGCGGGTTCATAAATTAAGTTTATTTTTCAGCAGAATTATCACTCTTACAACACTGAAAAATACATGAAAACAAAAGGATTGAGTTTCTTTGCACTGATACTGGATTAAGACACACACACACCTCTCTCTCCTTGAATACACCGAGTACTGGCTCAGACCCAGATCTCCTCATCCTGCCAAGATGCTCCAACTAATCCTTTCACCATTCAATATCACTGCACTTAGTACAGCGAATCCAGATTAAACGCATGTGGATTTTTGCCAGCTGGGGAGGAAGAGTAAAGCCAATGCTTCACTGACCTGTATTTTACTACTATTTTTCTTGATATTCACAAATTTAAGTTACATACCTAACTCCTTGCTTCCTGGTTTTCGGATATCTGAAAGCCACTGGATTAAACATTCTGGAAAGGAACATGACTGTACTGATGTTTTAAATCCTGGTAAAAGACATTTTTGTCAGGCATTTATTACGTACAACACACTTTGGATTCAAACAAACACGATTTTGCTGCGTGCCAAGGTATGCCGCCAAGAAGCATTTTACACAGTGTGTGGAGAAATGAGGAGGGGGATTATGTGGCTGTTAGGAGCTTCTGCGCATACTTGGGGACACACACAAAGTTTGTGGAATAGAGCAGAGTGAGAAGAATCCATGAGTTTCAGTAAGAAAAATAAGGTAAGGTCAGAAGATGCTTTCATGATTTAAAGCTCTGGGATTAGGATATGAAGTAGATGACAGACACAAAGGGTTCCTCTGTAATGCTGCTGGCAGAGAGATTATAGCTGTCCTGGGACTAAGCAGTAGGAAGCAGAAACATTGTGAATACCAGCGGGAATGAGATCAAGAACAGAATCTGCAAGAATTTCAGCAGACAGCTTAGCCCAGAACTAAAATATAGTTTAAAAATATTTCTTTTGAACTTGGATATATCTGTGGCATTGTTTTGTATGGGGAAAGTGTACAGTTTTGTTCTGTATTCATCCTAAGAGAGAATTTTGGGACTTGAGAGAGAAACATATTGCCAAACCACCAGTCACCCAGCAAAATACGAAATGAGACTATGATAACCAATCAAGGATTTGGTAGAGCCTGTGGAAGCAAAAGTAGAATACACGCTAGAGAAAATGCATCGTTCATCTCTGGTGTGTCTGCGCTGATGCAATGACATTGTACAAGGGATGATTACTGATGAGGTGATAAAAGGCAGCAAGGAGCCGTGAATAAAGATATCTACGGAAGGTCATAAACACATGATTCATCAAAAAAAATATGAGAATCCTTAGAAACATTTCAGTTTTCAAACTGTTATGCAAGTTTTTCTTTAGGAAAGGTGTGGAATAAAAGCAGTTGCTATTTCCTTTCTGTTAACAAAATAAATACTCGAATTTTCACTTTGGAAAGAGACTACATAGTACAAAAAAAAAAAAAAAAAAGGCTTTTCAAAAGATCCATCAATGACTTTGCTAAAGTTGTCAAAGTTTATAACATTATGAGAACGAATGCCAGATTGCCACACAGTCTGGATCATATCATACAAGGTAGGTGTTTTCATGCTGCAGGACAATTACAAATACAACTCCAGTGTCTACCTGCAGGAGCAGCTACTGAAATTGCACAGCTGTAATTAAATTAATATCTCTATCTGATAAGACTTTTGGCTGTAAGGAGAAGAAAAAAGGAGAGAAAGCAAAAGAGAAACAAAAAATACAGACGTCTTTTAGACATTAATCAGATTGTACACAATCTGGTTTTTTAGATTTTACCCAGTGACATTCTAAATAAAGTTTTGTCTCAATACAATTTTAGAAGTGCATGGTTGATAATAGTGTGAATCTGAAAAAGTAATAAAAATACCCCAGTATAGGATTTTTTAATATTGCTTTTATTACTATAACACAGAGGCTGCGTGTGAATACAATTTCTACAGCTGTTGTTAGGGAGATGACTGTAGGACTAGATTGGTGTTATCGTCATTTAACTGTGTAATTGGAATAGCGGTTCTACACAGGAAAAGTATTACCAGTCCTCAGTGTTTGTGGATATTCAGGATATTTCTGAAGAATTCAGATGACTGAAGAAAGGATGATATTTCTGGATAATGCCATTCTTTCAGGCCTGGATAATACTGCATATGCACCATAATGTGTTGTCCACTGTCCCAGATGAGCTCATGAAGTTTGGATCCTCAACAACTTATGTCTCTAGAATGCAATTTTCATAACACGGTCTATGCGTTTATTCTAACTCATGTAAAATATCCTTCCCATTATATAATTCATTAGTTAGTAGGACATTATCAACATCAATATCTAAATAACACCTTCCTCACCTACAATAAAAGAAGTACAGATTAACCCTAATATTGAGATTTTTTTTTGTCTTCAAGAGTGGCTGCTCATCAAATTTATCTCACCCAAAATTTCAAAATATTTTTATAATTTTTTATTTGTTACACTTTCTCTCCTTTAAATTCTGAGTGAAACAAAGACAGAACATGCACAAACTAAAATTGTGATTCCCTGAGTTTGCAGTATCCATTTACTAATGTGGACACTTTGTGCTGATACTTCATGTTGCATGTTGAAATTGCAGTTTTATTTGTTCTTTAACTTCTTTCAATCTGAGATAACTCCTTAATGGTATTTTTCAGTGTTGTTAACAAAGAAAACGTGTTCTATTTATTTCTAGATAACATGGACAAGTTCAAAGTTCCATATAGGAATAAAGAGTCTTTGAGTTCATATTGCTTATATTATCTTTGGTTATTGTTCCATTTAGAAATTTCAACCAGTGCTTAAGCTTCATTAAAGTGTATAGCAGGTATAACTTACTGTGAAGTCATTAATAAATAAAAGGATTTTTAATTTTCCTAACCATTAACAAGTATGAGCAGAAGGAAGTGATTTTGACTTCCTACATTTCATGAAGTATTTCTGTCTTAGGTTCTCAGCTATGTAAGTAGTACTTTAAAATATGCAGTTATTTCCATTCAGATCTTTGTTTAATCTTTCATATGTATAATGACAGCATCTAAGGAATAAGAACTTAATGATAAAACTAGTGACTATTCTTTAACTCTGTAATAGCACGTTTTATTACATTTTGTAAAGAAAAATTAGCAAAATGGAAAGTTTATTGGCTGGTGTTAAAAATCTTTAAATGATGACAAGTATTATTTATGATTTATGTAAAAAAAAAAAAAAAAGAAATAAGCCTAAAGATCCTAAATCATGGAAGAAGAAACAGGAACTAAAATCCAGGCATCTGCTGAGCTCTGATTACTGTTCACAGTTACCCACAGATGAGCAGTCTTCGGAATTGAGTGTATCATCACAGACAATAGGGTGATAGCTGCTGAAATAAAGTGGGTCATGGTTGTATAGGGATTTGTAAATAATCAAGAGTACTTTAAAGAGAGTTAGTCTCACCTAACTGAGACTCATTGCTGGCACCTCCAGGGAAAGAGTGAATGCTGAGAGAATGTACAAGTTGTTCCTTTGAATTAGCTTTCGCTTTTGTAGCGTAGGAGTTATTTCTAGCAGTAATCAAAACCCAGGTGATCCGTTTGGTCTGGCTGTGCATCATGTGTGATCTGAATCAAGTAACCAAAACAAAGTGTAACAGCAGTGCATTAAAGACATAGATAGAAAGAGATCCATGGCCCAACCAGGCAAATCTCATTTCTGTTTTGAACAATGAAGGCTTTATACTGAAAAGCCCTTTCAGGAAATGAAGGATTTGGCAGGGTTAGGGATCTATGGTTTAGTGCTTATCTACATTAGTGCAAATTCTTAATCAAGATATACTACACCATTATGAAACTAAGTTTGCGTACACAGACCGTAGCTCAATCAGCCTCTGCATATTGAAAAAGTCAGCCTGCTCAGGAGACAGATCTTTAAAAGGGAAAACATTCTGGAAATGTCATCTTGTCAGTAATCACTCATTTTCAAGAGATTAACTATAATGAATACGAATTGGCCACACTCCACTTCAAAGGAATACCCAAGTTTCTAAGATGACTATGACTCAGGACCCCCCACCCCCTTTTTTCTTCTGATCTGTGAATTTTGCATTACATTTTGAATTCTCACATATGACTGTATCTATTTTTCCTTTGGGCAAACAGCAGTGAGGGGAAGAGAGAAACATGAGCCGAACTGACTCTTCTCCCACACTGCTTTTTATGCAGCTGAAAGAAAAAGATGTGTTCCTGACTTTAGTTCCTTATCTAGGTAGTTGATTGTGCATGTATACTAATCTAGGCAAACTTCTTAGCTGATTCCAACTATTCTAGCCTGATGTGGGGTGGTGTTGACAATTCATTAGCAGTCTCTAATCCTTGACATGGATGTTCATGGCTACAATATAGATTAATCTTCAGGGATCTGCTGAAGTAAATGTAGCACCCCAGAAATGGAGATCCAAGAGAAAATGTTAGAAACGAAAGTGGTTGTGAGTGAAAACCAAGACTTCATCATGAAAATTAAAAGAAATAGTCAGATTGCTTTTAGCCAAAATGAGAGAATGATCTATTAACATGTAAAGATTTTAGATTCAATATCTCTGTCTACTCAGGGCAGTGTACTAAAAGAGGCTTCTCTTCTCTGCCGTACTCTTCAACATAACTTTAGTTCTATTTTCACTATATCAAATAAATAACTGGTATTTTAAACCTTCACTATTAATTTGAGACAACCCACAAGCATTTTAATAATTTTACCTTTTATTGTTTGAATGATCTTTTTCCAACTTTCTTGGGAGATTTCAGCTATGGATTGTCTTCACTCATTTTTCTCCCATTGACAGTTACCTAAGAGAACCTTTTAAAGTTTGCAAATCTGGTCACTCAAAAATTGATGAATGCCAGATCTGCTTGTCTGAGTAACCTTATTTAGATTGTGTATGGATTTTGAGATAGTCTTTAATGATATAATTGCTCTCCAATTTTCTCCCTTCCCAGTAAATAAAGCAGGCTGTGTAAAAGCTCCAGTATACACTGACATAGTGATAAAGTAACAATTTAATTTCCATATTAAGTAAAGGGAGGGAGACAAACATCTGCAAAAAAGATCTGGTTTACTGAGGGTGAGGTAGATTTCTATATCTATTTTAGATAAGATGATCTAACTTGTCTTTCCTGTTCTTAGATTGTATGTTCCATCTCCATCGTGGTGCTGGTTTATTGGCTTTTTTCGTTCATTGACTGTTTTTTACCCTAGTAGTTTTACATTTTTGTAGGTTAGAATGCTTTTTTCCTGCTGTTTTTCTCATCAAGTAGGTGTATTATATGGTTCCAAAAACTGCAGAGTTGGCAGAAGGCATGCAGCAGAATTCGGAGTTCCACACTGAAAGCTATGAGATCAGTTTATCTTTAGCCACACTGTGAATCTTTGTTTAAATTTTTTTTTTTTTTAATCTATCAAATACAGAAAATTCAACCTTCCCAGAGGAGGGTTCAGTCTTAAACTAGACACCTCTCTCCTTTTTTAAGAAGGGAAGAAATAATAGGAAATAATAGTAAGAATAAAAGGAAACATCCAGCTTCTATTCCCTTGGAATTTAGTCCATCTAAGGAAATAATTATTGATGGTCATATGGGCTGAAACACAGGGTGTAACACTTTCATAGCAAATTCTAAGATCTGGGTGAAAAGGCTCTTTATGCCTTCTCTTAGAATTGAGCCATTCAACAGCCTTCGGACATAAAAGAGAAAGAGAAGAGGAAGTCTGACTGTAGTGGATTATCAGGGTACTCATCTGTGATTGAGGGAGATGATTCTAGTTCTGCCTAGCAGGCATGATAGGCAACTGGAGTGCCAGCTGAGAGGTACCTAAGTTTTAGTGGAACACACCACGAGTCTACAAAGTACCAAAACACAGCTATTCTACACAGAAAGGGCAACAGCAGGAAAACACAGCAAATTTATTGGTGGAGACTGCTGAAGAGAGCTACAGTGCCAAAACTGAATGTTACTCTGGACACACGTGGACACTGGAAAGCAACCTATTGCATTGTCCAGAGACACAGTAAGAAAAGAAGCCAGGGAATCATTCCTAGTTCCTAGGTGCAGAGATAAATCAGATCGTGATAAGACAGATTTTACAAATTTTGGGGGAAAAGAAATACGAGGTCAACAGATCAGGCATGCTTAAAAAAAACAAACTCAGGCTATATACTGTAGGCCAGAAATCCTTAGAGATGTACCTTCTCAAGACATCTTTAGTAGAAGAGGTAATACATCAGCAGAATATGAAACAGATAAGAGAACCCAATTATCCTGGAATAGATGTAATAAAAATAGTGTTACCATGCTCAAAAGAAACCTCTCAATCTTAATGATAATTTAGGTAGATTGGTTACATTTGGTATTCTAGAGAGTTCAAGAGAATGCTGAATGAATTCTTTTTTCAAAAGCTAGGTTTCAATGGGAGGAGATGATCACAAAGAATTTGAACAACTATGCTAAAACAAAAATAAACATCTAGCTATTAAAGAAGGAATTTTGTGGCAAACTATGTCTTCAATATTCTGCATTGATTGCAATAATTTATTTTTTTTCCTCTTTAAGAAGAAGTTTGCACGCTTTTAATGCTGTGTTTGGGGAACTGAGTCTCTGCTGGCTTACATTTGGAGTTATGCTTTGTACCTGAAGCACAGTCCCAAAAGATATAGCTGGAGCTATTCAGAATGTTAAGGTATGACACAGAGAATAGTCTAATGTAAGATGAAACAATGCAGGAACATTACCAGATGTTCAGATAAGCTCTGAAAATGGTTCATGTCACAGATTTAAAACACAACCACAAATATAAGGGTAAAGAAAATGTAGAACTAGTGGACATGTCTTATTATGGGATATGAATAGATTTCAATAGGATACTGATGATTCCTTGACCTATAGAAAGAAAATTATTTACAAAAAATTGTGAGAACAGTATTTTTTAGGGAAATTTTTTACCTCATCCAGTTGTTTTCTTAAGAGCCTTTCATAATTAGTAAAAGTGCAGAACAGGTGAGAGATATCAGTCAAAATATGGAGTTTGAAATTCTTATACAATTCAAACAGAAGGCAACTGTACTGACGTCTGAGTATAAGTGCCAGACAAAGCTGTCACCTAATGCTTGTAAGCAGAGCCTTGGGTGCACGCTTGTACAAAGGCAGGGTGATCGCTTGAGGCTTACAGCATATGCTTCCAAAGCTTGGACTGAACCTGTGCTTTGGTGTGCAGAAGCAGAAAAAGTATGTCTAGCTAGACTGTATGCAAGGAAGGAAATGTGTTGGTTTCTTTTTCCAGAGGGAGACCAGGTTTGGTAGAAAAAGGTCACGAGTTTTGGAAGATAACTATAAAAAAGTTAGAAAAGACTTCTGGTTTTCAGAAACTTTTCTTTTTCAGCTTCAGTTATAAGATTTACAAGCAGAGATGAAAGAGGAAAAGGCTCTGTGGTAACAGAAAAATTCTTTTCAGCTTGGGATAGAAATGACGTAGGAAGACATAGGAGTCTGATACTGGAAACAGGTGAACCTGCTCAGAAAAAATGCTTCACAAGGTTTGACAGTCCTCTCTCAGAGGGCATGGTCTGTCACTGCAGAAGCCACAACATAAAATCAAACTGCCAAAGATAGTGACAGATATTAATTTCTCGCCCTTATAAAAATTTCAAAGCAGATCTTTGTGACACAGACGATAATACATTTAGGAACAACAGGCTTTATTCTGTGGTGATTTCAGACGGTTGGTTGCTATTTTCCACACGTGGTAGTACCAGAAATACAAATGTTAAACATAAAATTAGGTCATCTAAGTTTGTAGTTAAGTTGCAGCATTGTATCCTTGAATCTGATCCCTTCACCTGCTCCAGTGTTGTTCAAGTGAAATCAGAAATCATACCATTAAACTATTTAGCCAAAAATAATGGTATTGCATGCTGTTGTAAATACTATATGAGATTATAGGGGTTACACATATATATGCACACATATATATGAGTATATATGGAGGGGGAATAAAAATGGACAGAGACAGGCACAATCGATCAAATCTGTAAACAGCACATAACTGGGCTTATGTGTATATTATTCAAATTCAGATAAAATGTAGAAATACAGTGATCTCTGAGGAATTTTGCCTTATTCTGGGGTGGTGGTAGCTGAGCAAGAGCAACTGTATAAAGAATATAAACCATATTTTCAGAGGTTTCATCAGGAGGAGACGGGAAAGAGGTGGACTCTGTGTGCCTGTCTTCTAAAAAAGAACAAACTGTAGAGGGCAAAAGGATCAGAGGAAGTGCTGAGCAAGGAAACACTGAGCAAATATGCAGTAGTGTGTATCGTCTCTTTGGAAGGGGTTGTTGAAGGACAAGTAATGTGTAACTTTGTGTTGCAAAGCAACACCTCTGGAACATTCTTGTAAAACTGGTTTGACGTCTGTACACAGGGAGAGCCAATTTGGATACAGAGACAAGTGCAGACCTTTCCATCTCCTTTTCAGATCTTAGAAAAATATTTGTAGTTTGCTTGATAAATAACCAAGGTTTGCCTTAGAAATGAGTCCAGGGACAGAAATTTCATTACCTGCAGGACAGCTGCAAGTGCGGGGCTGGTTCCTGGATCATGAAGGCCATGGGGAGCTGTTCCACCCATTGCAGCTCCTGCCCTGCCAATACGGCTGGCAAGGAAGCCAAGGTGTGTCTGGTGTGCGCCCAGGTCTTGTCTTGGATCTCTACTGGGGGAAATGGGAACTTGAAGCAAGCAATGGGGCACACCAGCCCTTCAGCATCAGTGTTTAGCTCTCAGACATTAACAGCCACCTAAGAACAATACTTTGCCCTGGAGCTTCTCAGTTTCTGTCTGCTTAGCCTGATCCTTGAGTTTTAGTCTGACTAAACCTGTATTCTTTCTACTGTTTGATTATCAAACATACTCTTTGCAGCTCAGCAGATCCATTCCCTGAAACCCTGCTAATTGCCAGTCCTTTTCTCCTTACTTTCTTCTTTCCCACCTGGAATATTCTTCAGTCCTGTTTTCTTCTCTGCAAGATCTTTACCACAATCTGCTCCATGAACCATTAATTTGTTCTCATTTTTTCTCATTGAGTCTTAGATTTGAATCATGTCTCCTCTCAATGCTTAGGCTTCCTCCTCCGTAGTTCTTGCTCCCTGGAGAAGCAGGGTGTACCACAGACAGCCAAGCAGAGACAAATTCCTGTTTCTTTTTTTCCAGTTCTAGCATCTGTGCAGTCCCACTCCTACTTTCTTGACTGTGCAATCTGTTAAGTGAAAAGTCTGACTTTTCATATAGGTTTGATTTACATTTGGGTTATACAAGCCTGCTGCCTGTGACTTCCTGCAGAAGCTATGAAACAACGTATGGTCTAGAAGCACAGTGAACTGCCCTGCAGATCTGGTGCCTGTGCTGGCTGGTCTGGAGCTGTGAGAATCTCAGGCATGCTAGGGATCTCTTTTACTGGCAAGTTTTTATTAAGTTTGTATTGGTCCTGTCAAGCCCCTGAGGGCACTAACAGGCCTCAGCAGCCCTGGCCAGCATTACCTGGGACACCACACCTTGTCCATTGCTCTAGGATTCTCGTTTAAGCTTAGGTCAGGACTAGCAGTCCTGGTTTAAGCTATGACATAGTTATATCTGTGCTAAGATCTGTTTCTGGCCCTGTGTCCTGGCTGGATCCCTCGTACAGACCCCAGCTGTGGTTCATCACTTCCCCTGCCCAGGGCTGTCTGCAGACCCTATTAGCAAGCCTGCCCAACATGGTCAATCCCAGTGGGACAGCAGCCACTGCCACCAATGTCACTCCTGACTCCCCAGCCCTGAGGGAGCAGCCATCCTTGCTGTGCACGGACACCAGTTTGGCTCTCATATATACAGTCTGGCCAGTCTGAAGGCTAAAAAAAGAATTATGTATATCAAACGCCAGCGTTAAATCAGATCAATGATTCCAAAAGAGTACAGAATTCTCTTTAGTTATCCTTTCTCCCCACAGAGCTTCACAGTGTGCAGCTCCACAGCACATCACGAGGAAGTTATTTACGGAAGGCGCTGTAGGTGGGGAGAAGAAAATTCCATCCCTTGGAAGAGTTGGCTGCTTATGCAGTTCCTCCGTGTGCTAGATATCTCTGGTAGGTGTTTGTCTTCATGGCAGATTTCTGTCTAATGTTGTACTACTTCCTGCAGTGCACTGACTCTTCCAGCCCTTTACTTGGGTCCTGACCTTGATTATACACTCCTTTTTATGAATAATAAGTGCAGGTTTCAAAAAAAAAACCAAACCCCATCGTTGTACTTCTTAAATCCCTAGCCAGTTCAAGATCCTTTCTCTCACAGAAAATTGTTTGAGATTAGTACGTGACTTTTGAGTTTGCCTGAAAAAGTAATGAAGCATTTCGACCTTTGGCTTGTGGGCCTTTTATTTAATTTTATTCCTCCCTCACAGCTTGGATCATGGAGCTGGAGCCGAGGGAGCAGGCGAGCATGCCTTCAAATTGTAATTTGCCTTCAGCTGTAGCTTTTCTTGGCATATGAACGCAGTCCCCGAGTGTCACTGCTGAAGTGCTCCCATTCATGCTGTTTCTGTGGCTGAGCACTTACAGCATACTGATACAGGAGACTCTCTGTGTTTAAGAAAGCGTGCAGTATAGTTTTGTACAAAAGCTATTGCACTGAGTAACTGGACTGTATGAGGGTCTGGATGAGTTAATATCTAAAGACATTTTTCTTCTTTTTGGATGCAAAATTTTCTTTCTTCATACTCCTTGCTCTTTCTGATTTTTGTGATCTTACTCTGTTATTTGATTGTTGTTTTGCCTGTTTATTTTGGGTAGGAGACTATTAGAGTATTGTTTGTAAATTATGAGTTTTCAAAGAATGAATATTTTGGGGTTTGGGTGGGTTTTGTTTTTTGGTTGGGTTTTGCTTTTTTTTTTCATTTCGTCAGGTATCTGGTTTATCTCATTTGCTAGTTATACCAGCTAATCTTTCTAACCATACAACTGTACTGCATGTCTGATCATATGACTGGATTAGTTTCTTATGAATCTGTGATCAGTTTCTCGTTAAACACAAGAAGGGCAGTAGGTAACTTCTAGTTATCATCTAGTGATTAAGACTTTTATTTAAAAACAGATTTCCGCCTCCCCTCCCCCCTTTGGCTTGATATATTCTTCTTTCACCATTTTAAAAATGAGGCTTTTTTTTTTTCCTCCAAGCTTTCAAACTGGAATAGCAACAGCTGTTGAGAGATAACTTCACTTTCCACACTTTTTCTCTTCATGACTAAAGTTGGTCTGAGCCTGCGGTATTTATATCTGTATTTCACTGTCTAGTGTGGGATTTCACCTGAGTATGGAATGATCTTGGGTGTAAGACAACATCAATGAAGATCTCACCCAGTATACAACCTACCTTATATGTGTTAGGAGGGAGTGGAATTAGCAGATCTCTGAAATACTTCCAGACAATAAGATGCGTCTTTCCTAATGACTGCTTATAAATGATTACATTGGGTTCTGGGGAAGCAGAAGCCTTACAAATATTTTTTTTGTGGGGAAAAAAGCTGCAGATATAGTTGAATGTCTTTTGTTTTGCTTACTTTATTTTTTATTTACAATCAGTTTTACTTACGAAAATGATAGGAGAGTCATTAAGCGATTACACTTATAAACCCCAGTGACTCCCAAAGGTTTCTCCCCACTGTGAGTTTAAGCCCTACTACACGTTCATGCTGTCCATAAATTCAGCTGCAAAGCAGTACCCAATTTTTTGGAAAGGGAAGTTGATTGTGTGTCAATGCGATGGTGGTGACATCAGTTCTCTGCAGTTTGTTGGGTATGAAACTGAAACGTGCTTTCATCACACTGGGCTATTGTGGCATCAATAGTGTGGCAGGTAGCATGTTCTACAGCATGTTATTCACCCTCCCTTCCTGTTAATTCCATGTGGATGTATCACCCCAGGGCATCAGGTCACACAGCCTAGGAAAGGATGTGATAGTACCATCTCATAGAAACATAGAGTCATTTTGGGCGGAAAAGATCTTTAAGATCATCAAGTCCAACCTTGTACTGCCAAGTCTGCCACTAAACCTTGTCCCTAAGCACCACATCTACACATCTTTTAAATACCTTCAGGGATGATGACTCAATCATTTCCTTAGGCAGCCTGTTCCAGCACTTGACAACCCTTTCAGTGAACAATTTTTTCCTAATATCTAATCTAAACCTCCTCTGATGCGACTTGTCCTATCGCTTGTTACTTGGGAGAAGAGACCAACGCCCATCTCATTACAACTTCTTTTCAGTTAGTTGTAGAGCGTGATCTGGTCTCTGGGAGCCTCCTCTTCTCCAGACTAAACAGTCCCAGTTCCCTCAGCTGCTCTTCATAAGACTTGTGCTCCAGACCCCTCACCAGCTTTGCTGCCCTTCTCTGGACACACTCCAGCACCTCAATATTCTTGTGAGGGGCCCAAAAGTACTCAAGGTGCTGCCTCACCAGTGCCAAGTACAGGGGGATGATCACTTTCCCTGGTCTGGCTGGCCACACTATTCCTGATGCAAACCAAGATGCTCTTGGCCTTCTTGGCCACCTGGGTACTTTGCCAGCTCATGTTCAGCTGCGTATTGACCAATACCCCCAGGTCCTTTTCCACCAGGCAGCTTTCTAGCCACTCTTCCCCAGGCATTGTATGGGGTTGTTGTGACCCAAGTGCAGGACCCAACTTAGCCTTGTTTGTGAAGGATCTCAGAGGATCCTAGAGATGCTAGCTTTTAGAGACACTGGGAACTTCAAATTTCACTATATTACTGTGTGAAAGCCAGTTACTAGCAGTCCAGCATTGGGATATGACCCACCAAGAAAATATAAATCCCAGAGCATTTATTTTAATTTTACATGTTTGATCTCTGAATCAACTGTTTTTTCACAGTGCCTTTTCAATGACAGCTGTTTTGAGTGACTGGGAAGGTTTAAGCTATGTACATTAGAGACAGGTGACTCCAAGTTTTTGTATTTGCAGAGCAGATAAGACTTAAAATTAGTTGCCCCCATCCAGTTTCTTAGTTGCATTTCCAATATTTATTGTCACAGTATTACCTCCTCCTCCTCCTATTTCTATTTATGCTGCCAGTTCTGGCAATTTCTGTTTCTCTGCAAAACTCCTGTAAGCCTGGCCCACTCCTTCACCAAAGCTGCCCTGTAAATAGTGTGTTTATGAGGATGAATGGCTACTGTGGGAACTGCAGTTTGTATTTGATTTCTTCTGAATATCTGACAGTGATACAGAAAAGTCACACTCAGCAAGGTGGGAGGGTGAATCTACTCTGTGTATTTGTAATGGTTTGCAAATACAACCGTATATTCTTTTTCATTTATTGAGCTGGTTTTTTTGGTCTGGAATGCAGAAGTGAAGCTTCTGTTCCCATAACACACAGGAACAGCAACATATACTGGAAGAAGTGATTTATGCCCTATTCCCACCAAGTTATGCAAATTGGAAAGCTTCAAAGGCCTTAGCAATCTGATGCAAATGGTACAATCGTTGGAAGCTGATTTCCATGTGTATATGTTGTATGCAAGCCTTCAGACCATATGCAGCGTCTTATATTAGCAAAAGGAAGTAGTATGCATTCATTTAATGATTAAGAACAACCTTGTTTTCAGGGGGAAAGTAAAGGAATAATTTTGTTATGAACAGGCACGGCTGGAGGTAAAAAGAAGAAAAGATGAATTGATCATTTACTGTATGATGTATTCATGGCTTTTCGGAAAGGAATCAAAAGAATGTATCTAACAAACCCTGCATATAAAACAGGATTAAAACTGACCTAGAAACTAATATTCAAAATGCATTTTATGCAGCTGAAGGAACTGGGGTTGTTTAGCTTGGAGAAAAGGAGGCTGTGGGGAGACCTTATCGCTCTCTGCAACTACCTGAAAGGAGCTTGCAGTGAGGTGGGGGATTGGTCTCTTCTCCCAAGTAACAAGTGACAGGACAAAAGGAAATGACCTCAAGTTGCACCAGAGGAGGTTTAGATTGGATATTAGGAAAAAAATCTTCACTGAAAGGGCTGTCAATCACTGGAACAGGCTGCCCAGGGCAGTGGTTGAGTCACCATCCCTGGAGGTATTTAAAAGACGTGTAGATGTGGTGCTCAGGGACATGGTTTTGTGGTGGACTTGGCAGTGTGGGGTTAATGGTTGGACTTGGTGATCTTAAAGGTCTTTTCCAGCCAAAACAATTGTGTAATTCTATATTCAGTCACAGAGTCAGAAAGGGGCAATTTATATTAATTATATCTTTACAATCTGTTAAGTGTAAAACAGTTGTTACATGCATGCTGAGGTGGAGGGGAGGGTCCAAAATAATATGAAAAATTACAAGATTACATGATTGATGATTTGTCAAAGATGGGGGGAAGGGGGGAGGGAAAGAGCTTTAATTTTCCCTGTTAGCACCGGCTTCAATACTGCATACAACAGTTCCTTCCTATTAACGTGGCCTCACTCCTTCCCCTTACCTTTCTCACCTTATTTAGTTGCCATGTTTTATTCTGATCTTGTTTTCTTGCTCCAGCAATCCCTACACTATTATTCTTTCCCTTGTATTATGTATAATTGTTTTAAAGGCCAGCTATCCACACATACTACACACAGCATAATCCCTACTGTAACATATGAATATTGCAAAAGCAGCATAGAAGCAAAACTACATTACAACTATACTCATCCCACAATTTAATGATGTTTTTATGCTGGGTTTATAGTCAAGACTTAAGTACACCTAGAAAGAAGATTGCTTTCTAATCAGGGTCATCTGTGATGCTGTAGAATCAAGGAAAGAGGAGAAGCCTGTTTTGGAAAGCTGGTCACTGATTCACAAAGAAAGGGTGAAAAGGCCTTGGGATGGATATGCAGATGCAAACCAGCAAAGATAAGTAGGCAGACTTCAAGAGGAAGTCTTTGCTGTGCTTAGAGGCTTTGCTCATACCAGTAAATAAAACAGAATTACCTTGTGGAATCAAGCACTAGAATGTGAGCTTATGTATAATTTCCTTGTTAGCACAATGACTAACCGATGTCAATATTTTGAATCAAACAGAAATATTTCAGAAAATTGGCTGTTTTGATTCTCTCTCCTTTTGGAAGGAGAGTATTTAAGTAAATGAATATGAACCAGGGCATCACCTGGCCTTAGGGTTAGAAAATGTCTCCAGCCTCTTTTATTTACTTTTGTAGACATAATCACAGGCTCAGAAAGGGGACAGAGCATGGATAATCCTGTGACTGGATCATTGTACTGAGAAATGGGTAGTAAAAAGTGTAGTCAGTCAAGGTAAATTGTTGATTAAAGATCTGATCCCAAGCTTATTCTGCATTTTCAGCACTCCTATGAAATTCCCAGGAGACATTAGAGGTGCCTTTCTGTGCAGTCCCTAAGGGGAACAAGCAGCTGTTGTCCCTTATACTGAATCTCTTCTAAAGACTAATGGGATTTGCTGACAGGAGAGAAATAATTTTCCCCTGTCTATGCCATCTTCAGAGCATCTGGTCAATTTAAACCAATTTGCATCAATATTCAAAAAATGTGAATATTGATGTAATATTATACTTTGAAATTGGTCCATTCATTATTTATGATGGATGTTACTATGTGCCAGTTTCTTTTTGGACCGGCTAGCAGGAGGATTACTTGATTCTATTGACTAACAGTAGTGTAGAATTTCTGGATTCTGCTACAAATGGGCATTCTCCCACTGAAAATAATAAAACTGCTGATACATGGATCAAACAAAATTTCTGATTCTAAATTACTTTTTTGCCTACAAGTTTTTATTAGGACACAAAGTAGTCTTGAAGCATTTTATGAAGTTCAGTTTCACAAGCATTTCAAGAGCTTGCTTTCAATTTCTCACAACTTTGCCAGGTTCTAAGCATGTGGTGTGAAACCTTCCATGTGAGAGATTTGTCTTAGCCTGAATTTCTCTGGAAACCATCAGTAAACAGTGTATGGCCATTTCCTGGACTAAAACTGAAGAAAACTACGTTGTCTTTTCAAGTTAAAACCATGTAAAGTTATTGCAGTGGTGTTACTGTGAAGCTCTAGTAACTCAGTATGGAACAGGTGACATGACATTTAGCACTACAGCAGGCCTTCACGTTAAGAGTGTGCCATTTGCCAGGAAGTATCTGTGAAACCTCCTGGCATAACTTGAATCTGTAGGGTAGATTAACATGCTGGATGAACAATCAGTGAAACTCATGTAAAGGTGTGTGATTATGTCCAAAAGCAGCAGGCTGTGCCATGGATGGCTTTCCAGTCTTTTCTTTGATGCTTTTGACCATCAGGAGCATGTCTAATAGTTCCTTGATTTTAATTTTATTTTTAAATCAGAAAACACATTCCTCACTACGACAGCAAAATCAAGTAATGAAAAGTTAGGAAATGGTAACATTTCTCTTGTCTTTGAAGCCTTAACCAAATACGTATATATTAGGATGCAAATTTTGTTTGTGTGTTTACAGTGTGTTGTTTTTGTGGGATATGTCTTTAATTCAGTGTTTCTGGTAAGCCATGTGAATTGTCAGGATGATTCAGAACTATAACTTACAGGATGCTGCTCTTGCCTGATTTATTACTGAGCTTAGAAGAAATGTAGTGACCAGACAGGGAGCAGAAAAAATATTTAATGCTGCTGGCCTTAGAACTACAGTGTGAGTTTAGGCAATTCGATGAAACCTTGTTTTTCAGTTGTGATCACTGGGAGTATCTAGACTCTAAGTCAAGAACAAGTCTGAACCTGCATTGAAGCCTACAGAGATCTATGAGATCTCCTTCTTCAAAGTACTCTTATCACTTCCTGGAAGTTTCACAGACAAAATTGCTGAGACTGAACTTGAGATCAAGTCTTATCTGGCTGTCCAGTTGCTTGTCTACTATGAATCAAGAGTAGAAAACAATACACTGAAGAATGGAGCACTGCATCCTCAGAGGAATCTTGTCTTTAGTGGGATCATTACATGGAAGAGTCTGTATTATAATATGGTTCTAGTAGAAGGCTGACTCTGGCATTTCCCACCTTGTCAGAGCTTAATTTTTCAACCATTGCATTCTATTAGCAATGTGATGCTAAGAAATAGTCTGGAGCTTTATAATAAAAAGATAAAACATATTTAAGTAAATAATTTTATGATAATTTACATTTTATACAACAGATCTATTTTCCTTTTTTTTAAAGCAGGAGAATAATGATTTTCTTTTCTTTCACATTCTTTTACTTGTGTTCCCCTATAGCTTCAGATACCATGTAGGATCTCCTTTTTTCCATTTGTTTGGTCGCATTCACAGGTGGTTGTTCTGACCCTTTCTCCCTCCAAACCTTTCAACTACCCAACAGTTGCAGCAGTCACTTTCTTATTGAAATGTCACAGCTTCTGCTCTGCAGTGTTAAGCAGCGTCTTTGCAGAAAAATGTTAAGAGAAGACTGGAGAAGGTGAAAAGTGTGGTGAGGGGAAGAAGTGATAGGAAGATGAAGATGGAGGCAACTGGCGTCTGTCCTGGACTGAGTCATTCTCAGTGTGGCTGGCAGCTACTGGAACAGAGCCAAGGCAGATGTGTTGGGCTTGCTAAAATACTGCAGTTGTAGTCAGGATCCTCATTTCCCTAACGATTGTTGACTCTGTGTGAAAGCAAAGACTTAGCTTTGGGTGCACTTGCCTTGCTACCTGCTGACCTTGTCTCCCTTTGTGTGAACAACTGATTTGTTGCTTGTTATTTATCGGCATTTCAGCTGATTTCCAAATTGCTTTGAATGTTGGATGCACTGAAGCATAAGGTGAAATCTCATCTTCACCATTACTTGGAGACTGTTGATAGTTCTTCTTACTAGCCCTCTGTATTAGCATGATCATCCCATCATAAAGAGCCCTGGCAGGTTACAACAGCTACTGCTTCTAATTCATCCCTGTCAAGCCCGTTCACTTAGCAGCAGGCGACATTTCAGTGAGTTTTAACAAGACTCCCCATTAGACAGCATCTTGTTGCTTTCATTATCATAGCAAGATCTGATTTCCTTCAATAAATAGACAACTTCTACTTGTAGTACAAATATCCAAGAACTGGTAATGACTTCAGACTTTCTAAACTAGCATCCAAGTCCAATTAGAGTATGTAATTAGAGTACGTAATCTAACATACTGGGAATAAACAAAAAAGAAAAAAAAATCTTACAAAAAACCCCCAAACAAACAAAAAAACCCCTCCAACTAAATCAAGTCCAGGACTTATTTTTCATTTACTGTTGTGGTTTCTACATGTTATTTCGTCAGTGTATCAAATATAAAGATAATATATGCTGAGAGTCCTTTTATCCTGGTAGAGTTTTGTACAAAAAGCTTACTTGTAAGTGGAAAAAAATACCACAACCCTTCTACTTATTAGGCAGTGTAGTGACAGGACAAGGGGTAATGGGTTTAAACTAAAAGAGGGGGGATTTAGATTGAACATTGGAAAGAAATTCTAGACTGTGAGGGTGGTGAGGCACTGGAACAGGTTGCCCAGAGAAGTTGTAGAGGCCCCCTCCCTGGCAGTGTTCAAGGCCAGGCTGGATGGGGCTTTGGGCAACCTGGTCTAGTGTAGAGTGTCCCTGCCCAGGGCGGGGGGATTGGAATTAGATGATCCTTCTGGTCCCTTCCAACCCAAACCATTCTGTGAGTCTATGATTCTATGACCTTCTGTTAAAGTACTGTAACGTGCCGGGTTTTCATAGGTAAATCTCAATGACTATTAGCAGTGTAATACAGCTCTTGCATGTCTCTCTTTTAGGTTGGATATTAGCAAAAACTTCTTCACAGAAAGAGTAGTGAGGCATTGGAATGGACTGCCCAGCGAGGTGGTTGAATCACCATCCCTGGAGATGTTCAAAAAATGCGTAGACGTGGCACTCCAGGACATGGTCTAGCAGGCATGGTGGTGTTAGGTTGACGGTTGGACTTGATGATCTCAGAGGTCCTTTCCAACCTTAGTGATTCTATGATTCTATGACTCCATGATTCTTTCACGGACATTATTTTCTGTAGTTTACAGAGTATGATTTGTGAGTTTTCACGGAAGGCTCAGGACTTTGGGTATTCTTGTGAATACCCTTCTGTGAAATACCATATCTCACATTTCACAAACTTGAGAGGGACAGTGCAGCATTAACTTTTTCTCATTTTTAATATATATGCAAATTCTACTCAAACATCTATTTGCAAATACATAGATGATAAAGTAACTGGAAATACATAAGGTTCTTATAACATCTGATCCACAAACTTGTTACAAATAATAAAATATTCAATAGTAGATCATTTATATGAAGGCGACTCAAAATGTTTAATTTTGTTTGTAGAGTTTTTGAGTATGTATCTGGAAAGAATCAACAATGTGTTTAGTGGCAAATTGTTAATCAAGAAGATACAATATTTTCAGGACACCCAATTTTATCTGATATAAGCAGGCTGTGGTTATGCAGATATTCATAAACATAGACATCAGTAAAATTCCATACTTTCCTTTCCCAGAATATTTATGAAATCATTCATTCATACTTCTCTTTTTGCTTATATCTTGCTTGAATATACTCTGTAATATTCATTTATAGAAGTTGTGTAATAGGAGTGATGTTGGCAAACATTCATAGCCAGAATATTGGTCTGTCTTTTTTTTATATCCACTCATACCAAGTGACCTGCGAAAGGTGACATTTTCAGTTCTATTGTTAATGAAGAAGACATCCTTGCTTAGGCTTTTTCGATTTGGTTTTAGTTCCTCACTTGGCTTCCTGAACAGAGAAAACAATACTTAACTTCAAATTAGTGATTTTAATTCTAACTTGAAATACTTTCTGATATGATACATTCATTCTCGTGACCAGCTGCAGTGTCATAAGTCTCTGGAACCAATTCAGCTAAAGCTGGAAAGTCTTATACCTTGCCTAGGCCTGATGCTGTAATATTACATTATTGTGTTCTACTGCTCTGCGATTAGAAGGCACCTTAATTTTCCTGCTATCAGGGAATGATGAAGACAGGAGTGTATGAAAATCTCCTAGTTGCTAGTAATTAAGGTGCACTGGTACAGGTGAGTAAATGAAAATCTCTCACAAGCAGAGTTTTTATTGTAAGCAAAATATAGTTACTGTTTTGACACGTCATGAGTTTCTCTCCTCTTTTATCCAAATGTTAACATTATTCATACCATACTGAAATATGAAGCAAGGCAGCCCTAAACAGCACCACAGAAATTACTGCTTATCCTTACATACCATCCTTTTTTGGACAGACTCCTATTAAATGCTATTTGCTTCTTGTCCTCTTTAACAGTCAACGGCAGTGCAGTAAACCCTCCCTCATTTTTATCTGATATAGCTAAAACCCTGTATGTGGCCTACATTTGTTCTTAGGACAGATTGTTATATAAAGGTGGTAGAGCAGCAGTCTGAAAATGGAATAGTTACGTTCTACGTTGTATCACAATGTCATATTTTTTTTCAGAACAAGTCACTTCACCGTCTTGGCATACCTTTCAATAGAAAGCTTGGAGGAAGTGTCTGCAGGTATGAAACACAATGCACAGAGAACGACCGCATTACGCTCTATAAACCAAAAAACTGAAGCTTAATATCTTCTGAATCACATTCGCTCAAAGAACATTTAAAGCCAGCAAAGACTTAAGATGGAATGTTTGCTTCTTTGGGAATATGTTAAGGCATGTTACTTTGGAAATCTGATCTGAAATGTCTCATTAACTCTATTCATAGAATAGTTTATGAGCTTGTTTACCACAGAGAATGAAGAGGTTGCTTGTAAAGTTTGTCCTAATAAAATTCAGGTGAACACTAGTGATGAAAAATTACATTACATTTGCTATAAAAACTTCTTTCTTTCCTCACAGGATGGCAAAAATGAAAGCATCTGGAAAAAAAAAATTACAAATTAACTTGCAGCATGCAAAAGCTACAGTATAAGCCAATTCCTGGAATACTACAGTTTCCCCAGATATTTACAGTTTAAACTTCATAGTAAGATACTGCCTGGAATGTCATTGGTCCCAGGATCTCAAAAGGATCTTCTGCCTTAGAACTGGTTTTGACAAAGATAGAGGTAGTATGATGTACTTGTTCATATTTCCAGGGAATTGTTTGAATTCTCAACAGTTCTCCAACTATTTAAAAGTACTTAATATTTTTAACCACAGTATTCAATATGTGCCTTGGCTTTTAATTTGTGAGCAAAATATACCATTTACTCGAGGGAAATGTGAATTCTCCTAAAAGAAAATAGAAGATGTAGATAAATGTTAAGTACTTTCAGTGCCACCTATTGGTTGATAAATTATTTGATTTAACAGTAAACATCAGCTTCATAATTTTGGACAAATTAAGATAGGGCTCCTTATACTAACATTTCCAATTTGTACTGAAGGTAATGCCAGCATCAGTGTCAACAATCACATTCGAAGGCATTATCACATCTCCAAAGAATTTAAACTCTGAATAGATATTTGTTTTTTCTTTATTAAAAGCAACACATGAATGCATCCTGTAGGATGCTTCAGACATCTCGTGGCGGGACTGATGTTCTAAAGCATGTAGTGAATAAATAAGGTGGTGGGAGACACAGGAAGAGGTCAGGAAGTGATTTAGTCTTGTCGTCTTGGCATGACAATGTGTTTTTGTTTGTCTGAACATATGATCTAATCAGTTTAGCCACAGTTAGTTTCTCCTTTGTAAAATTTCAAGCCAAAGATACTCTTCATTGCATCTCAGACTCCATTTCTGGAATATATTGAGCGCTGTGGCATCTCTGAGCACTTAGGCATGTCCTTATCTTTCCACATACATAATTTCATCAGGTACTTGAGGAATACCATTCAATTCACTGACAGTACACATGTACTTACAGGTAATCTCATGGCTGTTTTCTAGAGCAAAGGAAAGTTTGCCACCTTGCATGGATGAGGCCTATATATTTTATCATCTCTAAAATCTGCATGCTTCTTAGCTCTCCTAATGGCTTTGAGATAGATATCTATCCATCTATATATGTATAGATATAGATATATATACTTTCAGGTATAGTAGCCAGAGGCTGCATTTATACAGAGAAAGCTCATTTAATGAACACATAGTTATGAAGCTTGGTATTTCATTGCAGAGATGATAATTGAAGAGTTACAATTATTTGTTACTTCTAGGAATTCTGCCCTTAAATATCATTTACAACTTTTTCCTCTGTGTTCTGATGGTTTTCGTTTGTTCCCTGGATAAATTATGCCACAGTCAAAGGTGAAATTATGCCTAATAATTTCAAACAACCTGACTGCTTTGAAAATTGACCTATAGTTCCCTATGTCAGAAAGGGACTTAGGGCCCCATACAGTTCTGTGTTCCCAACACTAACCCGAACCCTAATTGTAACCCTAATGTTGCAGACACCTATGATAAGAAGGTGTCAGATTTGCGTTATTTAATTGAAGATTATGTTCCAGGAAAGACATCATTTTAACCAATTAAGCAAAAAGAAAAAGCTTTGGGGTGACAAAGAGTTAGCTTATCTCTGATAAACTGGGTATTTTAGATCAGATACTTGGAGAAGAGGAGAGCTGCACCAATACCAGGAGAATCCCACTACTGCAAACTGAGAATAAAGCAATTTCTGGCCAGTCCTTTTCTGAGAAAGGGAATTTATCTCACACTTCTTTAGCTAACTGAGAGTTCAGAGTCTACCTCAGCTGGCTGGCTAAGTTCTTTCTATAGTCAAAGGCAACCTTTCCAGGCTGGAAACCTAGAGAGAAATCCTAGTTATAAGACAATGAACCAGAACAGTGAAATATCTTTACAACATGCCTGTCATATCAGGGACTAGAAAGGGAATGCAGGTGACTTTAACAAAAATCTTTTTAGGAGACTGAAATTTAGAGATGAGTCCTACTCTCACTGTCAAACTCTTAGACTTTGAACACGAATAAGTCCTTTGCTATAATTTCCAGTTGTCTCAGTTTCTTAAAAAAAAAAAAAAAAAAAAAAAATTGTCAAAATGTTACAAAATAATCTTGGGATCAATGTCAGGGCAAGACCTCTCCGGCTGAGGCCCCAGAGGTCATGGGATTGGCCCCAGCTGTGGATGTCCACCCTGCCTGGCCTACAAGCAGCCTTCACCACTCTTGTCCTCATAGAGCACTGACACTGTCAACATTTTGGCACTGATTTAATCCCTCCTTTCAGTCCTTTTCTACTCCTGGTATTAATTTTTGATTCTCCTTTCTCCTTATGCCCTCGCTGAATCAGGCTGCCCTTTTCTGGCACTGAAATACAGCAGAGCAGCCTGAAGGCTATGAACTTTTGGCCACAGACTCAGAAGCCATGGCAGAGACTGAAGCAACAAAATGACTCAAGGCCTAAACCTCATTTGAAAAAAAGAAAAAGATCTGTCTCATAGGATTTGAAATAAATTAGGTTTTTACCAAATGACAGCACAATCCTTGGACAAAGGACAAACGAAATCCCAGAATGGGAGCAGTGCTTTCTTTAGGCTAACATGGTGTGAAAGAATCCATGAGCTCCGGCGCTAACCTATATCCTGTGTTTAATGACAGAGGAAAACCTCTGCCTTAGAGTTCCTCTGAATCTCAGTTTTCAGACCACCTCTGCCAGAGGAGAGATGTTGCCAGTTTTCTCCAGTTTATTTCAAAGCTCTGAAAATGTTTGCAGTTCTTATATTCATTAATCTGCAACTTGTTTGGTAGCACAGAAAACTATTACACCGGTGGTCCTACTTTCATTCCCATATCCAAAGCTGATCCTGTATAGGCTGAACCAGAAACAACCCTTAGCTGTGGAAGGTTATTTCCTGGCTAGGGGTAAAATCATATGAGGGCATCTGATCTTGCAGCTATGTAGGGGACTAGAAAAAATAGGTATAGCAGCTGATCTGCAATACTTTTGATGTTAGAGGCTTTTGCTTACATGCGTCACAAGATTTTGGTGCTATCACATCCAAACCAAAAATCACGTCTCAATTAGCCTTCTGAGGAAAACCAAATGTGGATCTGGAATATAACCGGTATTTTTTTAATATTAAAAAGCCACACACCACTTATGTAGCTTTTTTCATAAATGTTTTGATTTTTAATAGATTAATTTATTTAGCTTAATCACTCTCTAATTTCCCAAATAAGACAATTTTTCATGTTAAATTGTCAAGTATTGACCTTTGTGTAGATAAACTTTTGCCACAGAGTTGCCTATGATATCATTTTCATTTGACACCTTCCCAAACAAACAGAAATCATGTAACACCTACTTTTCAGATGAGTTGTTTACCATTTTTCAATGTTTATATCATTTGACTTAGAAACTCATTCCTCCTGGTACATATTCAAATAATTTTTAATAACTTTCTTAGTGAAAAACATGTCATTACTGTGATTAATTTCAACTGATGACAACGCACTGCACAATTAAATTGTCACTCAAACAAAAAAAGCCCATCAACTCTATTTAACAGGGTTTCTTGGGTCATGATACTTGTTCAAGTATCACAAAGATCGCAATAAATTTTCTCCATATGGTATAGCTATGTTCATGTCAAAGACACAGGTCTCAAATGTAATGATTTTAAACTTCTACAAACAAATATTTAGTAGAATCAGTCACTTGAGAACACAGTAGCAATGCAATTCCAGCACTAATTTGCTATCAATGAGACTGTCTAAACTTATGCACTGAGCTGCTATTTTCTTTAAACAGTGGTTCTGGGTTGTGTCTCTCCACAAAGAAAGAATTAAAAGATACAGTTGACTCTTTGTTAAAGATATCTCTCAATCAACCAGAGTGCTACTTGGAAATACAGAACTAAAAACTGAGTAATAGTCTTTCCTACATGCCAAACTGTTAACACTTTCTTCTCCCTGCAGTTCTTCAAAAAGCTAATTGCTGCACAAATTAGGCTCAACTATAGTGGAATGCAAAGAGAAAAGAAAGAAAAGTGTGCATTTATATTATTGAAAATTCGTATCTATGAGATACTCTTGTCTGACTCCCATGATTCTGTGGTTTTTTAGGTCCCAATTAATTACTGAAATAATTCTGTGGCTCCTTTGACTCAAAACTGTGATTGTAAATCACCAACTGGTACTTGTATTTTATCCAGGACAATCTTAAAATGCCTATCACTGTTTATTAAGTAGAGAAATCTATATTTACTCCTGGATATTTTATAAGAGTTGAGCTGGAATTCCAGACTTTCAGAAATTGGTATGTACATTTAGAACTGAACTAGCCTTAGCTTGACAGCTCTTTTTTGCTTGATTTTAGGGTTTTTTTTGTGTGGTGGGTTTTTTTTGGTTGTTTTTTAAAAAAAAAAAAAAACAAACAACAAAAGACTAACTATATTCTGAGGTTTATCTGAGAATATTATAACTTTATTTTTGTTTAAAGTCAGCTGAAAACAAGTCTCTATTGAAGAGACAAATCATTTACTTGCTTTAGCTTAAAACATTACAGTGATTGTAGTCAAAAATTAGGTTTTCTGGATACGCTTCATGTGATGTTGTTGTCTTACACATCCTTAAAAAAGATTTAAAACAAAAAAAAATCTTAGCCCTCTTTCATAAAACAGTCAATAACTCAGAGTTCCATGGGAATCTAAAAAAAAATTATTTATTATAATTTTAAAAGATTATGTCAGGAAAAATATTCAAGTGTGTGAGCATGTTTCTGGACACCTTGTACTGCAGCTGTGTCACTTACATCTTCGTGTATGAATTTATGTTTTAAATTTTCAAAATAAACAAGGTTCCAGACCAAGTGGATACAATATGATGATGAATTCTGAGAGTGGTAGAGTTCCTTTCAGTCTTGTTTGAAATGGCTTCTCAGTCTTCTGAGTACCACCAGAGAGACTAGATTCCTTGCTTATTGCTGAAGTGGCAGATTGCTTAGTACGTGTACTTCATCACGCCATCAGGACGACACTACTCTGAATGTATATTTACTATGCCCACATGTTCTTTAAAGTAGGAATTATTTGTTTATTTGAACAGTATCCTGTTTTTCTGTGAAAAAAATATTAATAATGGCTGTTCACTAGGAAAAAAAAGAAAAATTCCTGAACCCTTAGATATCATAGACTGGCAGCTGGTTTAGTCAATTATCTTACAGGATCATTTTCCACTGTGGCAGTTTTCTTATGGGACTTGAGTCTCTTTTATACCTGATTCTGGACAGCAAAATGGTAATGTTTATTTTATTAATTTGTTATGACACAAATTACCCATGAAAATTCTCATGAGCCATTCTTTCTTGATGAAAATATACTCTTCTTCGGTATTTTTTTAATATATCTCAGTATATCGATTTAGCAGCTGAAAAGGGCATGAAAAGTCAGCAAAATGAAAAGCAAGCCCTAGGAAGGAAATAAATATATATTAAGCACAAATATTATTCCTAATTGAATACATACATCATATTTTCTATGTTGTTCAGTGTTTACTTTATAACACTCTAGTATTGTCCTGTCATTAATTCAAAGAAAGCTAATGCAAATAACCACAAGACAAATAGAAATATCATTGCATAAGACCAAATTCATATTACTAAATTTCAGCTGCCTGAAAGGTATCTCATCTAAACTTCTCAATGCTTCACTCCACTCTGTGCTCTTGTGGAGAAAAGTTCAGCCAGAATTGGAGTGAACTGACAGCTGGAAATAACTGTCTGTCTCTCTGTTTCTGTTTGCCTCCCTCAGTTGTGCTTATGGGAGGTGGGATGCCTTTCCCTCACCCTCCCTCCAGTCACCTCAAGCTTAACTGAATGAAGTTAGTATGGGAGAACTTCATGTGCCTTCTTCCTTTTCAAAAAAGGAAAAACAGTTTACTTTTCTATCTTATTCTGATATTAGTTATTATTTCCATCTTGTCACATATATATGTCAAAAATGCATTATTGTCCTTACAGCTAATAACTTTTTAATGTTCTCCACTGAAACAAAACTTCTAATATAGTCAGGATTGTAAATGAGAGCCTTATTCCACTGTAAATGTGACAGAAAGATACACAAGTGCTACATATTTACATTTTTATCGTTTGACAATAGAAAAATATTTTTTGCATAAAACTATAACAAAAATATAAAATCCTAGTTATTGTTCCTCCTAACTGACAATTCAATCCCTTGTTAACTAATTCCTCTACCGAAATAGATCCATAATAACACATTTGGAAATCAGACTTTTATCCAGGAGCCAGTGATGGGATGGAGCTTTCACTCCCAATAATTAGTGACGTACAGCTTGATTTTTTTTCCAAAATTTACATTGTCTTACAAAATAAAGGAAGATGTATTTTATATTTGCACATATGATTTTGAAATGTTTAATCAACCAAATAAAAAATTTACACATAAAATATATCTGTCATTTCATTGCTGCATTGTTTGGAGTTAGAGACATTTGGTCACCATGATTGAGTGACGGATATTAATTACAGTGATAATCAAAATAAACACAGAATATTTCTATAACATCTTTTATCCCAAGGTCCTTTTCCAAATTATATAATGTGTGTAAAAACTGCGTATGAGGAAAGTTTTAAGGTTAAACAAGCAAGTGTTCAGCAATCAATCATGGTGAAGTCAAGGGAGTTTTTTTCAGACATATGTCTTAAAAAAAAGTGGTACCTCTTTAACATTAAAAGGCAAAATATTAGGTTATGTGAACACTAAATATTTCTTGCCTCAGTTCTATAAGTGGCTCAAATTTTATTATTTGAAAAGATTTAAAAGCTTAACTTCTTCACTCCCACTCCACAGGGTGCTTTAACGAATGTATTTATGGTTTGCTTTCCAGTGATAAATGTGTGATTACCATTAAAATGTGATTGGCTTTGTACACAGGCATGAAAGACAAAATTATATCAATCTGTAAAAATACAGCTTTCCACTAGAAAATGCTGGTTTACTTAAGATTGCATTTTTGACACTAGAAGTGTATTTTTTTCTCTATTTCTGATTAAAGTAAAATATTGAAATATCTCATTTGTGAATTATATTGAAAGGAACAAACACAAATTTACTATTCCAAAAACTTTCATATAAGAAGCTTGGTTCATTTCATGTATTTTTAAATAAGAAATAAAAAGGTTGCAATAAAATGATTCATTTTTATTACCCAGAAACACATTTTCTGATGTTCTATAAATGCTCTGAAGGACTGCCTTCCAGTACTGCTTGAAACAAATGTGTTTTCCCTTATAGATGAGATCATGAATTCACTGCATGCAGTGGGAATGTTGTCATGAGCTTCACTTGAGCGAGGCTTTTCAAAACAGGTTGTTGGATTTTTGTCTCAAAAGCAAAGGTGAGACACTAAGTAGCTATGCTATAGAAAAAAAATCTTATGCAAGCTGAATCCTAATTGAGGGAACTGAATAAGATTTAAATTCCAGAAATCTGGAGAATGTATAGGGAATGGTTGTGAATACTCAGATTTCCAAATACCAAAGTTCTGAATATTTGTGGTATTTGAAGGAGATCATGAAAACTTTCCTCTATGGTTTGTTACAACACGTGGTTATGACCATGGAGAAATATTTTTCACGTAATCTTGTAATTTTCACGTAATTCTCTCTTTCATATTTTATATATCTTTCATTATTAAGATTAGTGAAGATGTATAACATGTATAACAATTTTCTTGTATATAAATGTGGAACAATCATTTCTATGAGAGAAGCTGTACTATCTAGCTTGTAGTATACTTAAGCCTCTTTAAAGTAGTCAAGGTAATAGTAGTATTTTGCTATGAATTTATGTAAATATGAGGCAACTTGCCACCAAGAATTTAAAGCTAAAAGTTTACTTGCACAGTGCAGATATGTGGTGGTTTTACCGCAGCCAGCAGCTGAGCCCCACACAGCCGCTCGCTCACTCCCCTCCATCAGGAAGGGGGAGAGAAGCAGAAGAGTGAAAGTCAGAAAACTCATGAGTTCAGATGGAGAAAGTTTAATAAGTGAAGCAAAAGCCTCATGCACAAGCAAAGCAAAACAAGGAATTCATTCCCCACTCCCCACCGCAGGCAGGGGTTCAGCCATCCCCAGGACAGCAGGGCTCCGTCACACAGAATGGTGACTTGAGAAGACAAACGTCATCACTCTGAACGCTGCTGTCCTCCCTTCCTCTTCCACCCAAGTCCCTTATAAACTGAGCATGACACCATATGGNTCTCAGCTGAAACCAGGACAAGATATAAGAGGAATTTTGAATGGGAATGAAGCAGTGTTCTCAAGTCTCACAACAGGCTTGAAGATTTTCTTATTAATGGGCATCCTAGTCTTGGCATAGCCTCTTTGCAGTGATGAAAGAAGTATCTTTGAGGGACTTTTAAAAAGATGAAAGTACTACAGTTCTGCAGAGCTGTCTTTTATTCTGAACTTTACTTCCTAGTCCAAATTTAGAAAAAATTATTACAATTTGAATGGAGAATGTCTCTGTAAAAGAAAACCAGTCAATGGCACAGCCATTTTGGAAAGAGTGAAACAAAGAAAGAAACAAACAAACCAACAGAAAAACAAAAAAAAATAAAAAACAAACAACAAACCCTGTTTATATAAGAGGGATCTTGCACATGCTATCCAAAAGAAAAACAATTTTTAAATGCTGTACATATGAAGGGTTAGGATAGGTGAGAGAGTGATGGAAAATTTAATCTCCTAGGTTTTTGTCCAATTCTGTAATTGTGCTTAGTGCTTAGACTTTTGGTAAATTACTGACAAGAACTACATTCTCCCACTCTACACAGAGTGATATGAGAGACTATTCAGAAAACTAGATTGTCTCCAGTCTTTCTTTTGAACCTTTTCCATTCCAGAAGTGGTATAATCTTGCACTAAATCTCACTGCTCCAACTGTTTAAATCCAGTGGACTTTAGGGTTGACAAAGTTTCTTGGGAGAGGCAGTATCTTCTATATCAATGGAAAAGAAAGGACAAGATTTCAGGCTTTTTCAGTCTGAAACAGAATCAGTCATTAAACAAAAAGAATGGTTCTACATCTTCAGAGTTGGGTACATTAAAATATTGTTGTGGGCACTAGTCTAGCAATCAGGTTAAATGATAAATTTCAATTTATTTCCCTGAAATTATTTAAGAAACACAGTCTACTTTTTTTCCTGTACTCAAACATCTCCAGAGAACAGGTAGTCAAATATTATTGATATTTGGCAAATTCCAGAACACTTCAAAATGCATGATCCATTGCATTCAGTAAATATATTTTTTCTGCCTGTTTGGACATGTCTATGTAAACTAGTTAGCAAAAAACAAGCATTTGTAATGGGGGTTGCTGTTACTATTTATTTTCACTCTAATCCCAGAAAGGCAGCAAAAAAAAAGAGGATTTGGGTTTTTAAGAATTTAAACAGTGGCAGATAATCTGTAAGTAGACTGAAAGAGGAATAGGCGACAAAATGTTGTGGGAAGAAGTGGTGAAGAGTTACCTGTACTTTCCTGGTTCCAATTCTATTTTTTCCTTTGTGATATTCAAGATGAAAATGTGTACCTTCTTACAGTAGGTGGTATGCTATACTGGATTCCTTGTTTTAGTAATAGTGTGATTAAGGAAGGATTTGAAGAAGAAGAAGAGCTGGGTCTCAAGGCTAGTAAGTGAGGGAAATGATGGAACGATTTCCAAGGCTGTAGGCCTTGCTTTCTGCTCTGTGTAGTTGAAGGTGTACTTGGTCCTGCTGGCAACATAGCTTTTAAGGAAACATTTGTGGGGACTTCCTTACGCTGTGGTAGGCTTCAGATCAGGATGTTTTGCAGTTATGTTGCTAAGTCTTCTGAGAAGTTTTAAAAATACAAAAGAAAGGTTGTTTTGTTTTGTATCTTACCTGGAGATTATACTACTTTTGCACACACATTAAAGAAAATATCTTCATAATTGACAAAGAGATATTTCTATCATTCTGACTGCCTAATGAAATATTTTTCTCAACTCTCCACAAGTCAATAATGATCCTTGTAATGTACATGCACACATGGGCTTTTGTTGTGCATGGTAGATCAGCTGAAAGTCTTGGAATAGGGAACTTCACAGTTTATTTGTCACAGGCCTTGCAATATAGCACTTCTTTCAGGAAGGATCTATTAATCAAACTAATTCAACTCTGCCTGTGCCTGCTGTCCAAAACATTATAACTCAGTCCTCCTGACAGTGGTGTCTGTTCTATTGCCAAACCTTTTTTGCACTCTTTTCTGTTCGCTAGTTGAAACCTGCCATCCTTTAAATGCCTTCATTACAATTAAGTGTTATTTTATTCTGGATAATGATTAGGTCATTTGAGAGAGAACTTTTTACAAGGCTGATTATTTCTAAATTTTTCCTTATAAAATATAGTATCTTTCCAAACAGCTCGAGATTAACGAAGGGTCTTAGTAGCCTACCTGACATTTTTAGTTATAATCTCATATTCAAATAGAATCATAGAATCGTAGAATGGTTTGGCTTGGAAGAGACCTCAAAGACCATCTAGTTCCAACCCCCCTGCCATGGGCAGGGACACCCTCCACTAGACCAGGTTGCCCAACGCCCCATCTAACCTGGCCTTGAACATTTCCAAGGAGAGTGGATCCGCAGCTTCTCTGGGCCACTTGTTCCAGGGCCTCACCACCCTCATAGTGAGTGATTTCTTCCTAATATCTAATCTAAACATAACTTCCTTCATCTTAAAACTATTGCCACTTTTCCTATCACTTCATGCCCTTGTAAACAGTCCCCCTCCATCTTTCCTGTAGGTCCCTTCTGGTCCTGCAAGGCACCTGAAGTTTTCCCAGGAGCCTTCTCGTCTCCAGGCTGAACAACTCGAACTCTCTCAGCCTGTCCTCGTAGGAGAAGTGCTCCAGCACTCTGATTACCTTTGTGACCCTCCTCTGGACTCGCTCCCACTGTTCCATGTTTTTCCTGTGTTGGGGACCTCAGAGATGGACGCAGTACGCCAGGTGGGGTCTCATGATAGCAGAATAGAGTGTAAGAATCACTTCCCTTGACCTGCTGGCCACACTATTTCTGATGCAGTCCAAGACACGACTGGCTTTCTGGGCTGCAAGAGCACATTGTTGAGTCATGTTGAGCTTCTCATCAATCAGCACCCCCAAGTCCTTCTCCTCAGGGCTGCTCTTAACCCATTCTCCACCTGGCCTGTAGTTGTGCTTGGGATTGCTCCAACCCATGTGCAAGACTTTGCAGTTGAGCTTGTTAACATCATGAGGTTTACACATCTCAAGCCTGTCAAGGTCCCTCCAGATGGCATCCCTTCACTTCAGCATGTTGATTGCACCACTCAGCTTGGTGGTGTTGACAAACTTGCTGAGGGTGTATTCAATCCCACTGTACATGTAATTAATAAAGATGTTAAACAGTGTCGGTTCTAGTACCCACCCCTGAGGAAAGCCACTCATCACTGGTCTCCACATCCCATGATATCTGCAGAATTTTTTGTGTCAGATCCCTGGGTGTACCAATGTACCTGAAGTTAGTAGCTGCATTAATTTCAGGTTCTTGCTGCTTCTAACTTCTTGGTCCTTCCCTGAGCTATGCAGTGGGTAGGCAGCACTCCAGCCTGGTATTCAGGTAGGAATTTTTAAATGGTAGCTTTAACTTCTAAGCTACTGGAATGAAGTCTCTCATCTTTATTTGAAGTAAGATGGGCCTACCTCCTGAAGAAGGCTCATAACCCTGCATGGAGGATCCAATTCTGAGGGCTAGTTACTGAGACTCAAATTTCTTCTGAAGTGGTTCCTTTTCAGACAAGTAATTTTGTGACTGTTCAGCAACTAATACTTTACCTTGTTCTGTCTCCCTGGGAGTCTCTTTCTGAACCATCCAGTACTCAGTGTACTCTTCCAGTGAGTGGGAGATGGAAATTTATTTCCTTCCTGCCTAAGAGTATTTCAACTCCCCACCACTAAGTGCCCTAAAAAGCTGCCAGCAGAAGTGGGTGGAGAGGTGTATACAGAACAATTCAAGTATCTTTTTCTTGTGCAGCATTAAGTAAAATGGAAATAATAGAATGTGTTGGATATAAATTACTAAAGTCATTTGATGTGGTAAATTAGCCTGAATATTAAACACTGAACTACAGTTTTCCATTGAGAAAGAAAGGCAGTGAAAGAGATGTATAATTTTCAAGCTTAAGCTCTTCTCATTATTCTGCAGACACTTTTTTCTTTGAAATATTATCTCACAGTAAGCCATAAAAGTGTTAAGTATTGTGCATTGTTCTTACAGAATTTTTTCCCAAAGCCTCACACTAGTACAGGGAGATGAGAACTCTACATGCCTATTTCTTGCCCATGAAGATTAAATAATCAGGGCCATTATTCAGGATTATCTGCTCTGCATTCTGAGCACTAGTCATTTGGCAGTAGTTACACACCTCATGGCTGGTGTGCCAAGCAAGGATCTGTAACTGTCACTGAGTCCAGGTGTTTTTACTGTGCTTATATTCATAACGGGTCACTTTCAGAAATCGCACAGGCAATACTTATGCTGGGCATAGAGAAATTCATATACAAATAGATTTGGCTACTTGCTGACCCAAATTGAAAATCTCTACACTGTAATGGTGAAGAAAAATTAAGAGACAGGAATGAAAATCCCTCAGAGAAGGACAAGGTAGAAATGAGTGCTTTTCTATCACCAAAATCCATGTTATCATGCATGTCAGGAGGATAGATTATAAAACAGTTCCTTTAAGAAAATCAGTACTTTCATCACTGATAATGCCTTTAAAATTTCCCTCACTTTTTCTATTAGCAAGGAAAAATACACATCAGAATTTGTTACTCAAATTTCACCTAGTCTGAAATAACTTCGTGTTGCAAAACTGTACCAAGTAGCAACCCCCATGGAAAATTTGATCTCAAAATGCTGCAGAAGTTTTCAAAGATTTCTAATGGACACAGAGATGGAATTTAACCATTTCCCTTGACCAGGCTGAAAAACATTTAAGAACTAGTAAGCGTGGAACTCAGGTCAGCAGAATATTATGAGGTCAAATGCTAATACCATGAAAATAATTTCTATAATGCTGATTTCTGTAGTCTTCAAAGTGTTATTGGTTTATCTAGTAACGATTGTTTGCATATTTGCAGTATTATGATCCTGGATTACAATGGAAAAAAGTAAGAAACAGTTGTTTATCAATATAAGAATATCAGGAAGTCACTTTTAAAATAAGTTCTAGTTCTTCGTGCTCTGGAATAGACATCACTCTCTTCTGCAAGTCCTGAAGTTAATTTTTTTAATTTGCCTACAAAATCAGCTAGAGATCTGACAGCTGTGTGTATGCAAAATTAAGTGAAACTAGATTATATATGGGAGTTGCTTCAAGCAAATCTTGACACAATTTTTGTTCTATGCCTAGCAGCATTTCTTCAGAATTATCTGTTGGAATATAATTGTGACTATTTACTTTATGTACCTTGAAGTGTTCCCATTGTTAAAGGTTTCTTCACTGCGTACAAATAAGCAAGTCTAGAAATAGTCCCTTTTCAAGCAATAGAAAAGGAGTCCTGGGGCTCCAGAACTGTCTGGATTTGGGGATATAGTTATTATTATTAATAAAGACTTTTCTTTAAAATGGAACACCGTTCACACAAATAACATATATGTTCAGCTGAATGTCTCTTACTAAGAAAGAATATTGGTCTATTGTCTTGTCTTCTGGTCTTGAGCAATATTTGAGATTATACAACCAATAGAAAGTTTCAAAATTTCTTTCTTTTTCTTAAATGACATAGAATAACAGAGGGTCATTACGTGATATAGAATAAAGTTACGGTTGTGCGCATTACAGTGTACAGATAACTGTAAAGTACACCCACATGTAAGGCAACGAAGCTGGTGAAGGGGCTGGAGCACAGGTCTTATGGGAAGTGGCTGAGGGAACTGGGACTGTGTAGTCTGGAGATGAGGAGGCTCAGGGGAGACCTTATTGCCCTCTACAACTACCTGAAAGGAAGTTGTGGCGAGCTGGGGGTTGGCCTCTTCTTGCAGATAACTAGTGACAGGACAAGGGGGAACAGCTGCAAGTTGCGCCAGGGGAGGTTCAGGTTGGAGATGAGGAGAAATTTCTTCTCGGAAAGGGTGGTCAGGCATTGGAACGGGTTGCCCAGGGAGGTGGTGGAGTCACCGTCCCTGCGGGTTTTTAAGGAAAGGTTGGACGTGGTACTGAAGAACATGGTTTAGTGGGTAATAGGTGGCGGGGGAACGGTTGGACTAGATGATCCTTGAGGTCTCTTCCAACCTTAATGATTCTATGGTTCTATGATTCTATGTGAATGCACCAGGATCCATTAACAAAGTACTCTGACAAAATACTTACTTAGGAGCAATATAGCCCTTATACCACAGAGGAAGCTGTATCTGGTTTATGTGACACATTGCAGGTAGCATATTGCTTTACTTCAAGAGACAGGCAAGAACTGGATTGTTCCTTCGTGTCGCAGAGAACACACATTTGGGCAGGACCCTGCCAATCTACTTCTGTTCCCAGGGAGGACTGTATGTGGCTATGTTGCTAAAGCCCCAGTTTGAACATGGTTGGAATGTTTCCCAGACAAGAGGGAGAGAATGTCATAGCCAGAATTACGAGCTGCCTAGCAGACACAGAAATAATTGTGCACAAGTGTATACATGTGGGGTCTTTGCTAGGTCCAGATTTTGTCTCGCTCATTTATATTAATGCCAGGTCTATGACCAGGCAGTGTTGGTGTCTGTTGGATATTCCCTCGTCCCATTTAAAGTGCCATCTGCTTTTTCATATATCTGCCAGGTATATGGATTAAGTCTGCTGTTTTCCATTTTATGTCACGTTATTAATAATGGTAATGAATGTATGCTGAATTATAGTTGCACAGGCTGTAGTTGTAAAATTCACAGTCACATATTCCTGTCCTTTCCTTATTTATCTTACGAGTGCCAGAACTCTGG
Source organism: Psophia crepitans (assembly GCA_013399095.1). Classification (NCBI taxonomy): domain Eukaryota; kingdom Metazoa; phylum Chordata; class Aves; order Gruiformes; family Psophiidae; genus Psophia; species Psophia crepitans. The sequence continues at coordinate 148,711 of VWZZ01003869.1, read as the reverse complement.
ACATACTTTTCACCTCACAAATATTTATTTCTCCTAAGGATTCTTTCTAATGCCCCAACATATCATAGCGCTTTACAAAATATACTCCCTGATTCATGTAACTAAGTACACGAGGGTGAGTGTGCACATATCCAGGCATTTCCAACCTATGCAAGCAGCAAGTACAAAGTATAACAAGTTTTAAATACTGAAAGGAATGATCTAGCAGGGCTCCCCTGTCTCACATATCATTTGAAGAAACCCATCCTTTCACAATCACAACAGTAAAGACAGCAAACACGTAGTCCTTCCCCACACCTCTCCTGACACTAAGTTTAGTAACCCATTATGATAAACAGTGTGCAGCAAGTTTTGGTATTTTGAAGTGTGTTAATATATAATTAATCTCATTTTTAAAAGTCTCACACAAGGACACTTATTTTTTCCTTTCAATATATCTTCTTTTTAAATGCCTGATCTCTGAAGACTCTTATATCCATGGCTTAAATGAAGGAAGTATAAAAATAACCTTTCAAAGGGACATCCCATGTGTAATTTGTCATGATATGGAACTCAATTTCATTGTAGCTGTGGATACTTATGATGGTTGCATGATATATACTTCACATCTTCATTGTAACTATTTTTCCACTGAAATCTGGTATCAGACCTCTGCAGTGGGATAGTACAGTGTAATCAGAAGTAATCATGTCTTTCCCATCAGAACTGTCTGTCCCAATGTTCCCAAGAGTGTATAAAAAGCCACTTAATCACTAGCTGTAATATGTTTGTTGGCAATTTCATTTTTTGTTTCACCTTGAGAGCTACAGTGAGGTCAACCCTCATGAGTACAATTTTATACTCTGTTATAATAACTTGAATCCTACCTTGAATATTTTTTCCTTACACACATATAAGGTCAGTGTGAACTGTAAATATGTCTGTCATTGAATGAATATTCTTGATTTTGGCCTTGTTTCCTGACAGTTCTAGTAACATGAAATAAACCTTTAGCTAGGTCCAAAAGAGGATTTGGTAGCTAAAACAGTCTTAGGTAAGACTAAGTTCCCAAATTCAAAACTGTAGGAATGAAAAACGGTAGTCACCTTCTGTTTCACCTTGGAGGTGTCACAGGTCCATGAAAGATCCTCTTTTCACATGCAGGACTTTGAAGGGTTCAGGAAATGATTGACAAGTTGTTTAAGTGTGGTTTTTATCTAGCCATTAAGGGTTCTTCAGTTTTCCCTAGTGAGCTTTAATCTAGTGGTTGTTCCCATGGCATAACTTATGGACTTCAACATGAGAGGACACTGCTTTGTGCTGGAGTCAGAAGAAGAACATGAATTCAGGTAGTTTGGCCAAAGGCATCTCCCTCTATCTGTACTCCAGCCTAACAGTACAATTCACAAAGAGAAGCTCTTATGGAAAACAAAGAGAAGATGCTGAATTTCACTGGTCAGGCTAGTTTCAGTGCTACATGTATCAGACAAGTGCTGAAAAATGCCAAAAGTGTCCCAGGAGTCAGCACGCTTTCCCCAAAAAGAGCAAAAGCATGGGGCTAAAATCATAACTTTCCTCCTCCACCCCTTTTCCTATGTGCCTGTCTTTCCAAGGTGGCACATGGTGACAGCAGGTGAGACCAGAATGAACCCCACCACAAAGCAAACATTGAACTTTGAGCATTGGTGTAAAAGCTTCAGACGACACTAATTGTACATCTCACTTGTGTGGCAGGCCATCTAAAAACTGGTCTGTAAATGAGAGACCCTCACCCTGCCCTTGACAAAAAGGGCTACAATTTTACCTCCAGGAGTGTGTTGCAAAGTAAAAAGATTTTTTTTTCCATGTAGTTCAGTGGGACAAAGAGGTTCAATGACTTGTCCTATTTTTCCTATGTTGGATAAAAGTATCTTCAGCCTTCTAAATATGAATATCTATGCATAACATATATGTAAACATCAAGTCACAGAGTGGAAACTTCTGAGGAAAACAGTGACACATTCTACTTTTCACTTGTTCTCGACTTGATAATTATATTGATTTGCTAGCTGAATTTCCGTTTTGCGTAAGACTTTGTATCATAGAATCCTAGAATAGCCCGAGTTGGAAGGGACCCATAAGGATCATCAAGTCCAACTCCTGGCTCCACACAGGACCAGCCCAATCAGAGCAGATGACTGAGAGTGTTGTCCAGACACTTCTTGAACTCAGTCAAGTTCAGTGCTGTGACCACTTCCCTGGGAAGCCTGTTTCAATGCCCCACCACCCTCTCGGTGAAGAACCTTTTCCTGATCTCCAACCTAACCCTTCCCTATTGCAGCTTCATGCAGTTTCCTCGGGCTCTGCCACTGGTCACCAGAGGGAGGAGATCAACGCCTGCCCTTTTGCTCCCCCTCATGAGGATGACGTAGGTTGCCATGAGGTCTCCCCTCAACTTTCTCCTCTCCACACTGAACAGACCAAGGGACTTCAGCCTCTCCTCGTATGTCTTCCCCTGTAGATCCTTCACCGTCTTAGCTGCCCTCCTTTGGACACTCTCCAATAGCTTTATGCCTTTCTTGTACTGTGGCGCCCAAAACTGCACACAGTACTCCAGGTGAGGCCGCTCCTGCCCAGTGTAGAGTGGGACAATCGCCTCCCTAGACCTGCTGGCAATGCTGTGCTTGATGCAGCCCAGGACATGGTTGGCCTGGACACACTGTTGACTCGTGTTCATCTTGGTGTCAGCCAAGACCCCAGATCCCTTTCACTGAGGCTGCTCTCCAGTGCGTCATCCCCCAGTCTGTATGTACAGCCAGAGCTGCTCCTTCCCAGGACCAGAATCCGGCACTTGCTCTTGTTAAACTTCATGAATGTGGTGATTGGCCAGTTTTCTGATTTGTGCAGATTTCTCTGCAAGGCCTCACTGAAAGGGAAGATTCATATTTCTCAAACATTTGAAAATGCTCAGACTTGGATTTTAATCCAGTTCTATTTAAAATACTTTATCACATTAGAAATAAATGTTTGTCAAAAGTATGTCCTTCAGATCTCAGTGTTCATATTCTCAATTATTCCAACTGTTCAAATTCAGTTACTTGTTTATTATTAGAACAATACACGGAGTATACTGAATAGAACATAATGCCATTTCTACTTTTGCATGTGAAGGTAAGTATTGCTTCTACAGTTATTCTACATATAAGACTTGCAACGTATATTAGGAAGGACAATTTGGTTGTTCATTTGTCACCATTACAGAGGTCCTAAATACTAGTTGATCCATTTTAAGAATTCCTAAAGTGAAACAAGATAAATTATGCAAGATGACTACATAATCATATTCATAGATACTGGTAACATTGCAAATACTTCAGCATGAAGAAAGTCTTAATTAGCTGTCAAACAGGCACACGAGGAGAGGACGATGGTGAAGACAGCTGTAGCCAAAGAAAGAGAAAAAGAAATTAAAAAAAAAAAACAACCAACAAAGTTATAGTGTATTCTATAAAGGGAAGAGAATTTTGCAGTTGTACAATTGTGTGCATTCCACAAAGTATAAAATTATATCCACCTAGGCTTACTAGATCTACCATTGCCTGTTCCTTTACTATTTTTTGACAGCTAGTGTCTGCCATCAATATTCTCCATGCTGACAGAGACACTTCTTTTGATTTCAGGTTTTCTTACTCTCCTTTTATGATCCTTGAAGTAGCCCGAATGCATGTAAAAATAGTTATCATCCACTTGTATTTAAATTGAAGTCCTCTTTACAAAATTATTGCTACAAAACCAACTAACTTTGTTAAATACATTCTGAGAAATATATATAACCCCATGCTATCTTACAGCTTCATTTTTGCAAAGGCATCATCATCATTCAAAGAAGTTTAGAAGACCATTTCTCACAGAGAAAGAAAATGGTAGATGTGGCATGTACTGCACGGGTGATGAAGCAAAATTTATAGGCTTTCATGCTGTCTTTCATCTGGTCAATTTTAAAATGGCAAATACTATCTAATATGTTTTCCATCAAACCTTTTAGCAGCTGTACAACAGTGAGAACAGGAAGGCACAACTTGGAAATTATCCTTTTATACTGTTTCCCAAGCTTAAAATGCATAAGTAACACTGCAGTGTCAGTTGCCTTGAACCAAAGATTATTTTGTTTCATTTCTTTCACTGGGGTCAGGATTTCTCAGCAAGTGTAGTACTCAGGGTAGCATCTAAGCTAAAATCAAAATGCCATCGTTCACTATTGTTTGTCTCCTGCACAGAAGAGGATGAATTCTGTGTTTTTCCTGTGGCTAAGTGTAAGCATTGGCTACATACATGGAGAAAAAGGAAGGGACAAAACTGAGGTGGGATGCATAAATGCATTCTTTTTGTAGCTGCCAAACTGGGAAGAGAAATTAAAAACAATTATTGTGGGTTTTTGTTTTTTTTTAAAAAAAAAAAAGTTACAGAGGAAGCAGAAACTGCTGGAAAGGAAATACTTCCTGTTCATAGTTTTGGTGGGATCGGGGTTTGATTGCAGTGTCCCAACTTCCAGTAATACAAACTGGTCTCTGTGCCATGGAGAGAGGAAAGGGAGAAAGACTCATGTGCTTTCTTGATGGAACAGATTCATTCTATAGAAAATGATCCTTGTGAGCAGGGGCTGGTACCTGCAAGTTCTGCTTCCAAAATATGTACTCTCACTACGAGGCTCATTATTCATGCTTCATCCCAGGCTAAGTACTAACATTTACTGAAAAGTAACTTTAGAAACTGAGAACTACCATATATTTTCCCACTTGTCCAGTGGATTTAGTACTGTCCTCAAAAGTGAGATTCTGGTTCTGTCCTTCGAAGAAAAAAATTATCTTCCAGGTGGCATGGAAGCAGGGCTCATGCTCAGAGGACGGCACAACAGCTTTTCTAAAAGGGCCGCCATCCTGAGGCACTTGGCATTGGCTGCAGTCAGTAACAAGTCAGTGAGTAGCACTGAGGTCCTAGTGCAGTGGGCTGACTCTTCCTATGATGTGAGAGGGGTAGAGAGAGCATTGACCATGGGGCAAGCTGTGGTCATATTGTACTTCACCAGTTTTCACCTGTTTGTATATTCTTCTGCAGAAAGCTCCATTATACATATGGCTTGCAGCTGTGAATACCAAAAGTCAGTTCATCTGGTATGAGTCCTCTTAAAGCTAGTGGTCTAATCTGAGGTGGTTTTGTCCACTACTTCTACATACAGTGGACAGAGAGATGCTCAATAAGCAAATCATCTTAAAGTAATTATATCAGATAGATAGGGTGACTTTCCTGATGGAGACACTTCCTTCTCTTCCTTTCTCTTGACTACAGGATTTGGCTCAGATCCTCCTCACAGAATACTAACTATACCTCTAGTCCTGTGCTTTCCTTGACATTATTGGCTGTGCGAGTTACTGTCTCCATTTGGCTGCTATTTTATTTGGAGGAAGAATGCTTGTTGGCTCACATCCTGGGTACCTGGCTCCGTTACTGCTGATCAATGGCCTGGCATCACAGAATCATAGAATGCCTAAGGTTGGAAAGGACGTCCGAGATCATCAAGTCCAACCATCAACCTAACACCACCATGCCTGTTAAACCATGTACTGGAGTGCCACATCTACATGTTTTTTGAACGTCTCCAGGGACAGCGATTCAACCACCTCTCTGGGCAGTTCATTCCGATGCCTCACTACTCTTTCTGCGAAGAAGTTTTTCCTAACATCCAACCTAAACCTCCCCTGATGCAATTTGGGCCATTCCCTCTCATCCTGTCGCTTGTTACTTGGGAGAAGAGACTGACACTCTCCTCACTACAACCTTCTTTCAGGTAGTTGTAGAGAGTGATCAGGTCTCCCCTGAGAGAGAACATTCTATGGAATATTTTAGCAGCAGAAATATTTCTTTTTTTTTTTCTGTTTTCTTCTTATATGGTTTTTGTAATTTTATAAAATGTATTTTTTTATCTCTACTGAGTTTCCATCAGGGAAGATGGCTTCTTACAATTACATTTATACTGTCCTTGCAGCAGCTATCATTCCTGCAACAGAAAAGTTCTGCCATAAAATGAATGAAGCTAATTTATTAGTCAGGAATTGGATTGACAGCTGGTAAGATAACACTTTTTTTACTCTTTTAACAGAGTTTCAAGATTCACAAAGTGAAATATGTATATTTTATTGGATCTTGATAAAATATTGGTTTAATACTTCATAATAAAATAAAGAGCAATAGGAATAATATGCCTTTTGTAGCTTGAATAGCCGTAAGGGTTTCTTCGCAGGGACTCATAAAATGGCAAGAAGCATTTAACAGAGCATATCTGGTTCACTGCAGACTCTGTGCTGACCTGCTAAGCTCAGTATACAAAGATGTATATGGCTGGTCCTTTCTCCCAGGAGTTGGGATTAGATCAAAGTGAAGTCTGGAGATAATACAAATTAAAAACCAAACCAAAACAGAACAAAACTACCATCAAAACCAACAAAAAACCCAGAAAAAGGACAGAATCCTGTAACAGCTGTTTGTTCTTCTTTTATGTAGAATAATTTACTACAGACGAAATAATCTGTTTCATTTTATTTTCCCTAGTTGTGTCTATGCTTTTCAGTTTTCCCTTTCAAAATTGAACTGAGGATTTTAATTCATAAGGTCTCCTAGCTAGTATGATGTATCCATAAAATTGCGATTGTTTCTTGCTCCCCCTCATTTCACCTTTCAGGGGTCTGGTAAACAAATCAGAGGATCACAAGCACTTCTCTGCATTGGTGTCCACCTCAGGGCGAGAAAAGGGAGCTCCACCTCAGCATGCTTTACATGTTCCCCCCACCATCTAAAGAGGAGATGTCTTCTGGTATCATTGCCTTCTTTATCAGCCCCAACATAAATATTCCAATGACTGGAAAATAATAAGCTCAAAAAGGGACAATTTGACAGTAGTATTACCACCTGCTTCCTCACATGCAGGAGATCTCACCTTCATTCTAGCTCTGCCACAGATACCCTCTGTGACTGTGGAAATTTACATATGTGCCAGTTCCGTATCTGTAAAATGGGATTAGTGACTTTCTTCCCTATTTTTTTCTGATTTCTCCTGTATCTATTGATTTGGACTGTGTTGATTTTGCTTCATTTTTCACAGTGAGGCATCAGCTTAATGTCATGCTCAACAACATTATTGCAATTGAAGTCATAGATAAGACAGATACAAACTTCAAGATGGGAAGGCATGATGACTACTTTTTTTTCCAGTAGACACAGAATACAGAAATTTTACTATGCAGCTCGTCATTACCACAGATGGGCAAAGATTTATCTGTTGACTGTTAACCAATCTGAATAATTAACTCTTGCATTGACAACTGAGTCTGGATTAGGGGCAAGTTCTCTTCCTGATCAATTTTACTGAATCATGGCCCCATGTCAAAGGTCTGAGCTTTCAAAATACTTGATTTGGTTTCTTAAGCGTCTTTTTTTTCCCCTTTTTTCTTGACTGAAGCTAGTCTCTTTTTCTGTACTTTTCTATATGACTCTTTTTGATATTTTTTTAACTTACACTACTTATGTTTGTTTTGCTCCTCTGCCCAGCTCGTGATTCCTGATGCGTGTTCCTAATAACTGCCATGTTTTTCATCTCCTGACTTTGGCTCTTGGCTTCCACCTGGAAACTTGGCACAAGCTCTTGACCTGTGACTTACCTTCTGCTACCCACCAGACAAATCTATCCTTACCTTTGGTCCTGTTAAGCAGGTATCTAAAAGATACAACCCAGAAGGAGCATGCGTCATTTAATTAATCAGAAATAGTTTTCACTGTCACTCATATTAAGGTAGAATATTCTCACAAATTATTTCAGTGTCTCTACCAACCTTTCTGCTCACCTTTCTCTTTTAACTTCCTCTTCTCAACATCAGTTTGACAAATGTTTGGTAGGTCCCTTCTGCGCCAGTGAGTCATTCGCTGCAGAATTACTCAGCTTCTGTTTGTTTTCAACTGGGCTCCACTCCAGATACGTGGAAATATGTTCCTTTGATGTAGTAATGATTTGCTTTTCTGGGCATCTTACTTGAACTATTGGCCATTTGTTTTCTCCTGATTTCCAGATAAATCTACCATATAGCTAAGGTAAGCAACTGGAATTTGTGAAGCCTAACAGTAAGTTAACATGGATCAGCATATTAAAACAGAGGCAGATGCTACCTCTGCAATGCTCACACTTTGCTGGTACGCTGGCTGATTACGGTCAGACTCTGCCCTAACCCAACTGTGTGTTGCCAGTCCAAAAAGTACCAAGTGTGTTTCACCTCCCTATCAGTTGTAAAATAGAACAAATACAGTCTGTGTATCTTTAGTTATGTGAATGAATCTATTCCACAGATTCAGGGTTAAAGGCTGCAGATGACCTTTACAAGTTTTAGAGTAAGCCATGTTTACCATTCAGTGTAAACCCCTCTTTGACTAATTCTCCTTCCATATGGAAAAATTATACCAGGGTTCATAACTTATTGAGCAGGCAAAGTTTAGAAAATATTATCCTATTTATCCCATTTCTTTCATTTACCACAGTTTTCAAGGGGCTTCAAAGAGGTCACAAAGATCCATCTTATTTGCTAAACACAGTCATTAGTTCGACATCCTATTTCCCTTCTTCTAGCCCACATCCAGTCTTTTTAATTTTAAAATCAAATGTCCTTAATTAGTTTAAAGCTCATCCTGTTATTTTCCCCTGAAAAACGGTGACAATGTTTCTTTGTTGACTAAGTTTTGATTGTTAGCACGACATAGCTTATGTAGCAGTTGTTCTGGAGAAGGTGATGACAGGACTCAGTGGTTGTGTCTCCATTAATATTTGTTTCAGAATAGCAGTACATCTTTAACATTAATTCCCAAACTCTGTATTTATCTGTTTACCATGTATTGGTTTAGTTTCCAAGGGCCTTTTAGTTAGCAAAACCTAGATTTGTTCTGGAGAAAATTAATCTAGAATATGTTCTCATGTTTTAATTTACCATCTCTCCTTCCTGTTTCACATATTATAGTTGAATGATATAAACAGCTAAAGTAAATAAATAGGAGGCCCAAGAGTGTGATTTATGCTGACAATTTCCTTCCTGAAAGAAAAGGAAGAAAGGATTATGCTAAATTACCGACTTGATTCTCCTCTTCAATTATTTTTTATTTACACTGTACCTTTCTTTGGGTTTCCCTCAACAACTCCACCTCTCAGGTGACCTTTGCAGTTGCAAATAGTTCTGATGTTTACGTAGCTCTCTATTTATGCATAGCAGACAGAGAAACAGATGAAATAGAGCAAGAGTTACTCCCTTTCCCCCCTGTTTCTAAATGATCTGTACATTCCATCAAAAATCATGAGCTGACTGGAATGTCAGAAATGACACTGGATTTATAAAATCAGAAACATATTTTGAGATGCAATACTCCATGCAAATGTTTCATGGCAGTAAGTGACAGCAGTTTGAGTATCCCTTCCCAGAATTTTTTTCCTTTACCATAATTTTGAGTATACCCACTGCTTGAGCATCCGTTACCCCAATTTTAGATCTACCAATATCTCTACTCTGCGGTCCAAGAATATACCTAAGCCATGGCTTTGCTCCAGGTTTGAACACAACCTTCACAACTTCTCCCCACCCTCCTCTTTCTTTCTCACCGTGTGCTTTGATTTCTCTGGGAAGAAATTCTAGATACATGGGCTGGAAGACAGTTTCTGCTCCTGTCAAAAACCCCACTGATGGGAGCAATCAGAAGACCAGGATAGGGCAACATACTGTGAGGCACAGCTGTCTTGTGGCTTAACTGTTACCACTGTCTTTCATTGAGCAGATACATTCAACACAGTCTTTACTTTTGCCCATTCTCTATTTTCTGTACTCTACAGGGATTAAGATTATTTTGTGGTGGAGTAGAACCCATGTGAATACAGAGGTGAAGAGATGGTCATGACTTCTGTGCCTTCATCATTCTAACAATAATTTTGTTGATCAGGTTGGTATACCTGGAATACATTATTCTTGAGTTTGAAGAATATGGAAATAGAAATATTCTTGAATTTGTCTCCCAAGTTAGTATTTTTTTCCATCTAGGTTTTATTCAGTCTTTCAGCATAAGATTTATAAAAAATGGAGCGATCGTCCCGTGGTAAACATACACGTGGTCGTTCAATTCATACAAGGTCTGACTCACTGTTTCTGAATCCATATAAGAAAAGTTTGTCAATTCAATGAAATAAGTGCAATAATTTATGTCAGATATATTCCATGATACTTTAAAAATTAAAATTTTGACCAAGTCTACCATTAAAACTTTGAATTTTTTATTATTTTTTAGTATGATTTCATGTCCCTCATCATTCCCTTCTATTAGAGGATAGCTATTGTTTGTTGCATCACAGTTGTTTTATATAATCTGTAACATTCATTTAACAGCAGATAAAATGAAATCCCTAGTGGGTCCCTTACTGTGGTCTGCCATGGCCTCCCTTGGGGTTACGACCCCTGCTTTGAAAAGCACTGGTTTAGGAATCTTTTTCTAATAAACTGCACCCTGTTTTTTGCCTTAATAAGGTTGGTTTTGATGCTCAGATAGTGATTAAAATGACATATCTGATGAGTGCATATAAGTGGCTATTTATCTTTCTGCTCTACTGCATATTGTAGTGGAATTAGATAAAAAAGGTGTGTGGGAGGGGAAGAAAACCCAGTTTATTTTGTCATAAAGCTGCTGGAAAATGCTGACACCCAAAGTTCTTATTTCAGGAGCTGTGCCAAGGAAGCAGCTAGCTGGTGTGAGTGATGATGCAAAGACTTAAAAGGAAGAACCAGGAAGAATCAGGGAAAGGAATAAGGTTATGGGACTGAATGTGCCTGCTTGGGTGGCTTTCCTTCCTCATGTGAGGTTAGCAAAAGGAAGTAATTGGTGTAAGAAGAAATGCTTAAGAGCTGAAATGAAATGTGGAACTGAAGGCCAAAATGCCCAGTTTATGGGTAGTTTTACTGTTTCAAAATATCTGCAGCTGCTCTAACACAGTGGAATTTGTGACTATAGAACAACACTATAGCTGCTTTATTGCTTCTGCTTCCCTCCAGTACAGACCATTTTCCCACTTCCTAGCTGTGTGAATATTCATTAGCAAAACCCAGTCCTCTCCATTTCCCTTCTTGCCCTAAATAGCCTCAAAAGGAAACCACAGCCTATAACCACTTTAGCCCTTAGGATGAAAATTAATTTCTTTATCTTTTAATTCACAAGTCTAGTGAATAATACTGGTAGCTAGTATTATCAGTCTTCTCCTCCAGCAACAAATCACAGCACATAAACAAACAAGGCACCTACTGCAGATAGATGAAAGATCTCACCACCTTTTATAGCACTGACCAGCCCTTAGATTAAATGCAAGTATTGATTCTAAATTGTGATATTGACCCAACTCTGCAGTCATTCAGCTGGATAATTTTCTCTTAAAATTGACAACTGTTCATAGTAGAAACTGAGTTGAACAGGTAATAATAAGAATAAGGATAACAATAACATTGTGGGAAATGCAGTCTATATGAAAAAAATGTATAGATTAGAGCTCAATTTCTACTTAAAATGACAGTTCTCGAGTATTTAACAGCTGGTTATGAGCTAGAAGAAATATGTGTCTTCCAGAATTATGATACTCCAATAACATATTTTTATTCTGTAAAGAAATCAGTGTTATCCCTTATTACCATAGAGTCAAAACAGCTCACAACATCACCCTACAGTAAGAAAATGTTATTGTCTTGTTTCACAGGAGAAGTTGTTTAAATTATTTGTTCAAGATCACACAGGCAATCTGTGGCAGCACCCAGACGATTTGGCTCCTGCTGTAATATTTCACTTATTTTTAACTTTTTTTCCCCTGCTCTGACACTTTGAATACCCAAGGCACAAAAGAAAAAAACATCTACAGCTAAATAGTCCTACAGCTGATGCAGTAGTGGTGGAACAACTAGTAGTCAGTTCTTGAGAATTTACCCTCTTTCATAAAGCTGGGAGGCAGATAAATTGATTTTTTAATTCCCTTTACATCAACACTGTAAATAAATCTGCCTCTAAAATTTATAAATAATTAAAAGGCTGGTTTATGTTTTCCTTTTACCATTCTGTTCTGTATCAAGGACTCATAAGTACTCATGGCTTGCACATTTTAACTGTTTAGTAAGATTTTATCTGTGCACAATTTCATTATGTATGCAATTTTAGCAGTTAGCAGCCTAAAGACTCATAAAGTGCCTGACCATATGTTCTCTTGCTCTTCAACTTTTAGTACAAAATTCAAAGTATGCATTTTAAAAATATTTTTAGGCTCCTAAACAAATGTTGTTGCTATGCTGTGAATAGAACATGAAAACACTGAAACTTCTTTTTTAAAGTGTCTAACATTTTCATAGCAATAGAGAAACCACAGTGAAATGGCAAAGGGAAGAAAAAAGAAAGGAAACTTATTTTCCTTCACTTATGCATCACTGATTTTCCCAGTTTTCACACTGTTATGAACTATGAACTATCATATTTGGTAAACTAAACAGCATCAAACTCAATCAACACTTCAGAAGGAATCAGCAAATAAGATCTAAAAGCAGTAAGAAGTTTGATAACCATTCAAAATTTCTTATTCTGCTTTTGTATTGATCCATTACCTGGCACTGTGTATGTTCTATGCTGCTTTCATGAGTATTTCATAAATCCAATGTCCAAATCACTTAGAGCTATTAAAGATCATGTGGGTTTTTGTATTTATCATCAAATATTTTGTTCAGGACATGTTCTAATTTACATCGTCTGTATTCTCTAGACGTTCCTTTTGTTTTCTATATTTTTTTTTTTGTCCTAACAACATGTACAATTGACCTATGCTGATGGGGAAAGCTTTCACATTAAGTTAAAAAAAAAAAAAATCACAAAAATAGTACTGCTAAAACAAATGTTCAATCATACCTCCATTAGAAATGACCTCACCTAGTCCTTAGAGTTTTTGTTCATTACCTAGATGATCTATTTTTTTCTCTTGGTTTCTTTTGTTGTTGTTTTTCTAGATACAGCCAGATGATAAAGCAAATTATGTCTGTGGAAAGCTGAGGACACACACCAAAAAAATAAAATAAAATTTAAAAAAATCCCATGGCTTCAAACCAGAAGACCTCTGAATAAGACATGGATAGTATAAAATCATTATAAATTCCTCGAGAAGTAAATCAAAACCTTTCTTCAGCAGCAGAGACTGTTTTACCAGATTGCATCACTAGAGCCATGAGGTTGTCCTTTTAACCACCGATTTTGTACTCCAGCATCGCATTGCGGAAAAAAGAGCAGCAATGGGAACAGACCTGCAGCAATGTGCAGGAATCATGGTAGAGGACACAGTGCACATTGACACTGTGTACTCTGGAGCACATGTGTGCCCATATTTCCCTAGCTATCCTCACGGTGTATGCACACCTCACCTAGGAGATGCATGCATGTCTCTAGTCAAACTCTCTTGTTGTGGGAGTGGTGTCATCATAAGCAGCTGGGCTTGAACGGAAAGTCGTTCACTGCCCTTCTGCCAATTCTCCACACTTCTGTTTTTCACCCTACCAAAATATTCCCAGGTCCCTCTTTCCTAGAAACTGTTTGACAATTTGTCTTTATTTTCAAAGCAGCTTGGTCTAACCTGTTAAAACACTACTAACAGCTCCCTGCAGCCTGGAAACAATTACCTACTAAGAGCTGGATGACCAGAGGAGTGACTCTTACAATGCAGAAATGAGGTATGTTCCAAAAATATATTCATTTTTATCTGTGCAATCAAGAACTTAGTTAAAAGTCTGCTTCAGAGAATCTGATGCTAGCAGGGATGTGCTATCACAGTGTACAAAGCCAGAACTGCCTGTCTGGAGATGGCAGTCTGAGATCTGTCTGTACGCACAATCTGTGCGTATTCTTTGAGCAATGTGCTTGATAATGTTTGATTTATGAAGCACCCTATGTCCTCAGATTCCTTTCTTCTTTGAAAAGAACTCATAACATATTAAAAAAGAAAAAGAAAAAGAAAAAAGAAAAAAAGAATTATTTTGAGGAGACGTTATAGGATCACATCGTAATCAGTTGGATCCATTACATTCTAACCAGGAACAGCTAGCTGGTGTTTGAAGAAATATGGCTTCAGTGAAAACACAGTCTTTATTTGTACCTTTTAGTTCGAAGATATTGCCAATAGCTTTTTGTTCTGTCACTCAGGTTTATATATCAGGTTTATAAGAGTAACTTCATTGGAAAATAAGGAAGGAAATACTTATCTAAACCTTCATAAATAAAATGATTTGCAAAAAATCCAGTTTCATAAGATTCCTTGCCCTCCTTGACCATTCTCTGTAGTGGAAATTTACAGTGTTTTGGTTGGATTTCAGGAGGGAAAAAAAGCCTGAAGCCACTAATCTCTGATTACTTTTATTAGTGCTGCTCTTGATGTTTGTAGATACTTGAAGATAGAGGGTAATGCTGGAAAACATTTCCATTGTATATATTTTTTAATATTATTTATATTTACACAAATATGTATGGTCTTGGATTTGTAGTTAGATTATTTTTGTCAGTGTGGCAGGTCTCATCCTTTTGTTTCTGACTCTACTTCTCCTTTCCAGGGCCTATTGTTTGTTGCTGGTTTTTTGTGGTGAGTTTCTCTGTTTCTCAACAAAAATCAATTTGTTGATTTTTTTTTTTTTTTAACATGGTCCTCAGAACATGTTGATGAATCCTGATTCTGGTTTGAAATATCCCAGCCTTCTTCCTTTAGAGCTTCCACTACATGTTCTCATTAGGTGGACAGGTTGAAACAAAGACAGAGCCAGTGACAGGAATCCAAGTCATAAAACTTCATTGTACGTAACTGATTATAAAGGAAATAAGACAAGAACAAGAATGAGTATTTTACCTCTGCACCAGTTCTCAGTTTAACAACTCAAAAAACAAAAATAGAGACACAATAAAGAAAATGTTGATTTAATGTTGTTGACGTGTTATGGAAAATAAAATAAGATTTTACATGTTCCCATCTTAATGTTTTCTTTAAAATAATTTTAAATTTCTCTCTTCTTCCTTTGCTTTGACAAGCACTTTCAAATTCTAAAGTAATTTGAAATGTGTCCAATTATGCAGTCTAAATGATCCAGCAGTGAGGGAAATGACAAAGGTGTTGATGATATGACCAGAGTTACATGAAAATTCAGTATTATGAGATGATGCTATAAGCTGATGCTGAGAAGTGTATGACATGGTACCACTGGGAAAAGATCTTGAAGCCACAGATCTATAAGATTATGCTTGATCCACTATGTTCTAGACAAATGCTCAGCATCCTGCACAAACCTTCTCCCTTGGCCTCTTTAGTTTACTCTTCTCTGTGTGCCACCATATAGTACATAGAAGAGAGGACATACAAATCCCTGGAAATTACTGTGGATGAGGTGCAACACCACCATAAGCACTCTTTTACAGCTTATGCTGTGCTATGCTTAGTAGCTAGGAGAGGAAAATAAGAGGACACCATAAGCAGTTGTTACTTCTTACTGTTCTAGTCTGTAATAAGGTATTATTCTGTCACTGCATGAGTGCATACTTCAAAACTGAAAGCATGTGCATCTCAATTGTGTGAAACAAAAGGAACACAGTTATATTGCAAATTTCACTCTTTTTTTGTCACAATGCAAAAAATTTATTGGTTTAGAATTTTAATTTGCCCTTACATCACTTCCTCCCACCATTCTAAGCACATACACTAAAGATTTCAATTAATACAATAATGTCTTTACTGAAAAAGTGACTTTTTTTTCCAGAAAAATTGGGAAGATGGTGGAAATCCAAATGGCAGTTCTGAACTCAAACCAAACTCTTCCTCACACCTACAGAAAATCAACTATCATGAAAACCTACTGGGATAAAAAGCTGTATGCTTCCCTTTTGTACATTAGACAGATCCATGTCAGCTGTGTGATTCATCACTTAAAATGGGGAAATGAATTAATACAGAATGATCTAGCACCAGGGAATACATTAGAAAATTTCAATTTCTCCATCTCAATTCCTCCAGAATAAAGAAAACTGAGTCAAACATGAATCTGGGAAAAAAACAAACCAAAATAAAAACCCCAAAACCAATAAATATATATATTTTGTAGATATGTGGGGGGCTGGGGTGGAAATATTTTTTATAAATCTGTTATAATTTTTAAACTGTTTTTGTTTTAGAATAATTATGAAAATTGAGATGATGATACCCTTTGGGGAAAGGAACTGGGGAAAGGACCTCTACAACGTTAGAAATTTTCTAAACATCTTCGGTAACACCTAGGGATTCAATACTTCCAATGAGATAAATGAGATCAAACAAACTTGCACATTGTATGGTCTCAGAGAACAGTGTTGAGATAAAGTAGAGGGGAAAAAAAAGGAAGCATTTTGAATAAATAAGAACACCTTCTTTTCAACAATGTACAAATCTCAGGATTACTGTGCTTGTTTGTATCCTACTCTTTCTCAGCAGTCTTATGTTTCAATGATGCTTCTAAACATTTATATTCAAAGTTAATTGTTTTTAAAAGACTCCTAATTTATGACTGTTGACACAAAGTTTTGATATTAGATTTTTATCAGTAGGACTTTTTCTTTTAAGCTACAATCCATAATCCTCTGTTAGTTTTGACTATTTTCAGTAGCTGAGGAATGATAAGGCTTGCAGGGATTCAAATGTATTTTTCTTCAAAACACAGGAAAGATGGTTTATAGAAATAAAAGGTCAGCTGAGAAAATGAAGCCTAATAATAATGAACTCTCTCCAACAAATAAAGAATTATTACTCACATAAATTCATTAGAAACTCTTGATATTTAGGTATTCACTGCATGTGTTTGAAATTAACTAAGGAATGCAAAATGATGATTGCCTTAAACATAAGCACAGCTAAAATGAAATCCAATATATTTTTTTATCGCAATGTGATATCCCATTAACTTTACATTTCTGAGCTTAACAGGGTGAAATCTGATCAACTCCACTGAACAGTGCACATTTTACCTTCATTGAAGGCATTTCAAATACATATCTATGATCACCAAAAATCATCTAAATATCCACTATGTAGAATAGTCAGTATGAAATATAGCTAAGATCCTTGAAATCTCCTACTGTATTCTCAAACCCCTCATCCTTCATACATAGCTGCTGGCTGACTGCTGCTACTACCATCAATCAAAGATCTCAGAGAAATACCTACACCAAATGGCAAAATAAGAAAGATGAACTTTAAACTGCTTTTGGGTTTTTTGCTGTCTCTCTCCTAATGGCTCTTCTTGGGAGGATTCATGTCAGACTAAGCTACTGGTCTCATATGTAAGTTACCCAGCCACATGAAATCCTTTGTGTCCTGTTTTTGAAGAAGAAGGCATTATTTTTCTGTATTCTGTTGAAAAGGCAAGTAACTTGACTCAGACCAGATAATTAAGCAACCCATTTTCTGTCATCTATTTTTGGAGTAGAAGATACAAGAATGTGGTTTATTGGGCTTTTTTTTCTTCCCTTTTGCTCTTCCCTAGCTACCTATTGGGGTATTCATTACGGTTTCTCAGTTGCTGTGCCAATTAATAGGAAAAACTCTTACAAGTCTATGGCAAAGACTGACCTCGGTCAAAATTGGACTGCATTATATTTCAGTCACAACAATTACAAGAGAACAAGGTGCATTTTTCTTCTTTAAGAGCAGAAACCTATTTGAACATGACTGAGAGAGAAAATGACATGTGACCATGACTATATAGAGGTTCATGAGCTTTGCTCCAATACCAGACAGTGCTACAGAAATCAAACCTAGCGCAAATGTCTGTGAAAAAATGTCTCCTCCCCATATACATGCTCCAGGCTAATAAATGCTCAGTGAGAAGAGCATAGTGAAATGTACCCAGACTACCATTTCTCCTCGGGAATGCATCACATTTTTCTTTTTATGCCCACGTTCATTTTGCTCACGTTAACTACAAACACAGTTATGTTCCCTTTTTTATGTTATGACTCTCTTGTGCTCTAGAAAATACTACCTAAACCCAAGAGGTTTAAAAATTTTAGTCTGTTTTAGTTTTTTTCTGTTCCTGAAAACATACATGTAGCTGCAAATGGCAAGGGTGTTTGTTGCATTAACTACATCTCTGGATAACAGAGATGCCAAGGATGCTTTCAGCCACTGCTTTACAATGCTTATGAATCACATACCACTGTGTAAGGTACGAAAGCAGTCAAGAAGCAACTACCCTCCTCAGCACCACGATTCTGTTGTTGTGCTTATGCTGGGTGACAACATCAAACTAGAATATTAGTAGAAGTTTACAAGGAGACACAATTTAAATAAAATCAGGATAATGGATAGATGCAGTTTTGCGGTTATCTTTCACACTTGGTTTTGTGCATCTGCTGTTTATTTTCTCCCTCTCCTGAGATGTGAGACATTATGTATTTCTTAAAATTTAAGCTTTGGTCCTTGTTCACAGGTTGTCCTCCTCTGGTTTCTGCAGACTACTTTGTTGTCTGGGTCTAGCTTCCTTCACTACTGTTTCATTT
Organism: Psophia crepitans; assembly: GCA_013399095.1. Classification (NCBI taxonomy): domain Eukaryota; kingdom Metazoa; phylum Chordata; class Aves; order Gruiformes; family Psophiidae; genus Psophia; species Psophia crepitans. The sequence continues at coordinate 130,108 of VWZZ01003869.1, read as the reverse complement.
TTAGTATTGTCAGCAAGTTTTGATTATTGTTGAAATTCTGTCAGTAAGAGATTTGTTCAGAAGACTTCAGCTCCTGTATAGCCATCCAAATAGCCAAATTTACACCTCAGGAATAAAGGAGATGTCTCCTTGAAGACTGAATGTACCACTGAAAATGCCTACTGTGGTGACCACCTCCCACTCCATTTGAGAATTCTCTGGTTTTGATGTACTCTGTTTCAAGGACAATGAAAACTCTCATGACTCAAGTTTCATGCAGGACTGGTTTTCTCTCATGGAAGACACTGTGCCAGAGGGAAGTGTAACAAGACATTAAAAGGTTGAAAATCACCCTTTATGGCGATTTTATTCCTTTAGTCGTGCAGACTGCTGAGCAGTTTTCATGGGGATTATTAGTATGTTTTCTCTTGTCTTGCCATGAGTTTCAGCAGGCTTGTATTGACCAGAAGGGGAAATGCCACAAGGATAATTCACACTGACAGACTCTCACAAGCACACTGCACACAGCTTGTCTCTGATCTGCTCTGTGTCCAATACAGCTCAGGGAGAGCCAGTCCCAGGAGGAACCCCACCACAACAGAGCCAAGAAGCAAGCTAGTCACTGTGTGACAGAGGCAACCAGGCACCTAGCTCTTTACCTGGCTCCTGACCTCTGTGTTGATCAGTGCAGACATACAATGGTGCCTGGAACAAGGTCTTCCCAGGCCATATTAAGATGTGGAAACCACCTGGCAGAATCTGTTCAAACACAGTGCCTCACCCTGCTTTGGTTTTGCAAAATCTCTTACTTAATTCTCTTTTACTCTCCTTTATTCAAGATTCAGTATTGTGGTTGAAGTCATAGCCTCTAAGTAAATATAGTTTGGTCTTCTGTGGTATGTTTGTTTGCAGGCCTATACATCCCAGTATCAGTCCCAGAGAAGGACAGATTTTTTTTTGACTTCTCAGACTCTTTATGAACCTAAAGCTTGTGAGAGAACAAGAGGAGAAAACTTCATCACTCTTATCAGATGGTAGACTGTCCATTTGGCATTCTGCCTGGAAACTTGCAAACTCAATTAAATGCACATATGGTCCGTAGCAGGCAGAATCAGTCTTTGCCAACACACATCCCTCTTACGGCATTTCCAAATTGTACCCACGCTAGATAGGTTTTTCCACATAGATGATTTTTTCCACTTCCCCAGCAGTATCAGCTCAGCATATTGTCTTCTCTGTCCTGGAAGAATACAGGGAAGAATGCCAAGATGAACATCAGTTTGAACTCCACAGGGGTGATTTTGCTATCGAGGAGCTTTTGTTGAGGAAGACAGGTATGGAGATACCTAGATTTAATGAGCAGTGCTGGTAGAATTAATAAATCTTCTCAATACTCCCTGAAGCAGCTGCTCTATTTTGAAATAATGAGCATATGGTTTCATTATATTTCATTGATTTGATCCCCTTCAGCTAAAGAAATATTTCAGGGGAATGCAAACAACTTACAGAATTTCTGCATATTTCTCACTCCTTTTATTTTTCCTGGCTAAACAGAAAGCTGACTAGCATGTGAAAGGAAGAGCCAGAGGCAGCTTTAAGATTCCTTAATAGGGGTTGCATGAGGGGCAATGAAGCCTCTGACAATAACGAGGACTTGTGTGTGCCTTGAAGTTGCAGTGCTTGGGGGTTCCCTTAAAGGTTTTTGTTCTGTGAAAGAAACTGTGTAGAAAGAAACAAGCTCAAGACGGACAAAACCTACCTATAAGCTGTGTTCTTTATTTAAAATTTCTCTCAAGAAGTAGGGGACAGGCAGGGAGGAGGGTGAGAAAGCATCAAAGCAGCTTGTTAATCTAACACATTTTATAGAACGAAAGGAAGTTGCGGGATAATTTTAAATTGTCTATAAGAACAAGCCTTTCAAAGCAAAACAAGATTTATTTTACTTCCTCAGCTGCTAGAGCCATTCCCCTGCCCAGCTGTTTTGAGAGGGGGAACTGTATTCTATATTTTATCCACTCTGCATCTTGCTACTGACATTAGAAAACCGAATTCTGAAGTGAAAGTGAAGTGAAAGTCCCTTGCATTTTATTTTTTTTTTAATAAGATCTTTCTGGAAACTGATTTCTGGCAGCTGTAAGCTCACGAGCCATCTTTTTGAACGAGCCAAAATAAATAAGGAAAACTTACATATGTTTTCATTAGGTAACTGAATAGTCTTGGCAGCTCTGGGGTCTGGAGGGCAGGAGCTGTTCCTGGAAAGGCTGGTTACTGACAAGGAGGTACTATGTTCTGCTCTGTCAGCTGTGGGGAAGATATACCTTCTGCTTCCACTCCTTAGTCATTGCCACTACAGTATTCTGCAATATCTGTATGTTCTACCTGGATATGTATATGTTTTATACATATATATATTTTTGTAGGTGTAAGTATACATATGTATACATACACAGTATATGTAAAAGCTTTTGCGAACAGCACATCAAGTAGTAACGGTTGATGAGATGGTATGTCTTTACCTGAAAAAGCACTACAATATTGTCAGAAATACTTCAATTTTTCCTTTTACATTTTTATGCTAATAAAACCCGATTTTAAGAATCCCCTTGAGACTTATAGACATTTCCCCATGCTGGTATTTAGAAGGAAAAAAATCCAGCTGTTTTGTGAGGCTGCAGCTGTTTATTTTTCATGTGCTGTAAATGCCTAGTGTTACTTCATGTAATTATTGACATTGTGAAAGCAAAGCAGAAGGATTCACCTCCAGGTCTTTGCCACATGTGAACCAATAAGCTCTAAATGTAGATCGAGGTTTATAAACTACAAGACCAAAAGGAAACCAATGGCGGTATCTTTCTTACATAAGAATTCAACAGTTCTTAGGACAACACACTGTATACTTCAGTTTCTTTCCTGCAGAAATAAAAGTGGTCTGTGTTTTGATGGATTGTAAATTGATGCTAGGATCAGTCAAGGCCATCTTTTCCCTCTTACAGCAAGCAAAATAAACTTGAGTATCACAAAAAGTGAAACAACTCCATTACAAAATATCAGTCTTTAGAAAGCAAATTAATCTTCCCTGGCCTTATATCAGAAATATTACATTTGCTATCGAACTAAATTGCAAAATTTATTTCAGCCTCTGTGGTCCTGCAAAGATTGTGGCACAGTGATGTCTGCTCTTTATTTCTGACATGCAAGTGGCAGGGAGACAGATGAATGCAGCACCTCTCTTTTTGTGACATAATCCATACATTATTAATTTTTGTTGTTGTTGCTCTAAAGCTGTGAAACAGATGCCGTTCTGAACCGAAAATCACCGTTCCGATATGAGCAGACGCAGTCCCTGAGCTACCCAGTCAACTAATTAATGCTGCATAATTTAATAAAGGATGGTAATTACTCAGTTTTCCCCATCTTGTTTCCCTCCCTGCTAATGATAACATTATCGAGCTTAGGCAGGGGGTAGTGTGTGTAGGGAGATGATTTGAAATGAAAGAGGATGAGTAAGCAGATGAAACAGGAAATGGTTCAGTCAAGGAACAGACTTCTAAAATCTAATTTCTTATTTAGGGGGACCTGCAGAACGGCAAAGTGTTAAGCAGAATAATAGTGATGACAGAGTCATTAGAAGAGGTAGAGGGCAAATAGAGAAAAAAAAGTTAATCTTTCACGAATTTATATATCACATATTGCTTTACATTTCTTTTTTATTCAAATCTTGGTTAGGAGGCAAATGTACTTGTGGACAGAAAGTCTCCTCCACTGGTTTCTTCCTCTCTCCCTTGTTACCGCTGAGTGGGCAATGGATGATGTCAATTTTAGCAGGATCAATCTCAGCAGCAGAGATAGTTCCTTTAGGCATTCTTCAGTAGTCCCACCATATGGTGCAAGTTTTTCCTCAAAGGAAGGTGCCAAAAGGTGCTGTAAGCAGCAGTACATTAATCCAAACTTCTGAAGACTCAGGCTGGCACATAAATTCTCTTTTACATAAAGCATCTCCAAGGAGTCCTAGCACACCTGTATATCCTCTGTCCAACCAACAGATTATTTAATTCATTACAATCTGGTCACATACATTCTACATTTTTACTCTTTTCATTTGGTCAATGCTCAAAGACTTCTCTGAATTAAAAAAAAATAAAAAATTTTTTTAAGTTAAAATATGTTAAGCAATAGCGCTATATAATAATTGCACTGATGGCAAAATCTGATAATAATAATAAGAAAATGAAGAGGTTTTTCCTGAGTTAACAAGATTCACCTATTTAAAATACATATCCATTGCCTTATCAGCCTAGAATCTGAATTGCTGTACTATTGTTTTTAATGTCTGAATTTTTAACTAGCTTTGGAACCTAAAAGTCTTATTGGGGAAAGTTACTAAATAAGAGCGATATATTAAATTATTTATTACTTAACTTCAGAACTTTTTGAATAACTTTCTATTGATAAAAAAGTACTGTTTAAGTGGCAAATCTAAATTTAAGAAATTATGTGTGAAACTTTATTTTTTAAGTTTTTGACAGATGTAAATATATTTTTTCAGGCCATGAAATAGACTGAAACATAGATGAAACTGGTTTCAGTTGGGAATCTGTAAACCTAAACTCATACAGACTAATCTCTCGCATTCAGCCTGATTCTGAATGCACTTAGCTGCCTTCTCAAGGAAGAAGAACATTATAAAGGATACTTCAGTGGGCAAAGAAATAGTATCTTCTCTTAGCTGCAGCAGGTTTTTAGGAGGCTTTGTCTCCTGGGTCTCTTATTTATATTCCTACTGAGCCCGCTCTTCCCTCTAAGCAATAGACTATCATAAAAGAATTACTTCCTTTCAGAAATTAAAATTCTTCTCTATTTCTTATTTACCTGAATATGCTTGGCAGAGAATGTGAAATGTATAAGAAACATCAGAGGCATAGAATGTAAACTCTGCTTTTTTTTCCTCTTTTTCATATTCTTTTTTTTTTTCCTTCACAATTCTATATATTAAGACAGCGACAGCAGAGGAGTAACTGCTCCAGATTTGCTGTTCTGACATGGAAGAGATAGAAAAGATGTCCAAGGCATTCCTTTCCCCATTTGCCAAACCAGTGCAGAGGAAAGGCAAAGGGTATCTATCTACATTCTGCAGCCAAGGCAATGGAAAGACAGACACTAGAAACACTGAGGTTCTCCTCCCAGACTTATATTCCATCAGTCTAGCCACACATTCTTCTTCTGATGGGACAGGCAAGGAACAGGAATGGTATTTTAAATAACATTTTTTGAAATCTGGAAAGCCCCTTAGCATTCATTATATGCACTATACCACAGTTCAAACCTCCTCAGGTCTCTGGTTTTGGTAAATCAATATCCTGAGATCAGGAAAAGTATACCAATTTCCATGCAAGATCTGATGAAGATCATCAGATGTAGTGTTTCAGAAATTAAAGATTTAAATTGTGTAACCAGTAAGTGATGTCTGTCTTCTAAAGACAGTCTTTATCTGACAGTCGTTCTGGATGTGATGGTAAAACACATAGCATTAGATCAAACAAAGAGATATTAATGTATTTACAGGCAGAACATGAGAAATATTAAGTGTAAATCACGTCACACCTCAGGAAGAATCTGTGAAGAAAGCAGGTTAAAGCTTCTGATAACAGAATCAGAACTGTTTAAGCCAAAATACAAATTCCTTAGAAGCACTCCAGTTTCACCTGAAGGTTTAACTTTCCTTGTCACCGGATTTCATTAGAAACCAGGTATCTGAAATGTGCATATAACTGGTGGTCTCAAACAAAGGGAAGTCTGAAAAGGGAGATGTGAAGGGAAGTATGAAACCAGCCAAATCATCCTGGCTGCAGAAGAGGAACAGCTCTTTAAAAATGAGTAATGCAAATTTCCAAAGACTTGGCTAAAGGGAACTAAGTATAAATGGGTAGGAAAAGATGAGAATTCCTTCAAATCTTGTTAGGAATTACATTAATGAAGTGTTGAGTTGCCTCTCCTGTCAGCAAGAGGGGAAGCCCATGACTGAGCCTGGACCACGATTTTCTTTTCGTTACAAGAGACACTCTGGCCGCAGTTTAGCAGCGTTTAGCAGCATACGCATACGTGCACCGAATTATAAACACCTGCTTAGTAACGCTCAAGTATATGCAAGCAAAGACTCTCAGCAGAGAATCCTGCCTGAAATCCCTCACAAAAAAAAGCATAACTGGAAGTATAGTACTCCCACCTCACAATGCCGTCAGTTGTGGGGGGGATTTTAAAATTAACATATCCTTTTTTTTTACTGTAGCCTTGTCATGACATGCGGAATCAGAGCCCAGGCTGATTCCACTAGCTCCGAGCAGAGCAGGCTTGGGGCTTTGGTATGCTGTATTGTGACAGGACCTTTTTGGTATATATTAAACATTATGTGCATCTGTCATGTTGGATACAGATAACACCAAGAACGAAAAATTGCATTTCAAAAAGATTTCTGGTTTTCAGGTCATGTTCATTTTGCATGAAATCTAATGTTTGTTTTGTACAAAATCTAAAATACAAAGACTCTTTGTCAAAAATATTTTAAAGAGGTTTTGGATCCAATGAAAGAGTGAAACAAAGAAAACCAAGATATATTATTATGAAAAATGTGGAAAAAAATGTTTTGAAAGTATCAGAACTTTTTTTCTGCTTCTCCATGTTTCTTCTTCAGAAGGAATGTGTCAACTAAGTAGACACATTCATTGACAGACCACAATTTACTATCAAGGTGTTTCTGACAAGCTGTAGTATGAAGATTTATTTGCTTTATTTTTTGTCTGCCAGTACAAAACATAAAAAAGAGAAATGCAAGTACATTACTAAACTATATTGATTAACTTAGACTTCTCATATTTAACCCTAAAGCCTATAGATGCATCTCCACAGGAGGATGCATGGTGATATGCAAATATCTGACCTAGTGCCTCCCACTGATTTCCAGGCCAGAAAAAAAAATTGTGCTTTCCAAATTGCCAGGCGTGTCATTTGTGCTTGGTATGGTTATAGTGTTCCTTTCCCTCAGGCTTGCTGACCTAAACCTTCACTGAAAAGGGGTTATTTTTCATTGCTAATATGTGTTAGCAATTAGAAAGAACGGTTCTTAATTTCCTCCTTACTATTTTTTACAGTCTTTCACTCTCTCATTAGGTTAATTGGTACTTTAAAGTAACAAATACAAATTTTAAACAGGATTGGACTGCAAAAACAGTGCAAAATAAAGTAATACAACAGCAACAATAGCAATAAAAAATGGATATACTAACATTCATGCAACTAGAATCTTTTAGGGGATAGAATTGTTACAGTAGTTCAAACAGTGTCAGTTTGTTATCCCTCTAAAATAGTCTCTGTTGGGCAAGACATTTATTAATAGAAATAAATAACATATCTAGACTCAAGAAGCTTTAAAGGCAGATGAAATTCCTGCAGACTGAAGTAGAGTTTTCATAAACTCTGAATTCTTGAGCCAGAAATCTTTCTCCAGTTTAATTGCAAGTGAATCTTGGATGTTACCTTACAAAACTGCAGACATAAAATACAATTTACAAGTTGTTTCATGGTTACAAATTAATATGTAATACGTTGATAGTCGTTTGATAGCTCTGAATGAGCAATAAAAATGTTTCAATGAAACAAAGAATCACTATTTCGTATTATGAGTCTGAATAGTGAAAAGCCTCTTATAACAAGGCAAAGGATGTATTAAAGTAATAAATAGAGTGCTATCTCTCAAATATTCATGAAGTAAGTCTTGGGGAACTTAAGTCTATTTAGTCCACAGCAACCAACATCACGTGACTAAATCTTTGTACGACTTAGAAGATGGCATACCTTTTGCAGGAGACGTGTGCATTTTGTTTGTTGCAGGTTGTAGCTTATTTTTAATATGAAAATATTACAGAAGAAAGTAATTCACTCTAATACTAAGACTTGTTTTGATAGCTCATAATGGTTATGAATATTCTCGGTTATGGATAACACAGCAGGAAAATACATAGACTCTGGTCATAATAGCTAGCAGAAGATGACAGACTTCCTAGTTCTGCTGCTCAGTTTGTCTCTTATATCAATTGCCATTATAATTCCTATCAATCTATCCCCCTATGTTCTGATTTACATCCAACTGCTAAATATGTTCTGTACTGTACTCTGGAATTAAAAGTTAGCCTTTTCGTGATGCAAAGCTACTTATTATGGATATTATGGTGATGTTATTATATGAAGGGGGTTATTAAAAAAAAAATAAATTACACTACTGGGAGTCCAGGTGCTGTGTGATTCAGTGAGCAGATGTTTTCAAAAGTGGCATGGTGCATTTTTCTACTGTGATTTTAGAAGAATTTTACTGTGATCTGAGCATTCCATACTGCTTTATTGTGCATAAATATCTCCTGTGTCTTCTACTCTTATCGGCAGATGAGCGGCAGCTCTTCAGTTCTTGAAATGGAGGATGACATGTGCTATTTCATAGATCTCGTTTACTCAAAGAAAGTGTAGAAGGGGAAAAAAGTTGCTACTAACTTCAAACACCTGCTAGTGACAAATTATTTCAGATCCCTTTTGGAACTATTAATAGCTACTGCTGCAATTTCAGCTCTTCCCAAGTGAGGGGAAACATTTTAAATGAACTAGTGCAGTGGGTGGTGAGAAACTCCTTGATGCATCTCATGCATTTTTCATCATTATTTTATGCAATTATTTGTAAAGAAACGGTGCGACAGCAAAGATTCCCCTTCAATTTCTTAAACTTCACCTGACTACACTTTACTTTCCTTATCAGTCCTTCTAAGTAATGTACATGTTACTGTTTTTCTGTAGGTTTTGATCATCTGATCTGGGAATTAAAATCATAATAGCAGTTCACAGCACAAAGTCACCCTGAGCTTTGCTTGGGTGAGGAGGGGGAAATCAGTGCCTGCCTTGCCAGTATGACTTAGGACTGATGTAAAATAGAAGCTGATTCTCAGATGGCTACATGAAAGTTGTTCCACAGATCTCAAGGAGTCAATTTTCCTCACTTTGAGGAAGAGCATTTTGCTCTTTCCAAAGTTCAATTTGCACGTGAAACTGGAAAAGAAGCCAAACTGATTGCTGGCAAGACAAAAGTGGCATTAGGATTGTTACTCTCTGCCAGTTAACAGACATTTTCCTATATGGTAAGGAGATTTCCCTGTAGGTTTCCTGCTGCTAGTTTGTTTATCAAAAATAGTAATAATTTCAGTCTGGTCCATACAGCATGTTGGCAGTAAGAACGCTTAAAGAATATTGTCAGCAAGGTCCATATTAACAGGCATAACTTCTGAAAACAGGATAGTCATGCCGTTGCTTAAAACCTTGCCAGTTAGTTATATGAGGCAGCTGCCATTACTGTGGTATTTCAGAGCTCTTCCTGAGGCAAAAACTGCTGCAAGTGCAGTGGTAATTTTATTTAGTTATGGACAGAATTGGAAAATGTTCAGTTGCAGCCAACAAAAATTTTAGCTAAATGCTGAGAAAGCACCAAGCTGGTTTCCTGGCATATTCAGAAAGGTCATGGAAAGTCACTTCCACAGGTGGTGTTTTTGTCAGGGGAACTGGTAGAAAAGGGTGTAAGTGATTAATTGTGTGTGTCGTGTTCTATGTGAATGTCTCGTTTTTGCAGAATTTGTGTGTGCACTTCAGGAGCAGAACCAGTGAGGCCGATATCATAAAGGAAATGAGCCACCTTGAAACACTCCTTGTAAAGCCTTGCTGGAACATCATGTCTGTCAGTAAAGAAAACACCCATGACCAAAACTGTCATCCAAATCAACTGCTTTCCTTACTGCAAGATGAGCTATATTTGCTAGGCGTGTGTCAGAAGAGGTTTATTAAGTCATCTTATATACCTTGTGGTATCCAATATGTGTGCACAAAGCCAACAGATATAATAAAGGAGCTGTTATCCACTTTAAGTCTTCTGGAACAGCAGCTGGGAGACAGCTGAGATGCTTTAGGGGACAGATAATGGCAAGAAAAGAACCTGTGCTTAACCCAAAGAATCTTACCCAAAGTGTCTCACTGTTTGAATGTGAAATTTTCCTGCCCTCTGGGCAATAAACCTACCATGTCCAGGATTCCCTAGTGCTTTGTGACTCAGTTTCTATTCCTACCGATGCTCAGGTAGAATTCAGGATTCAGGGGAGATGTTATTCCCCAAATCCCCCCACACTGCACGTTCTGAAATGATCACGTTAATTTATAGTGGTCTGCAATTTGAAGAACTCACCTCTGAGTGGCAAAACTAAGTTAATTTTCCCACTTAGCCTGCGAGAACTTGAATCCACCCTTTTTCACCTGTTAGATAGGACTGAGGAAGACCAAGTCAAGCAGCAAGTTTAGCTTTGCAGGTCCTAGCTTAGAAAGTCTGGGTCTTGGCCCTCAAACAAAGGAAAGTCACCATACTTGAGATCCTCTATTTGATCAACCACAGCTACTTACCTTCAGCTGCTGAGTGTCTATACCCAGGGTTTTTTTCTGCATACTTAGCAAATACACTTAGTTTAATATAATTTATATTTGTATCATTGATCACTTTGAAATATGTTAAGAAATCTCAAGGAACATAACAATCTGCTTCAAACATCTTGGTGGCATTGCACCTTTTTAGAGGATGAAGAAGGAGGTAAGGAAATGAAGGCATCAAGAAGCTGTGGTAAGCAACACAGCAGGAATCCTGGAGCTGCTCAAAGGGACCCCATAAGCTGTGTCCCTGCAGAAGACACAACTATCCTTCAGAAGTGAATAAAGGGAAATACTGAAGGTTTGAGCTAGGGTGGAGTTTTAAACTTTCTTACCCACTAACTTTTGTAGTCAGACTTGGTCAAGACCTTGCCCCACAATAATAGCATTGTCCTGGTTTTGGCTAGGATAGGGTTACTTTTCTTCCCAGCAGCTCGTGTAGTGCTGTGGTTTTGATTTAGGATGAGAATAATGTTGATAACACACTGATTTTTTTAGCTGATGACAAACAGTCAAGGGCTTTTCAGCTTCTCATACTGGCCTGCCAACGAGAAGTCGAGGGGTGCAAAAGAAATTGTGAGGGGACACAGACAGGGCAGCTGACCCAAACTGGACAAAGGGATATTCCATACTGTATGACATCATGCTCTGTATATAAACTGGAGGGAGCTGACAGGTGGGGGAGAAGGGGGGCACTGCAGCTCAGGAACTAGCTGGGCATCAGTCAGCAGCTGGTGAGCAGTTGTGCTGTACATCATTTGTTTTGTACAATAATTATTATTATTGTTATTATTATTTTCATTTTTTGTCCTATTAAACTGTCTTTATCCCAGCCCACAAGTTTTACTTTTTTCAATCCTCTCCCCCATCCCACTGGGCAGGGTGAGTGAGCGAATGCCTGTGTGACTGTTTTAGCTGCCAAGTTAAATCACAACGAGTATAATTATCTAAATTTTCTTGCACTAGAAAGAAGTCTGGTGCATGCTTAGTTTCCTTGTCTTTGTTATTTCTGTCCTCTGCTTTCTTTACAGTTGAATATTCTGCCACACACATTTTAATTTCCTGTTTTAACATGAACAGGAAAATTATTGAAGTATTGGTGAGGTAGAAATCATCTAACATCTGAAAACTTTCATTTACCTCAATGAACATTTACTGTTAGAGAGCTTAGTCTAAGGAGGTGTTGCAATAGCATGCAGGGGATCTGCAGTGGTTAGTCATGAAGTAGGATCATCCATTTTCTTTGCACATGAAATTAATTTGAAATTCTCTTTTCATCAAGTAGCACTTCCTGGAGTTTGTATTCCTTGTCTATCATTGATATAAGGCAGAAATAGCATGGTGTGAAAGGCCTGGGTCTCATCAGAAATTGTCAGACCCAAACCACAAAAATTAGCAGGGAACAGTGGGAGGATATTGCCCTGGAAATCTGATTGTGAGAATCAAGAGCTCCCTGGAAAATGCAAAGAGGAGAATCAGATTGTACGTGGCATTTGGAAATTTCTATGATTCTGGTGTAATTTCACAGAATCACAGAATCACAAGGGTTGGAAGGGATCTCGAAAGATCATCTAGTCCAACCCCGCCTGCCAAGGCAGGATCACCT